>JAKELH010000165.1:0-151498 GCA_021525015.1 Lactarius pseudohatsudake
CTCCCGGGTAAGCCATATCCATCTCCTCCTAAGTAAGGGGTACCGAGTCTCACTCGCCGCGTCATCGATTCCTAACAGGTTGGGTGTCGCGACCTTGCCTCGGAACAGAGATCCCCATTTTCGATCGAGAAGCGCTCTGCGCTTTCGCCCATTTTCTATACCCCTACTATCTCTTCGCTTTTTCGCGAGCATGTCCTTTCCTGTCTACCCTAATTACCCACACTGCCTGTACATGTTCCCGACTGAATAAATCTAGCCGCGCCTCGTGCGGCATCTCGATCAACTATCCGCGCTGCGCCCCATTTCTCCCCCTCTCCCCTTCAGCGCCGCGCGGACCTCCTCCCCCATCGTAATCAGAGCTGCGACTCGCAAAGAGTTGTGTACCGGCAGTACCGCGCGGAGGCTGCGTGAGCAGTTGAGGCAAACCCATCCGACTGCCATGCTGTGTGATGACCGGCTCCCAACCAGATACCGTGACTGCTTTTCCGGCCCTGCACAAAATGTATTCATTGCGTAGGGTAGATTATCTACAGGTTGCTATCTCATCTGCCATCGCTACTGCCCTCCTCGCACCTTTGTTGTTGTTGCTGCACCGTCCCAACGATGATGGTCCCGTCACTGTCATCCATCCTGTCATCGTCTTCTGTCCCGTCCCATCCCATCATCATTGTCGCTGCACCGTCCCGTCGCCGCCACCATCACCGCATAGGGGTTTAAATTCTACCTCCCATCGCCATTTCCCGTGCTTCCATCGTCACCGCACTGTCCCGCCACCATTTCCACCAGGGTTGTTGCTGCATGTCCCACTGTCGTCACGGTGTCGCCTTGATATTGTCGCACTGCCTCCCCATCATTGCTTGTGGCTCATAGGCACATAGTCCTGCTGTGGCTGCAGTGTTGTTATGGGTGGTTGGGCATGGAGGTGGCATGTTAGGGCACCATGTTGGCGGCGGCGTTGGTGACGTTGATGATAGAAGGTATTGCGCAGATTTGCGCCAGTGTAGACCTACAATAGTTGTCAGCATGTTGTAGCTTGAATGGGCCCATACCCTTTTTTTTTGACTCACGGGTCAGCAATGTCAACGACTTCTCGTGGACATCGGCGGCGGTAGGCGCACGCTGGCTCGTATAAGCTAGTTAGTAGGGATACAAAAGGCAGACCGGTTCGGACTACGACTGTGATTGTCACTGATTGATGACGTGGCAATGGCAGGGACGGTAGTGGTCCTGGTGATGACGACGTCCCCTGGGTACACAATAGATGGCATCGGAGGCGCCTGCGCACCGAATCCGTGATGCGGAAATGCGGGTGCACCACCGAACCCACCGTGCTGCGAAAACGCCGGGGCGCCGAACCCTGTCGCACGGCCAATGCTGGGCACCGGCAGCAGTGAGGGTTTCCAGTCATCAATCTGGTGGTCGTCGATACACAGAGATCGCGTCACTGTTGTGATGAACAGCATACATAGAGACCATACTCACAGTGGACTGGGAAGACTGTGGTGAGATATGGAGGTAGGCTTGAAGCAGCAACAGAGATAGTCAAGCAAGTGAAGCAGATGGTAGTCTGGCACACAACAGATGAGAACTGATGATTTATACAGAGGATAAGACATACCTGGCACACAACAGATGAGAACTGATGTGGTGCCAGAGCGTACAGGGTACACTACTTATACTGCTACAGAGGGTGACGCTAGTAACACAGAGTCACAGTAAATACAAGGACGCATTGTTCTATACACGGACAAAGGAGTGGACGCAAGGAGAACAAGGCGTAGAGAACAAGAAGAGTCCAGACTATGATATCATAGTGACATCATAATAAACAAAGGGAAGTACATAGACGTGGTATAAGGGCAATCCAGAGTGGTCCATGATGTCATGTACATATGTGATGTCATAGATAAGAGAATACAAGAAGTCCGAGATTGTAAAGATCAAAATAATCTAATCTACAAGTCCTGTATATCTAATCTAAAGCAGTCCGTTATCTGCATGTCCTTTGAGCCGCTAAGTGCGCTCAGGTCACTTATCAACATCTCCCCGTGATCAGCAATCTAGGACTAGCACAAGCCCATGTCTACATTGTGTTGGTGGAGCAGGGTGCGTGCGAGGGACTTAGTGAAGCCATCTGCAACCATTTCCAGTGTAGGGGTTCTAATAAGGGTGATGGTCCCCTTTTCGATGTACTCCCTAATGACATGATGCCGTATGGCAATGTGCTTTGATCGCCTCCCAGTGACAGGGTTTAAGGCCAAGTCAATGGCACCCTTATTGTCACCATGCAATGGGATGGGGTCGTCGACCTCGTACCCGAGTTCCGTAAGGAAGCTCTGATACCAAGCGGCTTGGTTGGCCGCGTCGGTCATGGCCATGTATTCCGCCTCTGTAGTGTTTTGGGCCACAGTCTTTTGCTTTCGCGAGGACCAGCTTATTGCACCATTGGCTAAAAGGAACACATAACCGGAAGTGGAGTGTCTGTCGTCAACCTGGTCACCCAGGGAAGAGTCACTATAGCCATGAAGGCCATCTCCACTGGCGCCATCGTAGACTATGCGCATGTCTATAGTACCTACTAGGTAGGACAGGACATACATCGCAAGCCGTAGATGTTGGGGGGAAGGATTTGCTGCATACTGCGCTAAACGTGATACAGCAAAGGAAATGTCAGGTCTAGTGCCAATCTGGACGTACAGCAGACTACCAATGAGTGACTGATAGTGCGTAATGTCAGAGGCAGAAGCCTGGCCCGTATATTTATGAAGGTGCTCGTCAGCACCAGCAGGCAAGGGTGTGGAGTGTGGAGTGGCATCTGACATGCCAAAGCGTTCAAGGACATCCTTGATATAGCCAGACTGGTCTATTTCAATGCGTCTCCGGGAGCGGTCGCGCACAATACGCATACCAAGATAAGAGTCTATCTCCCCGAGATCTGTCATCTCATAGCGTTCAGAAAGGTCTGACTTAAGACGCTTGATCTTCTCCATAGAAGCACCCATTATTGTGATGTCGTCAACGTAAACGATAACGAAGAGTGGTCCATCCCCCTCTCGTTGAGGCAACACATATACGCCGGCATCAGCAAACGTCCGCTTAAAGCCGAGTGCAACTAGCACTCCATGGAATTGCAAGTTCCATGCACGGGAGGCCTGTTTGAGACCATATATCGCCTTAATGAGGCGACACACCTTCGTCTCTGCACCAGGAGTGGTGAAACCTTGTGGCTGCTCCATGTAAATCTCCTCATCAAGCACGCCATTGAGAAACGCAGACTTGACATCCATCTGATGGATGTGCCAGTCCTCCAGCGCGGCCAACGCCAGAAGTAATCTCAGCGACTCAAATCGTGCGACGGGAGAGAAGGTTTCATCAAAGTCTATGCCAGGGATTTGCGTAAACCCCTTAGCCACCAAGCGAGCTCTGTAGCGGCCATCCGCCTTGAGTTTGAAGACCCATTTGGATTTTACTGCCTTGCGATTAGGCGGGAGATCTACTAACTCCCATGTGCCATTCTTGGCGAGTGCATCCATCTCATACTGACACGCCAGTGTCCACTCATCTGCATCTGCAGACCTCATGGCCTCTGCATATGTTGCAGGGTCTCTGCCTACGTAAGCTGCAGCTAACAGCTCCGCATATCCCAGCCGTCTACCGCGCAGTGCCATATTATCCCCACCGAAGTAGCGAGGATTGGGCACAGGTGCACGGGTAGAGCGTCTTGGTGCATTGTCCATTTCGCGCAACAGCTGACTACGCTGTGCACGATCCTCAAACCCACCAGGCATGTCTGGCGAGGGAGGAGGGACAAAGCGCGCAATGCGCACTGCACTTTGACGCGGCGGTGGTGAAGTGGGAGTGGTGTGCTCACGCTTAGGAGTGGTGGGCAGAGTGGGCAGGGTAGGTGGTAGTGGTGGCGTGTGTGGGCGCTCTGTTTTAGGGTCTAAAATATCCTCAACATCCTCCTCCTCACTACTGTCAGAGTGTGTGGGGGAGGGTGCTCGCTGTGGTGGTAACGCCGACGTGCTAGGTACGGCAATTACTGGTGTAGTTAGTGGTGGTGAGGCCACTTGAGAAGGTGTCGGGTGTGTCTCAACACCCTGAAGGGACGGGAAGCTACTCTCGTCGAATGTCACATCCCTGGACAAACGGACAGAGCGGGTTGAGCGGTCCCAGAGCTTATAGCCCTTTGATTCGGGCTCAAACCCAATAAGCGTGACCTCAACGGCCTTCGCATCCAATTTGCGACGCTTATCAGCGGGTACGTGCATGTACCCCTTGCATCCAAAGATGCGTAAGTGTGAGACATCTGGTACTTTGCCAGAGTACCAGAGCTCATAAGGTGTGCGCCACTTAAGTGTACGGGTGGGAGAGCGGTTATAGATGTGTACCGCAGTGCTCATAGCATGCTCCCAGAAGCCTTTAGACATGCCAGCTGTGTGTAGCATGGCCATTGCCTTGTCCGTAATGGTGCGGTTAAACCGCTCGGCTTTCCCATTCGACTGTGGTGAACCTGGCATCGTAAGGTGATGCTCTATCCCTCTCTGCTTGAGAATGTCCTGTACTTGGCTCGCCATGTACTCGCCTCCGCGGTCAGAGTGGAGTGCGCGCAGTTTATGGGACGTCTGGGTTTCACCCCAGGCCAAATACATCTGTAGCGCCTTCACAAACTGATCCTTCGACTTAATGAAGTACACCACTGCATGCTTGGAGTGGTCGTCTATGAAGGTGGCGGTGTACGCGGAGCCTTGTAGGGACTGAGTTTGCATTGGACCGGCTAGGTCACTATGTACAATCTCAAAGATACGGGTTGTCCTTTTGGTGGAGGACGCAGAGAAAGGTTGGCGAGTGGATTTACCCAACTCGCACCCACGACACACAGCAGTATGCGTGGTAGAGCTGTCAATGTCCATGCCAGTAGTGGCAGAGGGACCGTACGACTTAAGAGCAGCAGAGGAGATGTGTCCCATGCGCTGATGCCAGATATCAAGAGTGGTGGCAGCACTTTTGACGTGAGCATTGAGGCCAATGCTTGAAGCGTCCAACCAGTATAGGTTGTCTTCCAAGTAGCCAACAGCTACACAGCTTTTATTGACAGATATTTTGAAAGAGCCACTGTCAAAGGCCACTTCCGCACCCTTTTGTGCTAGTGCACGCGTCGACAAGAAGCGTGTTTTCACCTGTGGTAGATGTAGCACATTACTGAGGGTGATGGGAAGGCCTTGGCTCGTGATGAAGACGACAGAGCCTACACCAATTTGGTCGATGGTGGACTTATCTCCAAGGCGCACAGCACCTTTGCACGGAGTGTAGTCCTTGAAATCAGACCGATGTGGTGTGATGTGGTGTGTGGCACCACTGTCCATCATCCAACGCACACGGGAGGCAGCATACAAGGCAACACCAACTGCATTGTCCGCCCAGTTAATGGCGGGCTCACTATCGACCTCCTTAATGGAGGCGGTGGTTGGTACTAATACATGAGAGTTGGCAGCCTTGTTGCCGGTGTCCTTCAACTTCCCCGCCGCTTCATCCTTCTTCCTCTGCCTGCAGTCAGGCTTGATATGCCCCTTTTTGTTACAATAGTGGCAGGTAAGCTGAGAATGGTCTCTCTTCTTACGTGCACCACCAGTAGGTTTAATGGGGGCAGCCTTGTGAAGCGAGGAGCCAGAGGGGCCAGAGCGACGCGCTTCCTCCGAAACAATGCGCGCAATTATTTCAGCGTGCTTGAGCTTGGAGGGGGCGCCACTGGCGAGGATGGTAGATGCCAGAACCTCATAGGAGGCTGGCAGGGCGTGGAGGAGAATGAGACAGAACTGGGTGTCAGTGACACCCATCTGCGCGTTGGAAAGGCCGACTCTTAGCTCATTGAGCTTGGCCAACTGAGAGGCCATTGGAGAGGAGTCGTCGAGGCGGGCTTGCGTTAACTGAATCCACAAATTAAATATGGTGGTGCTGCCCGAAGCACCAGCATAGACGTCCTTCAGCTTGTCCCACTTTGATTTGAACAGTGGGTAGGCGTATGGGTCGGCAACGAGGGAGTAGACGTCGGGTTTGAGGTAGAGGCGGAGGTACGCCTTTGCCCGACGCTGGACAGATTCCCACTCATCAAGAGTGACTCCAGAGGGAGGAGCCATGAGGGTGAACACATCCTCAGCTTCATGCAGCGTGAGGATGGCCTCAATGGTCCCAGACCACTCGTTCCAGTTGGTCCCATCGAACTGACCAAGGTGGATGCCAGACGGCATGCCAAAGGAGTTGCCATACGCATTGGTGAGGCGCATGGAGGGTGTGGACCCAGAGGTGATTGGGGGCAGGCCGGATGAGGCACCTGCCACAGCTCCTCCAGCCGCACCAGATGTGGCAGCACCGGTGGGGGAGGCAGCGCGAGAAGAGTGTGTGGAAGACATAGGGATGATTTATCTATCGCCGAGGAGCAGTCAGCGATAGTGCTTCAAAACAGTTGCAAGATATGGGGGTAACCACTCCTGTCTGTGAATCTGTAAGGCCAGAACGCTAGTGCGTCCTGCCTCCTGAAGTATGCCAGCGATACAAGGGCTAGGCCCAGGATGAACAATCCCTTTGCCATACTAGGAGCTAGCTGCCAGCCAGGATGTGTCTAGGACACAGCTCACTAGTTTGCGTCAGGGGGATATGGAGGGAAGCTTTCAGAGCCCAAGGCTGTCTACCTCAGCCTTCTCGGCCTGTTGGTTGCCTCATCGCCACAAGTGGCTTCACTGAATCCTTTCCCATTGCCGCTACAAGGCAGGTATCTGGTTGCAGAACACCATAAGGTGAACACCCCCCAGAGTCTGAACCAGGTTTTACACTCCCATGGTGAGGAGATCCTGCGCCCAGTGTGGAGCACCAGAGACAGCTGGCGCTAAGCTCCACAATACACAGCCCAGTGGGCCATGCACACCTGGATATGGATTAAGGGGCTACCAGATCCAATCTCCTTGCGCATAGCGCAGGGGCTAGGAAAACAGTGGGGGTGAAAGTAGGACTACTGGGCAGTACATGTACAGGAGGTTCCTCAGCAGAGACCACTGGCGCCCCAGTGTCTACTGCCTTGGGCAAGGCTGGTGAGGCCCCAGACAGACCTCAGCCTGGTGTGTGATCCTAAGAACACAGTGACCAGCCAAGTGGAGTGGCTTGGGCACCAGGGCCCATAACCTGATGAACAGCATACATAGAGACCATACTCACAGTGGACTGGGAAGACTGTGGTGAGATATGGAGGTAGGCTTGAAGCAGCAACAGAGATAGTCAAGCAAGTGAAGCAGATGGTAGTCTGGCACACAACAGATGAGAACTGATGATTTATACAGAGGATAAGACATACCTGGCACACAACAGATGAGAACTGATGTGGTGCCAGAGCGTACAGGGTACACTACTTATACTGCTACAGAGGGTGACGCTAGTAACACAGAGTCACAGTAAATACAAGGACGCATTGTTCTATACACGGACAAAGGAGTGGACGCAAGGAGAACAAGGCGTAGAGAACAAGAAGAGTCCAGACTATGATATCATAGTGACATCATAATAAACAAAGGGAAGTACATAGACGTGGTATAAGGGCAATCCAGAGTGGTCCATGATGTCATGTACATATGTGATGTCATAGATAAGAGAATACAAGAAGTCCGAGATTGTAAAGATCAAAATAATCTAATCTACAAGTCCTGTATATCTAATCTAAAGCAGTCCGTTATCTGCATGTCCTTTGAGCCGCTAAGTGCGCTCAGGTCACTTATCAACATGTTGTTTGTCGGTTGGAGGTGAATGGGTAGTGAGGGAAACCTCACTCACCTAGGATGACGTCCTGCGGCATGATGCTGTGCGTCGAGGCGAGCATCGCGCTGCGCGCGATGAGGAGGTGCAAGGCCGCGTTGACGGACGCCAGTCCCATCTCATGATGCGCAAACAGCACCGCGTTTCCCCGCGGCAGCAGCGCGACGGGCCAGCACTCCATCTCGTCGGGAGGATGAACAGATTTGCAGGCTGGCGCTGTGGCAGCGGGGGTGGGAACACGCCCAGTCCGCCGGTCCGCACGAGCATCGTGCCATGCGTCTCGCCGACGACCTCCATCGCCTTCCCGTCTTCGAAATCGTTGAGGATGTTGCCAAGACGCATGAAGTTGGCAAAGTCGGTCGAGCCGCCGGGGATGTACCCGTAATCGCCTGTCGTGAGGGACCCGACGGGGACGCGGGCCTGCCACGTCTGGTTGTGCCGTGAGCGACGTGGACCCACCTAGAGCACACGACCTGCAACTTAAGCGACTCCTCGAGACCATAACTAAGCGCCGTAACACGATTGGGGATGTATGAATAATAAAAATATGCACTGTTTTTCTCCCATTCCATGGCTTGCACATCAGAGGGGTGACTCCCTGGCTACCTTGGGTCTGTCTGAGTCTTGAGGGGATTCGAAGAATGGAGGAGGCAGTGGTGGTCCGGTGAAAAGGGGAGCAAGGAGTGCCGGAAGGGCGGGAAAGTGGATGCCAAAAGATGCTGTAATGTAAATAACGTCTCAACCCAACCGGCAGTTCAGTGCTGTAGATAGGGATTACCACGGGTCACCCCCGGGTAATTTTGGGGCTACCCGTACCCGTACCCGCCAAAACCCGTACCCGCGGTCACGGGTACGGGTACCCGTGCGTACGGGTACGGGTGCGAGCGGGTGCGGCGGGTTAATGGCGGGTTTGACGGGTTACCCGTACCCGCTCTGTACGATCTCAAATATATTCTACTACTAGTACAACTGCTATCGCATGACTATCATCGACATTGCTGCCGTCGTTGCCCCGTTGCCCCATCGCCACATTGTCGTCGCCGTCGCCGTCGCCATCGCCCCGATGCCTCGTGGCACCTCATCGCCGTCACCGCCGGGCCCGGTGTCGTCATCGCCTTCAATGTTGTCGCCCTGTTGCCGTCGCCGTCATGGTCGCCCCATCGTCGTCATTGTGGTTGCCCCATCTGTCGTGGTCGCTCCGTTGCCGTCGTGGTCGCCGAGCCACCGTCGCCATTGTCGTCGCTTCATCGCCTCATGTGATCGCTAGCGTTGTGGTTGCTACCACCATCGTCATTACGTCGTCATGTGAGGGCCAGGCAATGCTTTGGAACGAGTGCCATTTTCGAGGCTATCGGCGGCGTGCATCGCGATGCGATGTCCATTGCGACATGGGAGTGCGTGTATGGATACGGTCGACAATGAAGTCAGCAGAAATCGTCAC
Source organism: Lactarius pseudohatsudake (assembly GCA_021525015.1). Lineage (NCBI taxonomy): Eukaryota > Fungi > Basidiomycota > Agaricomycetes > Russulales > Russulaceae > Lactarius > Lactarius pseudohatsudake. The sequence continues at coordinate 9,242 of JAKELH010000165.1, forward strand.
GAATCCGAAAAAACACTCAGCTGAATCCATAGACACAGTGCCGTTTTTGATAGCAGCCGGCGTTGGGAACTTGAAGCAGGAAGTCGGGTAGCCATGCATTTGTCACAGGCGAAGGACCGCCGACTCGGAAGGCGTGATGTGGAGTCTCGAGAGCCGTGGCGCATACGTGAGAATGCCGAGAGCAAGAGTGATAAGTAAACAGAGGTGAGGCGAGGGAGAGCGGCGCACCTGTAGACGTGTTGTTGTTGCGGTCGCGGGCACTGTGACACCGAATGGAGACAGTATGAGAGTCGAGCGCGGGGACGCATGGCCGGTCGGCCCAGTCCATGAGTGCCAGTGCCATAGGGGCAATTCGTGAGATGAAGAGGCCGCCGATGGGTGGTCACCGTGACTTCATTCGAGTTGATGTATATCTGAAACGATGTCGTGAGGGTGAGAGAGCGAGATAATGAGAAATGGTAGACATTGTGCGTGGATGAAAGCTGGATGGGGATGGGATGGGGGAAATCGCGAGAGAATCGATGGCGACGACAAATCGATGGCGACGACTCGGATGTCGTGGAAATGAGTCCGAAATGGCAGCACAGAGCTGATCCGATACAGAAACAGTTGAAATTTTAAAGGCTGCGAATGGAGGAAGTAATAAGTAATGAAGAGGAAAGAGAGGGGCTGTCACGGTGTAGACAGACAGATGGATGGAAAATAGGATGGCACTGGCATGCGGCCTGGGGTGAGAAAACCGCGAGAATCGATGGCAATGTCATGCGAAGGCGATCCAATACAGACAGAAACGGGAAAAAAGGGACTCGGAGGGTTTGGTCCACAGCACTCAAACTTTGTCGCAAACTGAGAGTTGGAAAACCCGCGGGTACCCGCACCACGGGTACGGGTGTTGCACGGGTTGGGAAATCGCTACCCCGACCCGTACCCGCGTGACCCGTACCCGCGACCCGTCACGGGTACGGCCAACCCGTGGTATTCCCTAGCTGTAGAAGTCTCAGTCATCGACTTGGGCAAAGGAACTTAGCAAAAAAATCCGCATCCTTTGGTCTGTTAATTTAGAAGTTGGGAGACTGTCTGGGCGGGGATTAGCGCCCACAAGGCGCCCGTTGACAGAAATCTGCTAAGGGCCTGGCGGACCACCCCTCCCTCCCTAACATGGGTGTGGGCGCTTATATTTCCGCAACCCCCTTGGTAAATTGCGCTGCACATGTTTGGTCTGGGAAACCCCATAAATCGATTCAAAAAAAAAAAAAAAAAAGACGGTGGGGGCACTACAGTACAAGTGTCAACAAGAGGGACCAGGTTTGAAAACTGGCGAGCACGGCTTGCGTGTGCAGCGCCACTGCGTGAAACTCCAAGGACTTGCTCAGGCTGTTGAGGCTGTTGTGGGCCTGGACCAGTGTTGTACAAGTCAAGCTGACGCGTGGTCACGAGGGTCACAGTCACCATGGTCATGTCAAGTCAGTGACTAGTCAAAGGGTCAGGATGGGGTCAGACCGTTTTTAGAAATATGTCATTTGCGACTTGGAGGCACAACCATGACTCAGCCAGATCCAAAAAAACAAACAAACAACAACCATGACTCAGCTCTGAGACTTGGACGCCACAGGAGTTACTTAATATAGGTCTTTCTCACGGACCCTTGACCGCCATGACCCAGTCAACAAAGTCACGCCACCCGACCACAGGTCATGGTCTGACCTAGTCAGACCATGGTCATGACAACACTGGTACGCACCGCGGTCAGTGCCCTCGCCCAGCCCCAGAATAGGACAGAGAAAACCTCGCCTCTCCTTGCAACATCATTAAATAGAGACCACAAGCGTCTGTCTTATCGATTGGAAATAAGGTGCACATTCGGTATCTGGTCCACTTCCTGTGTTTTTAAGCCGACATGTGTTCCAATGCTGACTGAATACCCTGTCCAGGCCAGTGTTGTCATGACCATGGTCTGACTAGGTCAGACCATGACCTGTGGTCGGGTGGCGTGACTTTGTTGACTGGGTCATGGCGGTCAAGGGTCCGTGAGAAAGACCTATATTAAGTAACTCCTGTGGCGTCCAAGTCTCAGAGCTGAGTCATGGTTGTTGTTTGTTTGTTTTTTTGGATCTGGCTGAGTCATGGTTGTGCCTCCAAGTCGCAAATGACATATTTCTAAAAACGGTCTGACCCCATCCTGACCCTTTGACTAGTCACTGACTTGACATGACCATGGTGACTGTGACCCTCATGACCACGCGTCAGCTTGACTTGTACAACACTGGTCGCATGCGCTTTTGTTTCTGAAGAATTGATCGGCCATATGTTTAATTATTTAATAGGTGGGAAAATAAAAGAATTCTACAATGTTTGTTCAAGTTGCAGATAGTTATGAGACGAGAGCGTCCAAGGAAAAAACGTCTGTACGCACTGCGTACAGACGTTTTTTCCTTGGACGCTCTCGTCTCATAACTATCTGCAACTTGAACAAACATTGTAGAATTCTTTTATTTTCCCACCTATTAAATAATTAAACATATGGCCGATCAATTCTTCAGAAACAAAAGCGCATGCGACAGAGCTGTTGCGTACTGTCACGTCCCAGAGTCCACGACCGCGAGTGCGCCTCCCACTCTCTATGCCAACCCCCATGTCCTCATTCCTCATCAACTTGAGCTTGACGAACTTCCTCAATCCGCCCCCATGGCAATATACCTTCTGCTTTCTGCTATAACGCGCTTGTAGACCCCGCCAGCGCAAACGACCAACTGCACGAACTGCGGTCCCGCGCTGACATGGAGAAATGGCTCAAGCAGTGAGAGACCTCGGAAGGGCGCTCTCTTGGAGTCATTTGTCTGCGTCTTTTCCAAAGCGAGGCAGCCGTACGTGCCTCTCTCTGCTCCACCTGCTGACGCGCTTCGCCCTCCAACTACTACCAATTGCCAAAACCGGCATCTCAGGCGGCACAGCCTGCCGCGCTCGATGCAATCGCCACGGCCCTATTCGACCCGGCCATCTTCGAAATTGACCCGCTCGCCAGGCAGACTTGGTCCTCACTGCGCAAGCGCTCTTCGCGCTCCCCCGGATATTGCAAATGGGTGGTCTGGACGACCTGCACGCCTGCCCACGCAGCGACTCCGCGACCGGAGTCGCCATCGATGATAAGCTTTCCCTCCACCCCCCTTGCTAAGCACTTTCTTCCTGGTGAATGACCCCGCATTGACCTTGTCATGAGTAAAAGGCGATCGGCGCTGGCTTTCCAACGGTCAAGCTCGCGCAGACGTTGAGCGTGTATTCGATCCGCGAGAGGGTGCGCAGTTCGTCAAGCGCCTCGTGCGATAGCACGGCTCGCAGACATGGTCGACGGCGTCGCTTTCGCCAGGCGCTGTAACGAGGCAGTCAAGGCGGCGGTAGGAATGCAGTCTGAGACTCATATGTTGGGCTCCTGCTCCTACGTCAGTTTCAAACGCACACAAGGACCTCTCGGGCTCGATGTCGACACTAGCGGCGTTCTCTCGACCACACTCTATGTAAATATACTCACTGGCCTGTTAATCCTTCCCCAGTTTCCCTACCATTCCCCTTGCAGCGACCTTATTCCCTATCTCCGAATGGCTTCATAGAATTGATTCTGCGAGATGTTCGACCCTACTTTCATCAAAGGACGCAAATAGCCGTATTTACAGACGCTACCGAATCTGGGGAGATAGTGATGGGTACCCAGGTGCGCGCAGAGGCCTCCGCGTAATTCACAGTGGAACGTTACGACTCATTAACGATTCACCACTATTCGAGTTAACACATATTTGGATCCCGTATTTTTACTGCGTGATACGAAGATACTGTACACCGGATGATACAAAGTAATAATAGTATCAGTCTAGTGGTAAACGGGAGCCCAATAGGAATATACCCAATCGCACGCACGTCTGACGGTCTAAGAGATTGAGGGACGGGTTAAACGATATCATACCGATAACGCGAAGGATCCAGGGGACGATCTCCAGAAGACTCAGCATTTGGTTCCCGAAGTGAAGGACCTGGGATGGCTACGACGTCCGAGTCAGTAACCGGTGGCAATTGCGGTCGAAAATCTAGGATGGCCATAGAGTTTGCGTGGATTGCGATTTACCAAAGGGGGGTCAAGGGCGTCCTGTTCCTTGAGAAAACCAGGCCGAGGGCTACCATCGTCGTCGGCGCTAGCACCCAGATCGGGCGCAGAGCTTGGTCCTGGATAAGCGCTGGGTGCAGTAGCTACTATCATCGAACGATGAGATTCTAGGGAAGACAATGAGAGGTCAGATCGAGTGGTGAGTGAGTGTGAAGACAGCGGCGAACCTGTAGGGAATATGTTGTCGAGAACTGGATTACAAGAAGCTGAAGATGGGAGATTTGGTGCATCGAAAGGCGTCCGGAGGTCTGCGTCGTGCTGGAGGGAAACGGCGGCGGGTAGGGAGGTAAAGGAAAGGGAAGGGGCAGGTGTCGACGTTTCGGGAGAGGGGTCGGGCATTGATATAGCTGAGGTGACAATGTCCTGCATTGCACCACCGGCGGTTGGATCCGGTGAGGTAACGGGAATGTGCGGGCTTTCGATGGATGCCTGAGGAATGGGGTCGAAGTTGTCGGGCAGTGGCACATCGGTGAAGCCGTTGAGGACATGAAGTGAGGCTGGTATGGACGAGGAAGGCGCATCGGGACTGGCAAGGGAAGCAGGTGGCAACGCAGCGTCATCATTCGGCCCAGTGCGAGAAAAGGTTGCGGAGGCAGAGTCATCGTGGATGTGAAGTGTAGGGTCGGAATGATGACCAGGGATGTTACACAGTGGATACGGAGTTGGTTGCATCAGAACGTCGTCCCAGTTGCCGGTGGAGGCGGAGAAAGCTGTAGGGGCAGCATCGGTATCTTGATGTAGAGTCACGTAAATCTTGCGAATCGGTTGGAGGATACGCCATGCGTTCGCCGAATCGTTGTCACTCTGGACCTTTAGAACGATTTGATTCCAGAGTGCACAGAACTCGTGTTGCTGTTGAGGTGACGTGTTTTTGACATCGAATCTGGAAGCCGCTTTTAGAACCCTATAGTACGAATATATCGGCCAGGACGCTTCCCGGAGATGGCTAAATTGCAGGCGAGTAATGTGAGTCAATATGGTCAATGACAGGCTGTCTCCCTGCGCTGCGTAGTCCCGGAGGACGGATTCTGGGACGCCTAGTTCTCTGGAGGCAAGAATAAACCAAGAGTCATCGCGCCGTCGTGCCGTTGCAATAATACCAAAAACTATGGCTTGGATAATCGCAGTAGTTTCTACATCCTTGCCCTCGCCCCAGCCTCTCACAAGATGTGCGATTTCGGCAGATTGCACTGGCCCGTACTGGTCCTCGGACAAGATTGTATCGACGAGGACACGCTTCAGAAATGATTGAGAAATATCTGCGGGATCGATCGCCTTGGAACAGACGACAGCTCGCCGGCGTTTGACCTGGTCAGGGAGCAAGTCAGACGAGAATGTGCGGTCTAACAATCCGATCAATGTCGTTGAAAGTTTCTCCTTTTGCTCTACAGTGAGACTGGGCAGAGGATCATCGACCACGTTCGAGCTGCGGAAGCCAGGTAAGCCGGAAAAGAAGTGCTCCAGCTCGTGATCTTCGTCCAAACTGTCGAACGTCCACAGAAACGCGCGAGTATCGATCGCCGAAGGCGAATTCAGAGATGTTTTCTCGACCGTTTTCCACATGCCTTGCACGAGTAATTTGCGATGACCTTCCCCCAGGGATTGAAAGCGAAGGTAGGCTTTTTCAGCAAAGCGATCAAGAGAAAAGGGCTCAAAACAAAGGCACGGAAAAATAAAGAGCGTAGAAATGGTGAACCATTGAAGGATCCGAAATGTGACCAGTTGTATCCCGGCTACAATGTGCCATGCCGGCAACGAGAGTGGGGTGTGGTATGGGCTGTCATGACGAAAGATCGGGACGAATGTGATGCATCCGTACAGAGCAGTGCAAATCCCAATCCATGACACCACCGACTTGAAAATCGTCAGATTTACGTTCCACAGGAACACAGATATCCCGGCAAAGAACAGGAACAGGGAAATGTGCAGCAGGGTCGGCAGCGCCTCAACTGCCCACGGAAGGAGAAACTTGTCGACGCCTTCGAAAAAGAACGCACGGATCCGTGCTCGCTTGTGTAGACTGTAACGTGGCTGAGTGACCTTGAGATATCGCCGTGCCCACTGCTGAAGCAAGGTCGCGAGTAGAGCGCAGCTGATACTGATGACCAAACTCAAGAACAAAAGCGCGTTCACCCACACTGCGTAGTTTGGTGGAGAAAATGGGGGCGGGGAAGCAGGGAGGGAACTAGAAATGTCAGATCGATTTGGATCGGCGAGAGTCTGATAGATATTTTCGAGGTAGAAGTTGGAGGTATCCTGTGGGTTCGGTCGAATATCCTGAATGGACACTGAGATCAAGGACGCGACAGCAGCAGAGAATAAACCGGTCTATGGGAGATGAGTCAATGAAGCAGTGCATAGCATTGGGAGATAGTGACGCACAAAGATGAGAATCCCGTCAGCATCCGCTTGCCATGCTTCGACCATTTTCTTGTCTTCTTCCGTCGCCATGTCCAAGTACATTGAAAATATAGGCCCGGAGCCATCGACGAAGTTAGATGCACCCTGCGATGCTTGATTCTGCACCGAATGGGGTGGGTATTGGTCACCTGTTGAGGCTTCAGTAGCCGGTGAGAACGGCGAGGAAGGAGCAACGTACCTATTCCCGGGCGTATAGTACCCTCGGCTATGCCGACATGCTCGGGATGAGCTTGGGACATTAAAGATTACGGCGTGGGTCAATTGAGGAGAACGCAATGTGTTGGGGTGGAAGGCGTGAAGAGTGAATGCCCCTTGCCAGTGGTTAGCTGCAAGGCACTACTGTATGAGGCGATGCAATGTTGACCGAACCGCCAGCGCTTGTTGCTCAACGGTTTGTTGCAAAATAGGCTTCAATTCTCACATCTATACAATAATTAGGCATCGCTTTGTCACGGAGTTGTCGGGCTTCGAACCTTTTTTCCCCCTCGCTTGCTGCCTCGATTTCCGTGTTGAGATCATTTTTTAAACACTCAATGTGTGCTTTTATACTCCTTCTTGCAGCAATTTTTTTCTGGGGTACGCATGATTTCATACAGAGCAACAGCGTGCGTTGGCGGGCATCAATTCAGCCACTTCGGAGTAGGCCTTCCAAGCGCTTCCCCAAACGATCACATGCCCTCACATGACCATACCGTCGCTGGCTTCGCAGTTTCTGGATCTCACTGATGGCCTTTTTGTTCAATGTGTTAACTGGCTGTTGTGACCGTTTTAATCCTGCGCCCTCAGTGTTCTCACACGTTAGGCTTGCACTTCCCGGTTCAGCAACGGTGGTTCTTCGTCCCACCCACACAGTGTTCGGTGTCGCGTGGGACCAGCCTCTCTCGCAAGCTCTCTCGCGTTTTGCAAATACTGCACTCCGTTCCCCTGTGCAGTTCAGCATTGTGATTCGCGGCAACGGAGAAGTTTGTGGTCACATGCATCAATGAAACTTTTCAGTCATCGATGCATGGATGTCCATGACGACGCCCACCTCCTATCCCCCTAACATGGACAGGACGAATTTGGTCCCTTTCCGCAATTGAACAGTGTTTGATTGATCATGTTAACAATCCAGCTTCAACTGGTCCTGGTCTGCTTACAGGTCAAGGGCGGCGTGGTGGTGGCTTCATCCCCTCACGTTCTCCAGTGTGCCGCACCTACGCACTGCCTTAGTGACTCAACTGTGACGTCTCTCCAACCATGACGGCCACCTCTGCAAACTTTCGTGTCGCGCGGAAGCGTGCACGACCGTTTGCGGTTGCCTGTGATTACCGAGACCAACAGGGCTCCATGCAGCCCACTGTTCCCATTCCCGACCTCGCCGCACTTACGTGCAGCCTTAGCGACTCGAGGACAACGCCTCGCCGACCAAGGTAGCCACCTCTGCAAAGTTTCGCGTGGCGCGGAAGCGTACACCCCGGTCGTGCTGTCGCTCCGGTCGGTCACGTCGACCGTCGCATTGTGGTTCTACGAGAACGAGACGGCACAGGTGCTGCGGAGCATGAAGGCGCTCGACCCGGGCTTCTCGATGGAGGGGTGCGAGCGGGAGCTGCGGGAGTACATCGTGCCGGAGGTGGTGGACGTGTACCTGAGCGCGGACAACGAGGCACTCAAAGTGTGGTGCCCCGAGGCGATACGTAGCCACCACCGTTTTATTGTTTTATTTTTATATTGACGCGCGTTGAACAGACGTACAACGTGCTCTGGGCAACGATGGAACAGTACCTGTGCCAGGGCATGCAACCGGACTTGAAGGCTCTCGACATCCGGCAGGTGGACGTGAGCACGGGGCGCTTCCTCGAAGACAACACGCCCGTGTTCATGATCACGTTCACGGCGCAGGAGGTCCTGCTGTTCCGCGACCGCAAAACGCGCGAAGTCGTCGTCGGTGCCGAGGACCGCGTCGAGCAATGCAATTATGCCGCCGTCGTCACGTGCGTGGAGGAAGACCTCGAAAATGAGCTTACGGGTGGTTGGAAGGTTATCGAGGTACGTTTTTTCCTTCTCTTATTTCCTTGTACGAGGAACGCAATTGGTGACGGGGGCTAATGCAGATGGCTCGCCGGTCGGGGCGCGCGTATGTATGGTCACTTGGCCTGCTCCGATTTTTGACATGCTTCATAATTGGGCAGTAGGGTTGATGTTCCGGACTCAACACACAAGCTCAGGGCGATGATGCCAGACATGAAAGCCAGTGACGTACTCAGCAACCCGAGGCTGTACCTGTGGTCTCTGGTGCAAATGGGCCCAGGCCGAAACTCGCCAACACGGGCAAGCAGGTTCTCAATCTTGCCAGCTACAACTTCATGGGCCTCACTGGTAACGAAGTTGTCAAAGTGCGTGCAATAAAAACCCTCTGGAAATATGATGTCGGTGGCTGTGGCCCTCCTGGGCTCTATAGTACTATTGGTACGTTTGTGCTGTCGATGCGCCTTTACTGTGATGAATGAACGGCTTATGTCTGCAGATGTCCACACAAATCTTGAACGAGACATAGCGGACTTCCTCCGTACAGTCGTCTACTCCCAGGGGTTCTTGAAAATACTTTGCGTGATCTCTGCGTTCGCAAAACATGGCGACATCATCATTGCCGACCGGGGCATCAATTTTGCTATCCAGAAGGGCTTGCACATTTCGCGTTCTACCATTTGCTGATTTGATCACAACGACCTGAGGAGCCCCAAAGACGTGCTCCCAAGCGTCGAAAAAGAACGTCACAGACGTCGCGGACCTGTCATTGTTCGACATCGCGGGTGAGGAGCGCCTGCTGCAGGATATCATGGATGAGGCACTCGCGCAGGGCGTGTGGACCACTCGGGCGCGGCGGTCTCCTGCCTGCCGCTGCATTTAAGAGAAGAGGCCCGTTACTTGCGCCTCACATTGCGAAGCTCCCCCAATGGATGCAGTCCCCCGTTCAGCTTACGTCTCATGCCATGCATATCTCAAACATCCTCGCATCGTGACTGCAATGTTTTTTTAATACTTTTCCTGGTCGACCATCCTTACAGCCCGCTTCACACAGAACATTGAAGCGCATTATTTAGCAAAAAAAAATCCGAATGCGATTTTGCCGTGCGTAGCATTGGCTCACTGAGCGTCGGGTGGGATTTTCCGTTTCGAATCCTCACCTCAATACAGTTCCTGTTGTCTGCAAGGGAGGGTCCTGATATATTTCGTTGCCCCTCTTCTCTACGAACTGTACGAGTTGTACTCATACGCCTCGAAATCGCTTTTGCGTCAATCGTATCGCAAGTCGTATCGCTTCAATCTCTGCCTTGCCCAACCAAGGGCTCAACCAAGCATCTCAAGAATATGGCTAAAAGCGATGTCGTTCCTATGGATATTTCCCCGAGCCTTCCCGCTTTACCTGCCGATTCAGAGGAACTTCTCTCGACTCTTGAGAAAACATGGCATCCCCACAGATCTGACTTTCGAGGTTTTCAAACCTGTTTGGGTGTGACCTCAGCAACGAGTCCCCTCGATCCTTACTTAGCATCGTCGCCTGAACCGCCAGCTGCCCATGGTGGGCACACTCAGTCCATTGGTCTTTCATTGTAGTCGGAGGACGGCGTGTAACTACAACGGTTTTTTGTGCCCAATATACACTTTTCCTTCTTAGATTGGTGTCGATTCCACCCAGCAAATGGCATTGGTGAAGTCCAATGGCCTGCTGTCCCCCGTGTTGGTGCGCGCTGGATCGCATGATGTGCGGGTGCCTAGAAATCGGCAGTGTCTTGCGAGGCGTTACAAGTTGGTGGTGCAGGACATTGTTAGTTACGCAAATCTTGACGCAAATATGAAGTTGTACATGTGCCACACGCACTGGATTCAGGCATCCGGAAACTTTCATGAGTGACGGCCCCTTGGGGCCGTCGTGAATTGCTAGTTGTGTGCTACCATAAGTCGTTTTTTCCTTGCATGATAGAAAAGGAGGGGTCAACTTGACGGAAAAACCTCTCCTCTCATTTTATTGTAAGCAGTGAAGAGGGTATCTCGCAAAAACAACGGAGGACACCTTGCCCGGGCTGTGCGGACAAAATATCGATTGGCGCTGAACTCAAACCCTCAGGCTCAGGCTTCCGCGGCTATGAGATCAATGACCTTTGACTTCTCGTGCGTTGCTACTGCAGCCTCGAGGTTGGGAAGCGGTTGGGACCTGCGTACGCCAGAATGTGTCGATACAAATTTGTGGAAACGGGATCAAGTTACACCTCGTCGCTTACTTTCACTGATGAGGTACAGTAGTGACGACACCATACCGGCGAGCATGGGGCGTCTGAAAACAATCGTCCTCTCCGAGTGACTCACTCCTCTTTTTTTTTTTTTTTTTTCTGGACCATTTTTATCCCGGAATGCGTACCCCTACTACAGTATCTCTCCCCACTTAACATCACTTATTCAGTACTTCGCTGTCAATTGCTGACATTCCAATGGCCCTCGGTTCTTTGAGGAGTGGACTGGGTGGATAAACGGAAGACGCCGTCTCAATATTCGCAGAGGCTCGGGGTGCTTTCGACTATCAGGTACGTGGATAACTTCATTTAATTCAGGGTAAAGCACAGATCGCAGGGTGTACACCTCGTTGGCCAGACCAGATACCGAACGTATGCCTTATGTTCAATCGATAAGACAGACACTCGTGGTCGAGGCGGTCAGAATCCTCCATTTGATGATGTTGCGGTGCAAGGCGAGGTCCTCTCTCGTATTTGGGAATGTCAATGGGCTGGGCGAGGGCACTGGCCGCGGTGCGTGCAGACGTTTTTTTTTCCATCGACGCTCTTGTCTCATAACTATCTTTGCAACTTGAGACATCCGCCAACCTTTTAACATATAACCGATCAATTCTCCAGAAAAAGCATGCGACAGAGCTATGCGTATTACATCTGCGACTGTGGAATCCACGATCGAGTACCGCGAGTGCGTTTCCCTCTCTATGGTGCCTCCTAACCTCTCATGTCCTCATTGCTCATCGACTTTAAGGGCGAACGCCTTCAATACGCTCCCATGACAATATACGCTCCCCCTCCCGGTCTATGACGCGCTCGTAGGCCCTACCAGCGCACACGTTGAGCTGCGCGAACTGCGGGTCTCCCCGCCGACGTTGAGAAGTGACTCAAAGAATGAGAGACCATGCTGTCAGAGAAGAGCGCTCTCTTAGAGCCCTTAGTCGACGTCTTTTCCAAAGCGGGGCGGCCGTACGTATCCTTCCTCTCTCTTTGCGTCGCCTTCTGACTCGATTCGCTCTCCAGGCCCCATGTAGAGATACGGCCCACCAATCGCCAGAATCCGCATCTCAGGCAACTCAGCTTTCCGCGCTCGATGGAATCGCCGAGACCCTAACCGACCCGCCCATCTTCGACTTTGACCTACTCGTCAGGTCGACGTGGTCCTCGCTGCGCAAGCGCTCTTTGACACCTCCGGAAATTCCTAAGCGGCGGGCTGGATGACCTGCCCACGTGGCAGCATGCCTGCCCATGCAGACGCCACCGGGGAATACGGTGCGTCTCCGCGACCAAAGTCGAGTGCTGTGCCATCAATGGTAAGCTTTCCCTCAGCCCCCCTTGCCAAACTCTTTTCTTTTCTTGCTTCCTGGAGAATGACCTCGCATTGACGCCGACATAAATAAAAAACCATAGCGTTGGCTTATTAAGGGTAAAGCTTGCGCAGACGCTGATTCGGAGCACGTATCTGATCCGCAAGAGGGAGCGCATGAACAACAGCGCTCCTTGCACGATAGCTCGGCTCGCCGGCGTGGCCGACGTCGTCACTTTCGCCAGGCACCGTAACGAGGCAGCCAAGGCGGCGGTAAGAAAGCAGTCTGAGATTCGCGTGTTAGGCTGGTGTTCCTACGTCAATTTCAAACGCTTACAAGGTCCTCGTGTTTTTGATGTCGACGCTACTGTAGCAGCGTTCTCTCGACCACACGTCATGTAAATATATTTTCGTATTCACCGACCCGTCAATCGGTTAGATTAGCTGCCGCGGTTGCCCTACTATCCCCCCTGCAACGTCCTTATTCCCCATCGGAATGGCTCCATAGTATCGATTTTGTAAGATGCTCGACCCTGTTCTCTTCAAGGGACGCAAGCAGCCAGTATTCACAGACACTATCGAGGCTGAGGAGATAGAGATGGATACCCAGGTGAGGCTTCCGCGTCATTGCAAGGTGCGCCCACGAGCTCGGGCAGCGTTAAGACACTTTTTACCACTCTATTCAAGTTTACACGTGCTTGGCTGCCGTATTTGTACCGTGTGATACGAACATACGTACACAGGACGACGAAAAGTGGGTAGTATTAGTCTAGTGGTAACGGGAGCCCAATAGGAATATACTCAATCGCGCGCACACATCTCATGTTGAGGGACAGTTAAACGATATCGTACCGACAACGCGAAGGATTCGAAGGACGATCTCCTGAACGCTCAGCGTTTGGCTCCCAAAGTGAAGGACCCGGGATGGCTACGTCCGAGTCAGTAACCGATAGCAATTGCGGTGGAAAATCTAGGGTAGCCGTAGTGTTTGCGTGGATTGTGCAATTCACCGAAGGGAGGTCAAGGGCGTCATGTCCCTTGCGAAAACCAGGCCGAGGGCTACCATCGCCTTCGGCGCCAGCACCCAGATCGGGCGCAGAGGTTGGTCCTGGATAAGCGCTGGGTGTAGTAGCAACTATTATCGAGCGATGAGATTCTAGGGAAGACAATGAGAAGTCAGATCGAGTGATGGGCAAGTGTGAAAACAACAGCGAACCTGTAGGAAATATATTGTCGAGAACTGGATTACAAGAAGCTGAAGATGGGATGTTTGGTGCATCGAAAGGCGTCTGGAGGTCTGCGTCGTGCTGGAAGGAAACGGCGGCGGGTAGGGAGGTAAAGGAAAGGGAAGGGGCAGGTGTCGACGTTTTGGGAGAGGGGTCGGGCATTGATATAGCTGAGGTGACAATGTCTGGTATTGCACCACTGGCGGCTGGATCCGGTGAGGTAACAGGAATGCAGAGGCTTTCGACGGTTGTCTGAGCGGGGTGGAAGTTGTCAAGTGGTGGAACGTCGGTGAGGCCGTTGAGGGCGTGAAGTGAGGCAGGTATGGACAAGGAAGGCACATCGGGACTGGCAAGGGAAGCAGGTGGCAACGCAGCGTCATCATTTGGGTCAGGGCGAGCAAAGGTTGCGGAGGCAGAGTCATCGTGGATATGAAGTGTAGGGTCTGAATGATGACCAGGGATGTTGCACAGTGGATACGAAGTTGGTCGGAACAGAACGTCGTCCCAGTCGCTAGTGGAGGCGGAGAAAGCTGTAGGGGCAGCATCGGTATCTCGATGTAGAGTGACGTAAACCTGGCGAATCGGTTTGAGGATACGCCATGTGATCGTCGAATCGTTGTCATTCTGGGCTTTTCGAACGATTTGATTCCAGAGTGCACAGAACTCGTGCTGCAGTTCAGGTGACGTATTTTGTACATCAAATCTGGAAGCTGCTCCTAGAACACTTGAGTAATCGCTGTTCGGCCAGGATGCTTCCCAGAAATGGCTAAATTGGTGGCGAGTAATGTGAGTCAATATGGCAAGTGACAGACTGTCCCCCTGCGCGGCGTAGTCTCGGAGGACAGGTTCCGGAACGCCCAGTTCGTTGGAGGTAAGAATAAACCAAGAGTCGTCGCGCCGTCGTGCCCTTGCAACAACACAAAAAACTATGGCTTGGATCATCAAGTTAGTTTCTACATCCTTGCCCTCGCCCCAGCCTCTCACAAGATGTGCAATTTCGGCAGATTGCACTGGCCCGTACTGGTCTTCCGAGATTCTATTGAGGATACGCCAAAACAATATTTCAGAAGTGTCTGTGGGATTGATCGCCTTGCCACATACGACAGCCCGCCGACTTTTGACCTGGTGAGGGAGCAAGTCAGATGAGAATGTGCGGTCTAACAATCCAATCAATGCCATCAAAAGCTTCAATGTTTGCTGTTCGGTGAGACTGGGCAGAGGATCATCGACCACCTTCGAGCTGCGGAAGCCGGGTAAGCCGGAAAAGAAGCGCTCTAGTTCGTGATCTTCGTCCAAACTGTCGAACGTCCACAGAAACGCGCGGGTATCAATCTCCGATGGGGATTTCAGGGCGGTGTCCTCGGCGGTCTTCTGCATGCCCTGAATAAGAAATTTGCGATAACTTTGCTCCAGGCCTCTAAAGTACTTCAAGGCTCTACTCCAGGCTCCATCCAAGGCTCCATAGCGATAGTAAACCGACCCGGAAAACCACCGAAGAACCCTATAGGTGATATATAGTATCCCGGTAATAATGTGCCACGCCGGCAGGGAGAGTGGTGTGTGGTATGGGCTGTCATGACGAACGATTGGCATGAAAGTGATACACCCGTATAGCGCCGTGCACACGCCGACCCACGACAGCACCAACTTGAAAATCGTGAAATTGACGTTCCACAGGAACACAGCTAGACCAGCGAGGAACAGGAAAAGAGAAACATGTAGCAGCGTGGGTAAGGCTTCAACCGCCCACGGAAGGAGAAACTTGTCGACGCCTTCAGCAAAGAATGCACGAATCCGTGCTCGCTTATGTGGACTGTAACGTGGCTGAGTGATCTTGAGGTACCTTCGTGCCCACTGCTGTAGCAATGTCGCGAGTAGAGCACAGGTAAGACTGATGACCAAGCTCATGAACCAGAGCGAATTGACCCAGACGGCATATGTCGGTGGAGAGAATGGGGGTGGAGAAGTAGGGGGAGTGCTGGATTGATTTGGGTTGGAAACGGTCTGATAGATATTCGCGAGGTAGAAATTGGAGGTGTCCTGTGGGTTTGGTCGAATGTCTTGGATTGACACTGAGATCAACGACGCGACGGCAGCAGAGAATAAACCGGTCTACGGGATATGAGTCTGTGAAGGTATTGGATGGTAGTGACTCACAAAGATGAGAATCCCGTCAGCGTCCGCTTTCCATGTTTCGGCCATTTTCTTGTCTTCTTCCGTCGCCATTTCCAAGTACATTGAAAAGATAGGCCCTGAGCCGTCAACGAAGTTAGATTCAGGGCCTATACCTGCCTTGGCAACGTTGACATCCTCGGGAAGAGCTTGGGACATTTGTGGGTCGATTAAGGAGAACACAATGTATTGGGGTGGAAGGCGTATTGTACTGCCCCTTGGCTAGTCGCAAGTCACCGTTAGGCGGCGACACAGGATCGCAAGCGCTCGATGCCCAGCGCTCAGCGCTTAATCATGATGGTTCGTTGTCCCCAAATAGGCTTTACAGCAGTTTCCATATCGATAGGCCGAAATTCAGAAAAGCTAGTAGCAGGCTGAGTTCCGGGATCTCCCGTCGGCGTATTTGCCGAGACTTACCGTATTTTTTTTAGTAAAAAAAAAGAAAAAAGAGAAAGGTCAACGTTATTATGAGAATTTATGACTAGACTAAGGGGGAGGATAGATGCATGCCGCACTCCTCAATCATCTCTCTTGGGCTCAGTGGAAGTTAGCACCAGTTATTGGATAGTCAAGACATCGGCATCAAGGGACAGTACAATACAGTCAATAATGTGCACAGGATGTGGGGAGTGTACAGCAATGCAAGCGGTCGCGCAGGCTTCTGCAGGTCACAAGATGTTGGATGTAGGTCCGTGACAATAATGGACATGGTGGTGTCGAAGGAATAATGCCGCGCACAAGTGCAGCGAAGTCGGGAGCAGAAACAGTGGGCTACATGGTGCCCTGCTGGATTAGGTGGTTACAGGTGGTCAGAAACTGTCACGCACGTTTCTGCACGACACGAAACTTCGCCGCAGTGGCCGCCGGGATCGGGAATGCATTGCAGTTGAGTTTCTAAGGCCGCGCATACATGCAACACACTGGGGAGCACAAGGAATGAGCTACAAGGTCAATGTCTCATGAGCGGATGAGCGGATGAGGTGGCACGTGCTCATTCCTGCTGCAGCGCTGCCACCTGTCTGCATATTTTCTCCTCCGGTTCAAAGAACCAAAACTCTTTTATTTCACCCACCCGCCACACCCTTCAAATTGTCAAGAGAGCAATTATGAGACTCATGCATCCAACACGTTCCAGGAGGCCCACCCGTCACGCCCCCTCATTTTCGATTGCAGATGCACTTTTTCGTGCTTCTGCCACTCTCTACACTTTCCTCTCCAAGTCCCATTCACCTTAACGTTCGCTATCATCAAGTATCAAAGGACCAGTGTTTCTTTAACATTTGCTACCCATAGTACATGCATGGACTTTAGACTATTGACTACGCGTTTTTTCCACTTTGCTGCACACTGTCTTTTCTCTTCCCTCCCAGCATGGCACTGGTCCTCCCTCCCTTTGGGGAGCAAAGCGATGACTCAGAAAGATCTCGAGAAACGTGACAACGATTGCCCATGACAAAGATGTGTGTGGAAGTGCGATAGAAAGAAAAGACAAGGCAACAAGAAAAAGAAAAAGAAAAAAAGGCGGATAAGCCTTATTTTTTTCGATCAGATCTCATATAACGGGTTATCCTTGATCCCCGCTGCTACTAGCTTTTCTGGATTTCGGCCTATCGATATGGAAACTGCTGTAATTCTGTTATTTTTGCATTGCGTGGTAGAAAAGGAGGGTGAGCCTGAGCCTGACGCGAAGACCTTTCCTCTCGTTGTACTGAAGCAGTGAAGAGGGAGTCTCGAAAAAATTGGTGAATAAAACACAGTATTGCCCGTGGACATCCGCCCAGCCGTGTGGACGAAATTCCGATTAGATTACTGAACGCAAATGACTCTTGAGGGCCATCGTTTCCGACGAGCCCACGCTCTCATTCAAGCCATTCAGTTCTTGGTGAATGCCAAAGAATTGTGTTCAATTTGTCCACGTAAAAAAAAAATTCCAAAGAAAGAATACATTAAGTAGCTAGACAGATGTGTGTGAAGCAAGACAAGCAAAAAGCACGACACGGCAGGGTCCCCGGTTTGCCAAAGGAACAGAGGAAAGAAAAGGAATCGGAACGCGCCTCCACGCTCCCTCCCCCGACGCGACCGGAATCGCTATAGCTTGCCCAGCGCGCGCAGCTGTTGGCGCAGGCTCCCATTTTCCGTCTGCACGAGGTTGATCTCCTCGAGCAATGCAAGCCGCTGCGTCTGCTCGCGCTCCGACGCGGTGTTGACCGCGCGCAGCTCCTCTTGCACCGCCGCCGCGTCCTCCGCGAGCTGCAGCGCGCGCGTGGACAGCACCGCGTTCGCCTCGGTAAGCTCGCGCAGCGTCTCTGCCTGCTCCGCAGCGCGCTCCTCCACCGCGAGTTTCTCCGCGGCGAGCTGGTCGACCTGCTCCTGGCTGTCAAGACAAAGCGCATCAATGAAATTCCCGCGGTGCGCGAAGTGGGAGAGAGAGGCGCGTACAAACCGTCCGAGCTCGCGAGCTGCTCCTCGAGCGTGCGCACCTGGCGCTGGTATGTCTCGAGCGCGGCAGTTGCTGTCCTGCGCGAGCTTCTGTGCGCGCTCCGCGTTCTTCTTGAGCAGGTCGTGCGCCTGCGCGAATCGTATGAGGCGCTCCATCAACGCGCGGTCGTCCGCAATGAGCGCCTGCACGCGCAGCGCGAACGCCTCGACGCTAAACGTACCCGGGCCCAAGCCTCCGCCGTCGACCACGGGCGATCTCGGCGAGCCAGGGGTGCCCGGGCCCGAATTGGGCGGCGCGGCGGAGGCACCGTTGCCGTTGGTATTGGTGCCAGGGGTATAGAGGCTCTTGAGCGCACGCACGTCCAGGTCAGCTAATTGACGGGCCGGGGCTGCCTGGGGTACCCGCACGAAGACTGGGCGATGATCGCCCGTTGCCTGCGCGGAAGGGCCGCGTGGCGCCGCTGAGCCGTGCGGCGCGCGCTTCTGGAGACGGGAGCGTCGCCCAGAGGGGCTGCAGGATCGCCACGAAGCCCGCGGCGTCCTTCGCGAAGGCGATCGAAGATGTGGGTCGCGGTTCTGAGGGGTGCTGCGTCGACGAGGGACGGCTGCTCTGCGTGGGGTAACCGTCTGAGCATTGCGTGTCCTCCGGAGCACACGTACACTTACGGGAGAGCGTGTCCGCAGCGTCTGGATCTCCTCCTTTGCGGTCTCCAGCTCCTGCGACATGGCTGCTCGTTTCTCTACCTCTGCCGTGAGCAGGCCCTCGAACTCCTGCGCGCTCTGCGTCTGTTTTTCGAGGTGCCGCTGCAGGGCATCGACGAGCACGCCCAGACCCGATTCTCGCGAGAAGAGCGGGACATCGAAGCGCTGCACGAGCGCGCGCAACCCGTCCGCGGCGGCCTGCGATCTGGTCTTTCGCTTGCGCGGCGAGCTCCTCGCGCTCCTGCTCCCACTGCGATCGTTCGCTCTTGATGTCGTCCGTGAGTCGCGCCTCCTGCTGCTCAAAACGCGCCCGCTCCGCCGTCCACGTGGCCTTCTCGGTCGCCCACACCGCAGTCTCCGCTTCCGCCGCGCCCACTGTGTCCGACAGCTCGCGCCCCAGCGCCCGAACGCGCTCCCTTAGCCGCACTGCGTCGTCGTTCCCCCGTGAGGACGACTCGAGCTCCAGTTCGAGGAAAGCCACGCGGCCCTCCAGCTCGGTCGCGCGCTCCCGCTCTTCCTCGAGTGCGGCTTGCTCCTGCGCCAGTTCGGACGCCGCGGCTGCGCGTGCGTCGGCGAGGTCCGCGGCAGCTGCAGCCGCGGCATCGCGCATCCTCGAGCTCAGCCTCAACGGCGGCTCGCGCGTCCTCGAGCTCGGTCCTCCCGTTGCCGTGCGCGGGCCTCGGACGCATCCAGTCGCGCTTCAAGCTCCTCAAGCTCTCTTCCGCTGCGCGCCGCGCAGTCTTCCCGGGAACCACCGCGCCCGCATTGCCCGCGAATAGATGCGCCCCGTCGAACTTAGGCGCTAGCGCCCCAGCGCCGCTCACGCTGGACATTGGGCTGAGCGGGCCTTCGCCGTCGTCGTGCTCCTCGCCCGCTTGCGTGCGTTCGGCAGCGGCGAGCGCCATGGCCAGCACGCCCGCACGGTGCTCGAGCAGCCGCCGGTCGACATTCGCAGCGCGTTCTTGGACACGCCAGAGCTCCGTCTGCGCGGCTTCTACTTTGCGCTCGGCTGTTTCGAGGGCGGTGGTTGATTGTCGCGATATGTGCGTGGAGGAAGAGGGGGTCGAGGAAGAGGCGTTGAGCCGGGCAAGGTTTTGTGCTGCGTCGCGGATTTTGATCTCTGTTGCGAGTTTCCTCTGAGCGCTCCAACGCGCGAGGACAGTATTGTGTGCTCCTGTGGCGGAAGGGGTCAGGGTACTCGAGGTGTGCAGGGAAGTATTAATCATCGTGGGAGCAACGGGGTTCTCCACCACAGGATATTGACAGGGAACGGGGCACACACGCACCTTCTTGAGTTCCTCGACTTCTTCTGCACTCAGTATCTCATAGCCTCGGCTGTCCACCATTGCCTCGGACGACATTAAGCTGAGTAAGAGAGCATCGCGCGTATTCACCAGCTGCCCGCCGTTCGTTGGCGGATGTGGGGGCAGGTCTGGGGGTTCCTCCCATTCTGGTGGTGGTGCTTTACGACGTAGCGGAGGGGTCGTAGTCGTAGGCGAGGAATTTGTCGATGAGGGCCCGGCGACGGGTGGCAAGGGTTTGCGATCTTTGCGGATAAAGAGACCCCTGGTACTGAAGGCGGCAGAGGGGGGCGGGGGTAGTTCTTTGGTCGGGCTCGGTGAGCGCGAAGTACCCGGGCGGTCCTTGGTGATTGCGGCCGTAGGGTTACCCAGGAAGCGACGAACTCCATTCATCTTGCCAACGGGTTTCGGGTTTGTTGTCGTGCGTGCAACCGCGGTGCAGTGGGATAGCAATTGCCCCGGGTGAACCCAATGAATGGGAGAAAAAACGTAAAAGTACAACACGGTGACGGAACTCTGACGCAGGGTATACCGAAATCACTACATTCGAACAGTTCTCCTCCCCCTCACAACTAAATCCGGAATCAATTTCTGTCGCCATTTTTGGGACAATACTGTACAGTACTGTACTGCAGGTGGCGCAATTCAAATTTCCTGTCTACCCTCTACCTCTACCCTACCCAGGGCCGTACACCTTCACGCAGCGCTCCTCAAACGCCTTCACCATCAACCCCGACACCTTACCAAAGAACGCACCAGACACGGCGCCGTGCAAGGGGTTTGCAAACTCAAACGCAAGGTCGAGCGAGAGGAGGGTCGGCCCGGTGTCGTTTGCACCCGCGCTCTCGGGGCGCGGCGAGGAGGTGGCTCCGTCTAAGTCCGTGCGAGCCTGAGATGTCGACGTCGGCGCCGACGCCGTGGGCTGGAACCGCCACGTCGTCTCGAGCATCTTGAACAGTGGAGTTGACGACACCGCAACGGCCTGTACGCCCACCAAAATAACATAACGACCAGATCAAGCAAAGTCACTACTTGTTAGTTGAGAAGAACGCACCCGGACGGACTCGTGGGGCACACACGTCACGCGGCTCGTATAGTGCTCCGTGAACGCGAGGAAGGCGACGGTGAGTTCGGCCTCCATCTGCAATGCACCGCTTTGTGCGTTTGGCGAGGAGGTGTGGGTGGTGTTGTGGTCGAGGGGGGTCGGTGGGCGCAGAACGCGCTGAGCGTGTGCAGAAGGGGAGGAAGGAAGCATATGAGCCGACGTCAGCAACGACTGCGTACAGCTGTCGGCGCGTGTACCTAAACAGGTACATTGAGTTCACTGGTGTCGAGGTAACAAGGGTTGCCCGCGCACTGCACGTACGGGAGAACCTTGTGCTCGTGGTAGGTCTGGGGCTTGAAGCCGGCCGAATCCGCAAACGGGGAAGGGAACGAAGTCAAGTCAGGGAGTTTGAAAAGGTGCCTTCGTTGCGCATGGTAGGAGGGTGCACGCCAGATACTACGAGCTGCGGTGAGGGCCGCAGAGTGAATAATGAGCATGTACAGTACTGAAGTTAAAAGTATCGAGTCAAGTTGGAGGCGATCACATGATCTTACTGTAGGCCGTTACGTCCTCAAGAATTTGCAAGAGCAAAAAAAAGAAAAAGAGAAGAGGACAATTCAAACTGCGCAAAACTTCAAGGACAGCGAGGTCAGCGCGCTCGCCCGCAAGGAACGGGGTTTCCAAGCACACGGTCAACGGCGTCGGCGGCGCAAGTGGGCGCAGGTGGAACGGAATGGGCGGTCCCCTTATTGTACGCATGCATGAGACGGCGACTTGCCAACATGACCCTTACTTGGTCTATCCCGTTGACGGTGACGTGGGAGAGGCACACAACTCAATGCGCCACGCATGGCGGCTGATGTAAAGAAAAAAGGAGGGGGCATAGAATTTCCATCAATGCGAAGCAGGTCGAGCTAAGAAGGGCGTGGGCACCGAACCAACCCCCGCACACATCCCTACGATCAAACGGTGTCTCAGCATCGAGGCGCCGACCAGACGATGGGCCAGGAACGCACCACTAGAGCGCCCATCAAGGCCTCCCAAGCCAAGAGCTCATCTGCGGCTGCCCGCATGCCACTTCTTGACAAGGCCGCTAGGTGAGCTCGAAAAAGGGTGACCCTGAGCGCGTATGGGGGAAAAACGTTGAAGCGCGCCGGCGGCCACGGAGACATATATACGCACCTCGCGCGAGACCGCCTTTCGACCTTACAAGAAGCGGATGGAATGCGATCAAGCGAAGATGATCTCGCTGCCTGAAGGAGGAGTTGACGACAGCTAGCTAGCCTCAGATGGTCAGCGGGAGCGCGACAGACGGGAGGAAAAGGAGAGTGCACTCACAGCGTGAGCGAGTTGAAAAAAAAAAGAAAGTTGGACAGACCGAAGAGTAAGTAGCACGGAGGGGAACCCTTTTATACGTTTTCTTTTTCAGCGACGCTTGATATGGGCAACAGATAGTCCGGTCCGCCGGCATCCGAGTCGCATCGTGCCTGCCGTTCGGTTCAGAGCTGGAGAACGATCACGCCAGAAGATAAGTGACCCTGATGTGATGGCGGACCCCAACCCTTGCACCGGCTACGCAGCGCCTCTACCCAGGGCTGGCGACTCAATTGGTATGAGTTGTCACAAGGCCACGTTTGGACGGCCTTCCGACGCTATCACCTAGGTGGAAAAAGGTGACTAATTGCGAGGACATCCAAGAAAAAAAGTTCAAAGCGGGTAAGGCCTGGTGAAGAAGCTGGACTGACCGTGTCAGAGGGGGTTGCCGGGGAAGATACGTGTAACGAGGTTCTACAGAAGGAGAATGAGTGTGATTCTGACCTTTCCGCTCGCCTCGTTTACATGTACGATGTCTCTGCGGCCCCAACTGACGTGTACGTGATGTGTATCGTATGAGTGTATGTAGGCGCGCGCACACGCATCCTGCGTGTTTGTGGAGACGCCTTCAGCCGCCGCAGTTCTCTTCTGCTTCCCCGCAGCAGCAGGAGAAAACGAAACAAAACGAGAGGACGAGTCAAGGGCGAGTCGGCTCTCTGCCATATTCACGAGGATGACTCTGGAAATGGGGTGACACACAGAAGGGATCACGCACGTGTGGGATTTTAGCTATGCGTCCCGCCGGCCACACGCTCTGGGATCTCCGTATCTGCTTCCGCAGTCGATTAGACTCTGTGATACACGCAAGGCTAGGGCCGCGCGTGTCGCGCGCATGTGGGCGACCACTTTCTTTTGTTGACAGATTTCGTGAGACTCCTTCAATAAAGTTTGTTGTTCCATTCGAAGAGGAGCGACACGAGACAGGGCGTGACAGTATATTTGATAGAAATCAGTGGAGGCAACCTTGGACTGACAGCCCAGGTTAGGGCCCCGCACGCGGGGGCATAAATCACGGTTTCGCCTGGGTCCAGGGGAGCGGAGAGTGTGCGTTTTCCAGAAAAATGCTTCCAGGGAAGCAGCCTTATCGGGTGTGCTGGGAGAAAACGCAAAGTCGCCGTGGCCATGTATGGCAAGGACTCGTCGTCATGTATATGCTTCAAGACTGCCTCCTTTTTCTTCCCGCAAAGCATGAGGGATCGCCACGTCCAGAGCTATTAGAACCACCGCCCGCCGGCCGTACGAGTCTCAGGATAGTAACTACTAGTGGGACGCGTGATGGACTATTCCAATCTCAGTATAGCTCACTCACCCCTACAACGTGGGTTGTGCTCTCCATGCACGCTAGGCTTTACGAGGGCTCCTTGAGAGAACCACTTTTTATCGGATACGGATCAAGGTTGCCCAATCTCCCAGGATCGGAGGCGCAAAGAAGGGCACTTTTTCATAGATGAGCGATGCGGTAGCCTCCCAGATATAGCGTCGATCGCGCCCACCAAAAGCCAGTCTGCTGGCAAGTTGACAATTGGTCGTCGAGGTACCCACGACTGCAAACCAGGGGGAAATGGCCCCTGAGAACGGGGGTGAGAGAAAAGGGGTGCTCAGATCGCTTGGCTCCTTCTCCGGGAGCGGGAGGGGGGATTGGATGGCATTAACCTAGTCGGACCTCGTGCCGACTGCGACGCCTTGCGACTCTTTCATTTCACCTTTCATATCGATTTGCGCCTGCCCCGCACCGCACTTCTGACCGTGTGCGAAGTGTAAAACAAGGCTGCCGAGTCGTTGAGCAATTTACTAGTCCCATCAAGAGCACTGAACTGTGAGAGACAAGGTTCGTCGGCTACCTCCGTCCTTGCTGTGGGCAGGTCCATGGGTGCATGTAGCCACTGGTTATGAGCAAGCCTGCTGCAAAGCTTCGAACAGAAAGAAAAATAGACAGACGACGCACGGATACGTTTGAGCCGGAGGAGGGGCGATTCTCTTTGGGGCGAAGACAAAGCAGCTCGGGCACGAAACGAAAAAAGCCTCACTCGGAGGGCTGCGCAGTACCCAGTGGCTCCAGCCCCCAGCGCACGAAGGATGGGGAATCTCCATGCCTGTCATAGAACAAGTGGGAATGTTCAAGTTGATCGCCGTCATAAAGATCGCCTAGTACCCGGAGCGCCGGAGGAACGGAAGGCAAGAGGAATAAAGATGCTCCACTGGCGTCTCTGGTATCGCCACGCAGGGTAAACTATAGGACCGCGCCATTACTTGTCCCGCGTCCAGTTACTGTAACCCCTGTGCGATGCTCTTGAACCTCGGCGCGCCGCGCGTCAAACAAAGTATATGCGCATTTCTATGAGAGACCCCTGTCAAGGAAGGTAAGAACGGAAGGAATGGCACACATTTCTACCGACTGTGGAACGCGCTCAAGGTCAGTCCGAGTCGGATGTGGCACGACCGGAGGGGTCAAGTTAAATCCGAAGTGAAATAAGAGGAAGACAGAAAAAGTAATTTTAAAGCGGGTAGCAGGAAAATAAAGCAACACTCTGTGCAAACGCCATGGAAAATACCTTGGAGGAGGTAACTTACTTGCTCAGGCTCCTACTCCTACCTGATAGACGATGCTCTCGCGTCACGTGATTATAATCTATGGAAATGCAAATGCCTCTTGAGCTTGTGCCCGCAGGCAAAACCTTGATAGGAACAAGGATTCAGGCGTGTTATGGTGCATCACCGCGGCATGACAGTTTGGGAACATGGGACCCACGCAATTGACATGTCTGAATCATTTATCAAATCAAGGGCACTTGATAAGGGTGACAGAGGCGTGGCGCGGGAATAAAGTGACAATGCAAGCGAATGCAAGAGGGGAAGGACGGAAAAGATGGCCCGTATGACGATCGAACGCATGTCGTCCTTAAGTACCCCGCCCTTGTATTTGGAATGCATGTGGCGTGTTGCGCACTCAAAGGAGAACGGGCTCCGATGTGGACGCGATCGGAGTATTGAACAGAAAAGGAGAGTGTACTTCGTTCATGCTTACACTGGCATGGGCCTGGACAACACTCGCGCGTGCTCATTCAAGAATAAACAGAAAACCGACAAGCGCACGCGAACGACTACCAGCGACCGCGTTACGGATACATAATTTGAAGCGCTGTACAATATGATTAACGTTGTGTCTTCGTAAGAAGCGACCGCGATGGTTTCAGTGCACGGCGTCGGCCCCATCCGCAGGAAGTGTGGCATTACCCCAGGGGTCGTCTTCCTGAACCTCGCCCCACGCGGTGTCCTCCTCCTCTACCGGCTCCCGACCTTCGGTGCAGTCCTTGGCGATCTGCAAGTAAAACAAAATAGTAAGCGCAGGGAAGGAAGAAACGCAGGGAGCGGCAGGAATGGATGGGCAGCGGACGTACGTGGCCGTCTTTCTTACACCTGTAGCACGTCTTGACGGGGGCCTTCGCGCCGTTCATGTCCTCCGTGACGGCGTACGGCGGAGCCAAACAGTCCCTGGCACGACAGATCAGCCAAACGGGGCGCACGCCATGCGGCCGCCTATTGCGTACCGCGCCATATGGTTCGGCCCGCCGCAGCGGTAGCACTTGACGGGCGGGAGCGAGGCCACGTTCAGTCCACGGCCCGGCGGGGGCGCGCGCGACGCAAAGCCGTGGTCGGCGGCGTCGTTGGGACACACGCGCGCGATATGCCCAAAGTGGCCGCAGTTCTAGCCAATGTTATTACTTTGTGGGGTGCGGGAGGGGAGGAACGTACATAGCACTTTTGGTTGGAGCCTTGCAGGCGCAGCGTTGGACATTCCGCCTGGATGTGTCCGATGCCGCCACATGAGTAGCATTGCTTGGCGGCGACGGTGCGCGGTTCGGGACACGCGGACGATTCGTGCCCCGGTTTGCGGCAGTTGTAGCACAACCGGTCTTGTGACGTACAGTTCTCGGCAATGTGACCGACTGTCATTGCTAAGTATCAGCTCGTCCAAACGTCGCAAACGGTTGAGGGGAGGAGGAAGGGATAGGTACGTGAGAGTGTGGGCAAGAGAGAAGGGTGTGTGAAAGGGAGAGGGACGCACGATTACCGCATTTGAAGCACCCCTTCTTGGAGACGTTGTACGCCATTTATAACAGAAAAGTGAAAAATTATATATACAGCAGCGTCTTCTTCTGCCTTTGCTTCGGATGTCCGACTCGTTCGTGTACCTGTCAAAAATGGTAATTTTAACATCCAAGAAAGAAGGTGACGATGATAAGCGCCGTCATCAATGAAGGGAGAAAAACCGGTGTTAGCCAGCTGGACAGACCTCTGCGGCTAATCGTCCTCGCAGCCCTCTGCCAACTGAGCCCTACTGTCCTTCTAACGGTCCCTCCCTTCGACGAGCGAGCGCCACCTTTTACAGTGACGGGTTGGATTGGAAAAAATGATAAAGCGCAAGCGCACGAACCATGCCCGAAGGCCGCGCGCCAACCCTGAAGTAAGCATTTCCCGCGCTCTTGCCGAACCGAGCCAAAAGTCTCTCAAAATTCGAATCTATACGGTATACCAGTACACATGCATCAATATCGTCCCATATCATCACATCCCAAGGCCCATCAACGAGCTTGTCAGGCGTTCCGCGACGGCCTCAGGCTCCTGCCGTGCCATCTCGACGACGCTGAGCAGGCGCTTAACGCCGATGCTCAGCGCATCATCCTTGCCGAGGCCCGCCTCGCGCAGCATGCCCACGGCGCGCGCACGATCGCGCGTGCTGCGGAAGAGCTCGACCGCCTCGAGGACGTGGTCGAGCGCAGTGAGGTCCGTGATGGGCGGCACGCACAACTCGGCGTCGAACGAGGAGAGGCCGACGTCGGTCAGCATTGGGCGGAGCGAGGAGGTCGCGATGACGAGAAGGCGGTGGTCCTGCGTGCGTGCGATCAGATGTGGGTCAGAGGGAGTGCTGTTGCGTACCTTTGGAGGACGCTTGGCCATGAGCACCATGAGGGTCTGCAGCACCGCATTGGAGAAGCGTGGGCCCACAGGCGTCCAATCTGCGCACGAATTCGTTCGTCATGTCAGGAGGCAACGGGTTCGGATTCTGCTCACCCAAGAGACGCTCGATGTTGTCCACTACCACGACACTCATCGGGCTTTTCGAGCTGTCCGCAAACACCTTGGAGATGGCCTGGATCTTTTGGGCCTCGGAGTAGCCGACCATGTTGTCTGGTGTGATCAGCTTGATGAATGGAAACTCGGACGCTTGCGCGATCGTCGCTGCAAGTGCAGTTTTGCCGGTCCCGGGCAGGCCATGAAGCAGAAGACTGACCAGTGGTGTGCGCGTTGACGTACGCACCTGCTCAACAAAGAGCTTGCCTGAGCGTAGTAACTCCTGAAAGAGAAAACGATAAGAAACGGGCCATACGTAGAAGATGAAGGAGACGCACGTCGACCACGGTGTCGTAGTGTATGATACCGTTCTGCACGACCTGTGCGAGCTCCTCCTCCGAAACGCCGAACGCGGGGTGCACCTCCTCCAGCGCATGGGCGAAATCGTCTGCGTTGACACGCAGATCTTCGACGTCATGTCGAGATGCCCGCCATCGTGCCGACCTTGACGTGTCGATTGAAAGCGAAACTAGTCGCGCTCTTGACGAGCCCGCCGATCTCGGCGCCAGAGAAGTTCTTGGTTAGCCTGGAGAGCTCCTTGAGGTCCACGTCGTGGTCCATCACGCCGTTCTTGCGCATCTTGGCCGTGTGGATGTTCAGGATCTGGTACCGCCCGTGCTCGTCCGGCAGGGAGATCTCCATGAGCACCTCGAGACGCCCAGGACGGAGCAGCGCCTCGTCGATCATGTCTATCCGGTTGGTCATGCCGATGATGAGAATGTTGTTCAGCTGGTCCACGCCATCCATTTTGGACAGAACTTGGTTGACCACCGTATCCCCAACGCCGGTACCGCTGTTGGTCGACCCACGCTGCTTGAAGATAGCGTCCAGTTCATCGAAAATGATGATGTGCAAACCACTCTCGTCTCCCTTTTCCTTGTACTGCACTTTTGCGTTAGCCGCTGCGAGCGCAGATTGGGTGAGGATGAGCATGTACCTCCTTTTCTGCATCTTCGAACAGCTTGCGGATGTTTTCTTCGGACTGTCCGACAAACTTGCTTAGGATTTCGGGACCATTGACGATCTTTGGCTCGCGCGCATTTAACATTTTGCCAATCTGGCGGGCCATGAGGGTCTTCCCAGTTCCCGGAGGCCCATGCAGTAGTATACCTGGTAACGTAAGAAAGATAGATCATGACGGAATCGGGTCCCGCACACCTTTGACGTGCTGGATGCCAAGCTTTTCCACAAGCCCGGGAGGGAACACACGCGAGGCAAACGCGCGTCGGAAGATCGCGCTGAACTCCTGGTCGAGACCGCCAATGCCCATGTCCTCGAACTTGAAGTTGGGCGCGATGACCGCGTTCGGCGCGGCCTTCTTCACACTCGACTTGATCCTGATCTTCGACTGCGGGTCTTTCATGAACGTCACCTCCGTTTTCTCCATTACGATCCCGGAGTCCGTCCAGCTGCTACCACCGGAACCGCTGGGAACGCCCCCACGGCGCTGCTCCGCAGCGAGCTCGAGGACGCCAACACTCTTGACGACGCATCGGAGGTTCTGTCCATGATATTCGAACACGAGTATCTGTCCGATGGTGAAGACGGCGCCGCCGTGCCCGCGGACGAACGTAGCGCCCATGTCGTCGGCTGAAAACTCCTCCGGGATGTTGAGGTTCCGCTGTAAGAAGCCGACCTCGAGCGTGAGGATCTCCAGGAAAGGCACTGCAGATGGGTGCGGCGGCGCGGGGAGCGCGGCGACGGTCACCGTATCACCAGTGGCGGACAGGCCGACCCATTGGCGTTGCACTGCGCTCGCGCCTATAGCACCCGGAGGAAGGCGGCGAGTGTCGTCGTGTCTGGGGATGCGTTACGGTTCACGCCCGAGGTGAGGAACGGACATCACGCACTTGACTGTTAGCGGGAATTCACCCTTAACAAGGACGTGCTCTCCATCTTTGAAATCGGAAGGGTGCACAATAAGACGGTTGCTTAATGCGAGAATGTCGCTCGGGGAAGGATGTACGGCGAAGCTGTGTGCCGGGGTTCAGCAGAGTGGTACGGAAGGTCTGAACACGGTAACGCACACTTCTCCTCCTCCGGGTCTGCGTTGGTCAAACGACCGTTTTTCATAACTGGGATCATCATATCGAGGTGGTATTGGGCGAGGCGGAGCTCTAGGTGGTAAAGAGGGCTGCGATCCATCCGGAATCCTTGAATACGGCGAAGGTGACGCGCGTTGTCCTGGTCCAGGAGATCCTCTATTGAAAAGACTCATGTGGGAGTTGTGAAGCTAGTTCACCAACGTGTACAGTAGTCTAGCAGCAGGCTGCTGTGCTGTCTCAGGCTGTGCCTGCAGCCAATGGATTAGCAATAATTACATAATACATGCCTAGCCAAGTAATGCTCGCACTGCTGGCGGAACTGCCATGTCGACACCACCACTCCCACCATCACTACCACCCTCACCGAGTGAACCAGGAGGGGTGTTCGACTGATTATCCAGTTGATCGCAAATCATGTCAGCTTCTTGGTCCGACTGCACTCGTACGGTTCATCCCTCTGGTCTACCCTGACGTATCATCCCAACACAGCGTCCTTAGATCGTGCAGGCATTGATGGGCGTGCTCGTTATCTCTTCTCTTCTCTTCAAAAGACATAGAGAGAAGCCAAAGCGACCCTGGCGTATCTGGTGCGTTCATACCTTATTCGCCTCGACTCAGGCACCCATCCCCGTTGCAGGTTGTTCGACGTGTCCAAGCAGGTAGTCGGTCAGATGTTCGTGCACGGTGTGAATGTGTTCGTATCGGATGTGGGCTCGACGCGGACGTCTGGGAACGCATGTGTGTATTACTTTCTCAATATCCTACTTGATACCACCCTCGGTACGTCCGATTTTTTCCCATCTCGCCCCGCCCCGAGTGCCTTATGGAATATGTTCACGTCTCAGGTGTCTACGCCATCTATATTACCCTATTTTTCCTGACATGGTACTTTTCTGAGAAGCTAAAGCTAAAAGGGCTCCAGTCAGGGCAATATGGCTCACCACCCTCCGTCAATTATTGGGTCCGCCAATTGGCCATCTACGTCGTCTCCCTCACTTCCATGAAACTCTTTGTCATCGCCGTCGTTGCCTTTTGGGATGTTCTATCAGACATCGCTGCATGGTTATTAAGTTGGCTGGGCAACGACGACACCGCCCAGGTCATCTTGTGCGTTATGTCCGCGTATGCCATCTCGGCTCGTCTCACTGATCTCGACGCCACCGGTGCGTGAACAGCACGATGGGTCCTCTTCCCAATCTTCATGAATATAATCCAATTCTGGGTCATCGACTCGATCATCAAGGTCGGCGGTATCGGGGGCCTCGGGACGCCACCTGATGAGCCGGACGAGGAGGCCGACCACGAACCGCTCTTCCACGGCATCGACGATCCCGACGATGATGAAGATGAGGACGACAGCGGAGGGGCAGCCATACCCGCCGCCGCCAAACGCGACGTTGAAGCACAGACGCGCCTGCGCTACTCGGCCGACTCCTCGCACACATACCCACCCAGCCTGCCCGACTCGCCGACGGCTCCATCTGCGACCATCCGCTGCACGAGCCGGTCGCCTCCACCCATCTCACGTAGTCTTCCCTTGGCCCAACGCCACCACTCACCTCCTGCGCCGTTTTTCCCACGTTCCGCCGCGCTCAGCCTGCACAGTCCACCATCAAAGGCCAATGGGGGTGTGGGTGCTCGGATGAAGGAGGACTGGCAGGCATGGGATGGCGAGGGGGATTGGGCCGACCGCGTTGGCGAGGAAGAGTGGACGGGGCGACGAGCGGAGGCTAAGAAGGGCGAGGTCGATGACACTTGGCGAGCGGGGGAGGGCTCATGATACTACTCCGCTACTTTCTATCGCTCTTTTCCGGAAGGGATCAATCAGCATTCACACGCATGCGTCCGTAAACAGTAACCTTAGTAACGGTGTGTACGGTTATTCACACGGTTGTCACGATTAGCATGATGACACATTTAATGTGTCAGTGCCCTTGAATGCCCTTGCCCAGCCAATAGGTGAGGGTTTTTGTGACTCATGTGAGAAAATTATGGTTCTGGGGTGCTGGAGAAGGTTCTAGAATAGGTTTTGGGGTGTTCCTTCCCAGCCAATAGGTGTGGGTGCCTGATGCTTATGTGATAAAATTTGAAATTACACAAGGGTATAAAGCACCTGGCCCTTCCCCCATTACCCCTTCACTCTTCTTGACCTTGAACCACCACCAAGACAAAAAAATTTGAAGTTGTTCCTTTTATTTTTCAAGAGTTTGTCATAAGTAGAGATTTTTTTCATCAAAGTCTCAACTTCTGTGACACTCAACATTAAGAACTGTGGTCACACAGTCAACAAATAACCTCAGTGTCAAGCTCCCCCCAGCAGTTTTTCACCATTTCACCAACCAGTAAGTTGAACCATTACAATAAAAGACATTATTAACCAATTTCCTTCAGGGTCCAAGGTCAGAGCCCACATGGCTCGCCAACCATACCCGTCCAGGCGGACTCTTAATTTGTTACCACGCATTGATACCATAAACGGCGACCACTTCACCTCCGCCAACATGAACCAATCGGACACAACCTCCCCGACCGAAGATTCTCCCCCAGATTTTCGTCTGCATCAAAGTCTTAATGGATGGTCTGGCGGGAACAAACGCTTTCGTGTGGTCGACAATATGATCAAGATCAAAAAATCGGATGCCGACCCCAAAAGCGTACCTTCGGAGCAACAGCGTCGCAAAACGTACGACGAATCGGGCAATTTCTCGCAGCACGTACAGCAATTCAAAGGCGACCCCGTCTTCCAGCTGTGGATGACCAAGATCGGGCCATATCTCGCCGACTGGGTGCTGGACAAGAGGGACGATCGTGCGTCGGTTTTATCTTTTTCTTTTACCCTTTTAGAGTTTTTGACGCGTCAATCGATAACTCCAGCGACAGCGCTTAGACTGCCATGGCGGCTCCTCGATTTCCCGCAGGGCTACACGCTCTGGGTGCACCTGACGGGCGACCAGAGCGACCCCGCCAACCCGCGCACGGACGCGTACCTCCACGGCTCCGCGCACAAGATCTTCCGCTCCCCGATGGAGTTCGTCGAGCACGCGATATGGCTCATGAAGAGCGGCTCCGTCGGCGACCAGTGCCTCTGCAAGTACTGCACGCCCGGCCAGAACCAGCGCGCGATCAACCGCCGCCTCGACCGCCGCGACGAGTCCGACGGGTCCGACGAGTCCGGCGACGACGGCAGCGGCAGCGACGGCGGCGCCCCCGTGGCTACCGCGGCCGATATCAGGGCGTCGCGCCACAAACTCTTCCGGAATCGCCCTGGCGCGGGCGCCATCGCCGCGGCTGCGGCGCGTCAAGCACGGCGCCAGGGTAAGCGGCGCGAGCGGTCGGCGATGCAGATCAAGGCGAAGGATTACCGCGTGGGGAATGTGGGTGGCTCCTCCGGTGGAGGCGGCAGCGGTGCACCCTAGTGGTCCAGGTGGCCCTATACCAATCTCGGTGCGTCCAGCAGGACGAAGCACTTTAGTTTTCTTTCAATCATGCTATCGCTATGACATGTCGCTATCGCTATCGCTTTCTCGTCGTTGTTTTATCTTAATCCCCGCAAGTAGGTGAAGAGGTGGTCAGACAGCGCGTCTTTCTGTTTCCCGTTGTCGTTGAACTGCACAAATAGTCATACCAGAATCGTTTATCTCATGCGTGTGCACTATCTCAGTACTGCAACATACTTTACACGTGTATAAATACCAAAAATCAACAACAAAGGCATAAGTTCGTCATGGTGTATCACGACCCAAACGGCGGCCCCAGCCCCATCCCATACGGATTCGATTGCATGACCGGAATCGGCATGGGCATCATGACCGGCGACGACGACGCCGCCATCCCCGCCGACTGAAACTCCTACAAAAACGACCAAAATCTGAGCACGCAACGCAACGGCAAATAAGAGAGTAAAAAACGCACGTCGACGTGTGTGCTAGGCAGTCTGCTCGTGTTCTGCCGCGCGCTCGGCGTCTGCCTCAACGCCCTAAAGTCGTTCGCCGTATACGTCCTCGTGAGGCCCGTCACCGCCGGACTGCGCAACAGCGCCGTCGGCGGCGACACCGTGACCATATTGAGCACGCCACGCGCGTGCACGGGCGTCGTCGCCCGCAGTGGCGGCTGCCCGGGGGGGTCCTGCGCCATCTCCTGGCAGTCCGGGTCGTGCTGCGGGTGCTGGACGTGCGGGCGGAGGAGCGCGTCGAGCGCAAGACGCACCGGCGCACCGGGCGCGGGGAGCTCTACGAGCGGGCGGGGGACCGCGTCCTCCGCGTGCGCAGTCTGCAGGTGCATGCGCACGTGTTCGAGCGCGGCGCGGCGCGGGCCGGGGAGTGCGCTGGCGAGCTCGTCGCAGAGCTGCGCGAAGGTGTCGGTGGAGATCCCGTGCAGCGCTGCGAGCTGCGGGAGGCCCGCGTGCGACTGTTCGACGAGCCACTCGAGCAGCGCGAGTACAGCCGGCGCGTCTGCCTTCATCGTCGAAGTGCTAGAGGTGATGACGAGGAGGACGTCGCCTAGCTCGCTTGATAGTCTGTCCGGTTCGATGTTCCGGATGGGCACCTGCCGCAGCGCGGTGAGTGCGAGCGCAAGGGGCATCGACGCGGGTGTAGAAGCGGGGAGCGACGCGTGCTGCGCAGCGCGCAAAAAGACGAGTGCGAGCACAAAACACAAGTTGCGGTCGAGCGTGCCGGACTGTACGAGCGCCTGCGCGAGCTCGACTTGCTCGTGTGACGCAGCGCGCGTCGCGAGGAGCAGGTTCATCGCTGCTGCGAGGAGGCCGGCCGGTTCAGGCTCCGCGCCGATGAACGCGAGGAGGCGCTGTGCGGTGGGCGCCATCCCGCGCACGAGGTCGTGTAGCAGGCGGAGCGCAGAGACTGCCTGGTGCGCCTTGACGGCGCACAGCGCGGGTGAGGGGTCGTGTGCGGGGTCGTGCGCAGCGAGCACGCGCAACGCGCCGCCGAGTGCGCGGAGCTCCTCGAGCACGAGCCACTCCGCGAGGCCGAGTACGCCGCCGTCGAGTTCCGCGAGCCGCCGCACGAGGTGCGCACGCCCGTCTACGTCCAACACGCGGAAAAACGTCGCCAGCTCCGGCAGGATTTGGGGCAACGCTCGTCGTGTCGCATCGGCGCCGGGGGCGTCGGACTCGAGTGGTAGCACGAGGTCCACGAGGCTCAGCGCGTGCTGTGCGCGTCGCGCAGGGTCCTGCGATGCTGCACTCGCGCCGGCGATGTCCGCGCCGCGTCGCAATAAGCTGCGCAGGACGAGTTCGGGCTCAAGCGCGCGCACAATGCCGACGCACGTCCCCCGGAGCCCCTGCGCCACACGTGTGCTGTCTACGGAAGTTAGCATATCCGCCGCGTCTGCCGATGCGAAAAGGTCCGCAACCACGTTGATGAGGCCATGCACGGCGCGCCCAGGGAGTGGGTAGGTAAGGATGAGGTGTGTGAGCATCTGCAAGAGCTCGTTTGCGGCAGCCAGAAGGTCTGCCAGTGACGTGCGTGTGAGAGGCGGTGGCAAGGTGAGTGAGAAATGCGCCTGGGCGTCGGCGGTGAGGATCTCGAGCGCAGCGAGTAAGTGGAGAGGTAACCCGTGGGTGTTCTGAGCCCATAGTGCGTTGAGGGTGGCCCACTCGCCCTCGTCAGAATCACCAGTCTCAAGCTCGTGCGCGAGGACTACGGTAGCGATGCGGAGCTTGAGCAAATCGTCGGCGGAGACGGGTCGCGCAAGGGTGTGTGCAAGCTCCTTGATCGCGGCGGGAAGTCCATCATCAACGAGACGCGCTAGGGTACGTAAGATGGTACACTCTGCGTCGTTGATCGCGGAAAACCCAGGTTGAAGTGCGAGAAGACACTTGATGAGGTGGGGAGACAAGAAGGCGCGCGGGTCGCGTGTGAGGTCGTACAGGATGTGCTCGGCATGAATCCCAGAGCGCGTTGGCGTGTCGTCGTCCATCATGCATTCAAGGCGGAAAATCATCTGGCGGAGGAGCAGGAGGTAATTCAGAACCTGCAGCATCTGCGTCAATACCGAGCAGGAGAACAAGGTGAACGGTTAGGCGCACCTCTCGATAATGCGGGGCGCCCTGCCATACACGCATGACGCCAAATGCACGTGAGCGGCACAGTTCGTTGGGCACGCTGTCCGCCCACGCGTACGCGGCAAGCACACATGCGACTCCAACCCAAGCACGGAGCTCAACGAGTTCCTCCGCCTCGGAGATGCGCGCGACGAGATCAGGATGCGTGACAAACGCGTGCAGAGCGACGCCGAAGGACGGCTCGTCTCCACCAAGGTCGCGCAGGACCGCTCTCACGGGTGCAAAAGGAGCATTGGGTTCCCAAATCGCAGCCAGAAGTTCGTCCCAACCACGCAAACGGTCGATTAAGCGCTGTGTTGCGCGCTTCACGTAGGGATCTAGCCCTGGGCTGCACCCGAGAACCTCAAGTTCTTTAGGAAGATCAGCTGCGGTAAGCGTCTTGGCAATGTCAGGATTTGCGGCCGCGACCAGAAGGTGCACGAGCGTATCTTCCTCCATGGTGGAAGCGTCAAAGATAGCTCGGATATCGATACGGTCCTTAGAGACTCGGAATGAGTGATATGGCACGGTAATGAACGAAACACATACGACGAGGAGGACGAGAGAGCTCGCGGTGTTGGCAGGCGACGCGGGAGAGGATACCTGCTACCAGATAGGACTGGTTCTCACTCTGGCATCGCGTATTAGCTAGAGAATGAACGCACGCATATATAATAACGCGTACCTTAGGACCGATCGCGTCTGCGACCCGGTCGGCGAAACGCCGCAACACATCGAGCGAAACATCATCTGCAACGGGCTGACTCGTCAACTGATATGCATAGTCCAGGTCAAACTCCATCGGGTCTACATCGAGATCTGGATGGAGATATGGAAACTCGGGGAGATCCCAGTCGTCGTTGGCTGGCTTGAGGCAGAACATGAGGCGGATGACAAGGGATAGAGGTGGTGCATCGGGGATGAGGGAGAGAAGGTTGCGTGTCAATATTGTTGGATCTTCGGAGTTCGCAGGGTCAAGAGGAGGGGACAGTGTTGTTGGGATTAGCGAGGGAAGTGTACTGGGGGCATAGGATGAGGAAGGCGAGGGGAGCTCGGACGCCACGTCGCCGTATATGGCCATGGAGAGTTTTGTAAAGTTGCCCTTGACTATCATGAGACGAGAAGCAAACTGAACGTCATTCAGACTGTGTTCTCAGGAAAGGAGCGAGGACACAGACCTCGGCCCCCATGTCCACAGGGTACTCGGCAAAGCCACCAGTATACGCTAACGAAGTGGGAACGAGGGCATTTGTGGCCTTTTGCTTTTGCTTGGAGTCGCTGGAGATGGGGTGAGCGTTGAAGTAGATGTCAAGGACAAATGCCTCTGGCTCTGTCACTCTTTCGCGTTGTTAGCGAATAGCCATAAGAGCTGGTCTCACACGACTCACGAGACTATCTCTGGTTGTTCTGCAAATGGGACCGCATCCTTTGGAAATATCCTCAGGGAGCGCACGCGTACAAGAGAGGAGAACCTAAGAGCAGCGAGATTGGAGGGACCGGCTGGCTCAAGCGTCGACCAGTGAAGGAGCATCACGTGGGTGAACAGCCTTAGTCTGGGCCACTCTCACTCGTCGCTCACTTGGCCACAACACAACACAACACCATGGCTGGCCTCAGCCCACCAAGCATTAAACTCCCTGGCCTGTCTCTACACCCGGACAATAGCAACAACGGTAACGGCGGTGGCAATGGGAATGCAGGCCACAGGCGTGCCCGCAGTCGCAGCGTCCTCAAAGTCGAACACGTAGACAGTTCAAACGAAGAGGCACTTGATCAAGCGGCGTACGCAAATATCAATGCCGAGTGGGTTAACCGTAAAGGTCCGTGGTGTTTCCCCTGCCGTCGAGCCCTGCGTCGTGACATTTGGTCCTCTTCAGGAGCATGGATGATCCACCTCGTGCTCATCGCAACCGGCAAAGTCATCATCGACGCCATACCTGGCATGACACAGAACATCTCCTGGACGGCCGTCAACCTGACCTACCTCGCCGTGCGTGGCTTTATCCATTTTCCCCATTTATGAAAAAATCCCAAACATCCTTTTTTCCCACCATAGTGCTCGTACTTGATGTTCCATTGGGTGACCGGGATCCCGTTCGGCAGCGCTCTGCACAGTGGCGCATATGACGACCTCACCCTCTGGGAGCAGATCGACGGCGGTGCGCAGAACACCCCCTCCCGCAAGTGGCTCTTCTCCGTCCCCGTTGGCCTGTGAGTCCCTCTCTCGTCTTCTCTCTTTCCCCGCAACTACTCACACGACCCGCTCCCGCGAAAGCTTCCTGCTCTCGACGCACTACACCAACTACAATCCGTGGCTCTTCGCAGTCAACCTTTCTGCCCTTCTCTTTGCGCTCGTGCCCAAGTTGCCCATCGTACGTGTCACTTCGGCCTTCATTACCTGCGCTGACACCGCCTTCGGCGCATAGGCGCATCGCCAGCGCTTACGTATCCTCCCGGACGAAAACTCTGGCATCACCACGCCTATTTCCGGTACCAGCACCCCACCAGATTATTTCCGGCCCCCACCCGAGCTGCGCATAACAGACGCTCAGTTCCGGTGATCCGATGGGTAAAGCGAAAACCGAGGATGGGGGTGGGGAGGGGTACACTAGAATAGCCGAGATCTTTTACCAAGTAATGTCGCATTGTCTCAACATCTGGCTCCCCGTACATCCAATTGGCACTTTAAAGATACATAATACGTTAGGTTATCATCTTTCTTTCTAGATCTGTACGAGCTCTCTATGCCGATCCTTCCATACCGTTTTTGGGGGTGCCTCTATTTTCTTGTTAGTTTATGTTGACTCTCTGAGTAAGTCTTGATACTGCAGTAGTCGCAACCTTTTGAAGAGGGTCAGAGCCGAACTGACTTGGAATGAAAGAATCTTCACTCACAGATTCCGCAGTAACATTAGAATCGTCACCTTTCCCACAGCAGGAATGTATAAGGACGCCTGTCCGAGTCAAAGGAAAAGAAGAAAGAAAAAAGCAGAATCGATGAGGGCGCCGTACTAATAGATAATTGGCGCGATCAACACCCACCTTGTCTCGTACGTCTGCCTCGAAGTTCTTGTCCGCCGCTACATTCACGCACACGCACCCGTCCTTGAGCGCTACGGTCGGTACCTTGTACGTCGCGTTGGGCACAGCCGACACCACCACGTCCGAGAGCGCGAGGCACCGGTCGAGGTCCATCTCAGGCGCGGCGGAACGCACCACGTGATGCGGGTGGTACGCGCGAGCGCCCACCTCCGCCAAAGCAGGGCGTTTGGTGTACTCCTGTATCGAGTCGACGTCGACGGAGAAGACGCGCGCGCCGTCGTTGGCGAGGAGCGCCGCAAGCGGGCGGCCTACCACTTCCGATCTTAATCAAAAGAGGTTTGAATTTGTGAGGGCATCGAAGAAGGGGGATTGATTTACCGGTTGATGACGGTTACGGTGCGGCCGTAGGCGCGATCGCCGTAGGGCAGCAACGCGTTGTACACCCCGACGCGCTCGAGCGCTTTCACGACGCCGAGGGGCGTGCACGGTAGGATCGACTTGACGGTTCCGGGTGGCGGGACGGCGTCGTTGGTGAGCGGTGCTGCCGCTGCGAGAGAGGGCGAGGACGCGAGCAGGGATTTCGGCTCGAGGTGGCGGATGCTGGGTGCATGTCAGAGCGGAGGGTAGGCGTGAGCGCGAGGAGGGCGGGGACGAAACTTGTGGTAGAGGTTGTAGTGGAACCTGTAGTTGAGCCCTTCGACATCCTTGAAGGGCGAGACGATCTGCTGCAAGTAGTGGTCCTGTCGCGCGCATCGGATATAAGCGCCGTGACGGGAGGAGGGTGCGAGAGGCGAACCTGCTCCTTCCCGAAAATCGGGTAGTACACCTGGGAGGTTGTTTATTTGATAAGATGATGACCGAGCAAGCGCCGTAACTTACCATAATCCCATCGACAGAGGTGTCCGCATTCGCCTCGATGATCGCCTCCTCGACGCCGGCGTCCTCGCCCACCTCACGCAACTCAAACGCGATGCCCAGCGCCGTGCACTGCCTGCGCGTAAACTCGGCGTAGGATCGGCTCGGCGCAGCGCTCGCGGTAGCCAGGATACCAACGAGTTTTGGCGGCCCGCGCGGGCGTCCCACAGCAGCGAGGTTCGCTTTCACTTCGGCGAGGAAGGGCTCCGCGATGGCGTCTGCTTTGAGGAGGATGCCTTTGGGCGGCGGTGCAGGAGCCGGGTCTGCACTTGTCTCTGCCATCGTCGTCGCTGTCGTCGTCGTCGTTGTTTATTGATAAATTTTCAAGACAGGATAAGATTTTACACGATTTACACGATTAGATTTACACGTGGCAATGAAGACCCCCGCGGTTTGTGATACGCAATGTAGATCACTCTAAGGTAGCCCTCGTTGTCTAATGGTCATGACGTCAGACTTCTATAAAACGGGCATCTGGAGGTTCCGGGTTCGAGTCCCGGCGGGGGTATTGGGTAACCTTTTTGAGTAAGAGCGCGCTCGGTTTTATTAAGTTACACGGCTACACGACCACGTCACTGATATGACCTCGCGTCTGATTAATCGGACGCCATTGCACACAGATCTCTTTTGTCGGGTGCAGAAAGTCCACTCGCACGCCTCCAGATATCCTTATCTCCCCATGTGAACGCAGGCGCAGTATCTATCTTGCTCACCTACCCCCATCATGTCCTCGGAGAAGCGTCCCAAGGCCATCGACTTATCCCACCACGTCTCTGATTTTGCCCGCAGGTATGCGGTCTCCCCTCTCAAGGGCCTCCAGAAGTACTATGGCAGGGATCTTATTGCCCTTGCTGGTGGTGGGTTGTCCTCGACATAAGCGCGAACATATCTCTTACATCTTGCCTGTAGGTCTGCCAAGCCCCGACTACTTCCCCTTTACTTCCGTCTCTGCCAGCATCCTCCCCATCGACGCATTCCCGCTCACCGTGCCGCGCGCCGCCTCTCCCGCTTCCGCGTCTTCCTCAGCCTTCGGCTGGCTATGGCGTATCTTTGGTGGGGGTGCCGGCCGCAGGGATGACACGACGACGCGAATAGAGGTACCCCGCGAGCCGCGCCCAGATGACGGTGGGGTCAACCTCGCTTCGGCACTGCAGTATGGCCCCGCGACAGGCCTCCCGCGCCTGCAGAAGGTCATGCAGGAGTTCACCGAGCGCGTGTATGCACCCGGATATGATAACTGGACCACGCTCGTCCACACGGGTAACACGGATGGGTACTGCGGTCCTTATCAGTGTGGCGTTCGGTGGTTTATCGGAGTTGGGTGGCGCGCAGGTGGGGCCGCATCGCCAGGTTGCTACTAACCCGGGAGACACGCTCCTCGTTGAGGAATGGACGTATCCCTCTGCGTTGGCGACTGCCCTTCCCATCGATGTTAGCTGGCAGGGCGTCCCCATGGACAACCAAGGCATGCGTGCAGACGCTCTAAGAGAGATTCTGGCTGGGTGGGACGTCAGGAGTGGCCCGAGGTACGTGTGCTTCTATTGTTGCCGCCAGTTCGCACGTTGAACGGCATGTCAATTCCAAGGCCTCGGGTGATCTACACCGTACCCGTGGGACAGAACCCGTGCGGGACGGTATGTATAGCCATCCAATTGCAAATATCGATCTGATGCTAGCACCAGACGATGGGACTCGAGCGCAAAAAGGCCATTTATGATATTTGCGTTGAATATGGTGCGCTCGATAGCCAATGATTCGTTTTCCTAAGCTTAGACTGGTGGCAAAAGATGTCATCATCGCCGAGGACGACCCGTACTTCTTCCTCCAGGTCGGCGAGTTTGTGCCAAAGTCGCAGCGTAAAGCCGAGCGCGAACCCCCTGTGGGAGAAGAGGTATCGCGTTTCATCGATAGCCTCGTACCCAGCTTCCTCAGAGTCGACACGCAAGGGCGCGTCATCCGTATTGACACATTCTCCAAGGTTTGTCCGTCTTCTCTTCGTCAGCTCAAACACACACTACAGTACAGTACATCCCCATATAGACGATTGCACCGGGGGCGCGGCTCGGGTGGTTCACGTGCAGCCCGCTGTTCGCAGAGCGACTAGAACGCATCGGCGAGACCTCGGCGCATAACCCGTGCGGTCTTGGACAAGCGCTCGTAGTGGCGCTGCTGACGCAGTGGACGTTCGACGGGTATATCCGGTGGCTGCGCGGCTTGCGCACGCAGTACCAGCACCGCCGCGACTTTCTCGTGGATTGCCTCGCGGAGGAATTCGAGCTGTTCCCGGCGCCAGATGCCGCCTCTGGCGGCCCAGCGTCGCTATGCGCGTACCGCGGCGGCTCGCTGGACGAGAAAACGAGGACCACGCGACCGCTGCTGTCGTTCGTGCCACCGTCGTCGGGCATGTTCGTCTGGGTGAAGCTGCATTTCGGGGACGTGCCGGACAAGAGGGACGAAAGCGACGGCTCGGTGCTCACCCCGGAGCGACAGTTCTGGGAGGCACTCGCTGAGGCCGGCGTCCTAGTCGCCCCCGGGTGGTTCTTCTCGCCCGCGGAGTCGCGAGGGGCGCTACCCGCGGAAGCGGACCGCCAGATTGGGCACGTGCGTTTGAGCTACACTCCGTCGGACGTGAGTGCTGGTTTCTTTCGTTCGCTGGTATTGTAGATTGATGGGGACCTTCTAGATGGAGACGACGCGCCGAGGCATAAAGATTTTCGCGCAGACGCTCAGGGAATTCTGTCGTGTTTAGGGTTTATCGACCGGGTCTATGGGACGATCGTGTTGTTAAACTGGCTAGGTTCGCTAGGACGAAATGGATAGAGCTGCGAGGAACCACATGTTGTATTAGCCCTCTCTATCTGTGTATGATAGTGTCGTTCGTTGCGCTATACTGATCTTGAAGTCGGGGGCGCCACCGAGTCTGAGTGGAGTTGCCAGGAAAAAAAATTTCGTGGAAGAGCAGAGGCCGCGCTCGCGGACGCCATCACCAAGACAAATCCTGGGGATCTGGCACAGTACTGAACCATTTCCCCAAGACGCAATTCCTACCATTTCCCGAGCAGAGTTTACGTGTCCATTTGGTTCCACGACATCCGCCTGCCCGACAGCAGATGATGGAGCACGA
Source organism: Lactarius pseudohatsudake (assembly GCA_021525015.1). Classification (NCBI taxonomy): domain Eukaryota; kingdom Fungi; phylum Basidiomycota; class Agaricomycetes; order Russulales; family Russulaceae; genus Lactarius; species Lactarius pseudohatsudake. The sequence goes on from JAKELH010000165.1 coordinate 51,966, forward strand.
ACAACATGTCTGTGGTGACGATGTGACTCGGATGGGTGAGGGCCAGAGAGCGACCCTTAAGCCTAAGCGGAGGGGGCTTTCGTTGCTTGACGGCTGTGGACGAAATTTGTGCGACTTACAGAGTAATACTCGGACGCGCACCTGATGTTGGAAGAGCACGATCTCCTCTCGATCGCGTGGTCACTGGCACGCTCCGCACCAGCTGGTGCACCGTCGAGAACTTGGTCGAGAACGAGGCGTAGGAGTCTGCCAGCGGCCGTGTGAAAAGCAGCGTCTCGCCGGTCTGTCTCCATTCGTAGAGAAGCTACTGTAAGTTTTTGTTTTTTCCCTGCTACTGTATCACCTTTTTGACTACAGCGGTATTCATAACACCTGTCACCTGCCTTTTTTAGCAGACATACGGACATTCAAACCCGAGAGCGGGGTTCATAGTTAAGTAGACCGAGAAATTCTTAAGAAATTGGGCTATCATGCAGAATTGGGGTTATGGAATAGATATCTTGACAAAATGGGACCAAGGGGGGTCAAATTATTTAAAAATTGCACGGGGTAGGTAATTTTTTTAAGGGATTTTGGTTGACCTCCCCCCCCCCACATACCACCTAAAAAAGGCAACTTATACCAAAAAAGGAAATTTTGGGGGGCCACAAGTGAGCAGTGTGACTCCAAGATGGACCTGACAGTGAGAGGAGTGAAGAATTATATTATGTGATTGTCTCCCGAAGGGAGTGAGCGAGAGAGATGAGCGTCCGTATGAAGGAGCTCTGCTCCTATTCGATAAGCCCGGCGTAGTCTTTACATGTAAGCTACTGCACGTGTGGTTACCGTATTTGGAACAGTCCGTAAACGGAAATCTGCCTTACTCAGCCGGATAGTGCCGACCGATATTCCTACACTCCCCTTCACGTCGGTGCTATTCCCATTTCTCCGACGTGCTTCTTGTGCTTAGGTCTGGCTAAGGCTTTGGTGAGTATGTCTGCCGTTTGATCAGGATCCCGACAATCAGTGATCGCCACTATGTTGTTCGACACTAGTTCGCGGATCAAGTGCCATCGGGTCCCTAGATGTTTTGATCGCTTGTGAAACTTGGGATTTTTCGCCATCATTGCGGCTCCCATGTTGTCCTCGCTGATCAGTGTCGGGTATAACTGTGCGTAGCCAAGCTCCTCATAGAGATTTCTCAGCCATGCAGCCTCCTTACCCGCTTCGTTCAAGGCAATATACTCAGCCTCAGTGGAGGATTGCGCGGTCACAGGTTGCTTCCTCGACATCCAAGTAATCGCGCCTCCGCCCATCAAGAATACGTATCCTGAGGTCGATTTATAATCGTCAGTATTGGCGAATGCGGCATCGGAAAAACCATGGAAAAGGTTCGAGTTTTTACTCTCGTTCCTCCTTTTGGAATAGGTGATTCCGTGCGTCTTCGTACCAGCAAGATATCGGAGTATTCTCTTTAGGGCAGTGGTGTGTTCTAAACTCGGATTAGCCGTGTAGGATGCTAACCTGTTGACGGCGAAAGCGATGTCTGGTCTTGTAGCATTTGCTAGAAACTGGAGCTCGCCGAGTAATCGTGCGTACGAATTACTCCGGTTACCCTCGTTCCCATCCAGATTAGGGACTATCGGTATGTTGGGATCGAGCGGCGTCGCAACATTGTTTGCACGCTCCATGCCTTCCTGCACTAGGATGGCTTCAACGTACTTCTGCTGCGTAAGTCTGATCGACGTGCCGTCGCGGGTGACTTCAATTCCGACGATCTTCGTCAGCTCTCCTAAGTCGGTGACTTCCCACTCTGAACGTAAGTCCCCTTTTGTACTCTCCATTGCTATATCTGACGTCGCGAAGAGCATGAGGTCGTCGACCCAAACAGCGATTATTTCAAGGTCAACTCCCTTCCGGATGTACGCGCATGGATCTGAGTTTAATGGGGTGAATCCATGCTTTATCAGTTTACTGTCGAGCTCATGGTTCCACTCGCGCCCGGACTGTTTAAGTCCATAAAGGGTTTTGATGAGCAGACAAACTCGATCGGTGCCGTCTTTGTAGCCTTCGGGTTGCCGCATGTAGACCTTTTCTTTGAGAACGCCATTAAGGTACGCTCCTTTCACATCCATCTGTTGGTTTTGAAGGTCCACTACAGCTGCTCGCGCGAGGATAGCTCGAAGCGTCTCGAGTCTTACTACCGGTGAGTACGTCTCGCTATAGTCGTACCCCGGCCTCTGCGCACATCCCTTGGCTACTAAACGGGCTTTATACTTCAATAGGTTTCCGGCCTTGCCGTACTTCCTCACGAACACCCACTTATTCGCTATAGGGACGGATCCCGGGGGTGCGTCGGTGAGTATCCATGTACCCATCTGACTGAGCTGACTAAGCTCTGTCTTCACCGCGCGCTCCCACTCGGGCCACTCGAGAGATTCTTTTGCCTCAATGAGGCTCTTCGGGTCTCCGAGCGTCACTATCCCTTGCGCGGCATTAACTTCATCGTCGTCTTCCGAATCGGAAAATGGATTATCTAATCGACGATAGTCCGCGCGTATACCACGAGTTTTTCGGGTTGGTTCGGGGGGTTCTTCTGGTATGTCTTCACTTCTCTTTCTCTTTAATCCTCTGTCCATGTTCTGCCCTAGATCTTTAGGCTGTACGTCTGATACGCCGCCGGTGGACAGGGTGTCCCGTTCCGGTCTCCCCAGCTCCCCTTCACGCTGTGCGCTCGGCGCGATCACGGCGATCGGCTCGGTAGGAGGAGTATCATGGGTCAACTCTAGGAGACGGTAATTTTGAGAAGTGAGTACTTTACGCGTTTCCGCGTTATAGTACTTAACGGCCTTCGGCCCATCTTCAGATCCTACATAGGCCCTTCTTTTCGACTTAGGTAACATTTTGCGCTGCGTGGCTTGGCCTTGTAGTAGCACCCATACTGGTGCTCCGAACTCTCTGAGGTGAGTGACGTCTGGTCTCTTTCCGAACCATAACTGATACGGAGTACCCTCTGATAGGGCTCTCGTATAGGAACGATTACGGACATACGCTGCATGGGAAACAGCGTATTCCCACAGGAATTCGGGCATCTCTTGTCCGCGTAACATCGCACGGGCGAGCTCTACCAGCGTGCAGTTCGCGCGTTCGGCTATGCCGTTCTGGGCAGGTGAGTAGGGCGCCGTCATCTGGTTGTCTATTCCACGCTCACGGCACCACATCCTCAAGGGCTCGTTAATGAATTCTTTTCCCCGGTCCGTGCGAGTCGCACGCGGAGGTTTCCCATTAGTCCCAAGGTGTGTCAGGTAGTCCTTCACTGCCTGTGCCGCCTGATCCTTCCCTTTCAGGAAGGTAACTGTCATATATCGCGACGCATCGTCAACGAGTAAGAGAAAATATTGGTTCCCATTAATGGAAACCTTGTCGTATTTGCCCCAAAGGTCCATGTGAGTCAGCTCACCAGGCGAAGTCTCCCGGACTGACTTCTCGTTATAGACATCTTCCGTCTGTTTCGCTTCGGTACACGCGACGCAATCAGGTTGAGGCGTCTCAGTGTCCACGTGGAAACCGTCAACGAGTCTGTCGTCCAGCAACTTCTTTAGCCCGGTATAACTAACATGCCCGAACCTTCGGTGCCAAGTCTCCCAGCTCGGGAGTACTTCGGAAGTGGTGAAAGTAGCGGAAGCGGTTGCCTGCGGCTTTTGGCTTGGACGTATGTTCACGTCCATTTTGTATAAGTTGTTTTGCGCCAATCGCCCAATAGCTATCTGCGTTCCACCCTTCGTGATCAGCGTGAGCTTTCCATGACCGAATGTGCATGTTCCGCCTGTTCGGTCCCATCGTCCCAAAGATAGTAAGTTGTTCTTATTGGTCGGGATATGCAGGACTGTTACGTTCCTTCCTGGACGTTCGACTCGACTTGAGTCACGTGTGCCTGTTTGCTGCTGCAACCGCGTTGCAAGGCGTAGGGACGTTCGATAGTCGTCGATAATGGCAGGTAGAGGTAAAGTGGACAGTGGCGGGACAGACTCCGAAGGCGCACTGAAGATGATGAAGGTGGAGGGACGGGTCTCCGAGGTCACACCAGCGCGCAAGAGGGGTGATCGATGTGGATATTCGCAGAGTGGATAGCGCAGTACTACTGGCCCGGCTCCAAAGGGGAAGGGATTCACAAAGAAATATCAAGCTGCCGCTGTAAGGCGCAAGCAGCCCTCTACTTATAGTACTTAGGGGAGCTTTGAAGCCCAGCCCTAACTCCGAAACCCTAATACGAGTGGCCAATGGCATAAGGCCCTCGATCTGCATCAGTCAGCAGTCCATACAGTAGTCAGCGGTCATCAGTCATCCGCTATGTAGTATCAGTCATCCGAGTCTCGATTCGTACCGTATTGCATCAGAGGCTAGACCAGCCCGGGCACAAGCTCATCCGGGCCCTTCTGGACAAGTCGAGGCAGGTCACATGCCAGGGTCACGTGACGGCCGTACTCCAGGACCTATTCCCAAGGCTCCTGACTGCGTGTCTGCGGCGGGGAGGGAGATCGATCGCTCACCAGGCGTCCCGCTCTCACAGTATCTTCTAGGGCTGCTATTGTTGCCCATACTCTATCTTGCACACGCGGGTCTTCTTCGGCTTGCCAGTCCCACCAAGGGTCTTCAGGCGTGTTGGCGGATTCCACAAAGGGGATATCGGCGGTTGGCGTGTAATCACGTGGCGAATCACGTGCCGGCGAGGGTGAAACCGTGACAAGGACGCTCCCGAGTCGCAGAAGGTTGACTTTACCATTTATCCGCGATTCGAGTTCGACCGTGCCCCGTCCACTTATAGGGACTTTGGTACCGCCGACGCCGATCACAGAGGCATGCTGAAGCGGCTCGTATTCCGCGAACACGGTGCGCTCATTCGCGACGTGTGATGTCGTCGCGCTATCGGCAAACCAGTCGTACCAAATAGTGCGTGTGTCAATTGCTGTAACATCACTAGGATCATAATCTTCGAAGTTGTAACACTCGCCAAAGTACTCCGGCTCGCTCTGATCCTCCGTTACGGCGAGCGCGACGTCCTCGTCATAAGTGGTCTCGTGGACTTCTTCGATCTTAGAGGTAGAAGCCTTACCACTGCCGCCGCCTTCGCCATCGCCGACCTTTCTCTTCTTCCAACAGTTTTCGGCCACATGAGAAAACTTCTCGCATATTGTACACTTGGGTTTGTCGAGATAACGACAGTCTTTTGTGTTGTGGCCGTCTCTTCCGCAATGATTACAATGCTTCACTTTGCGTTTCGCGCGTCGGCCGGGCTTTCGCGTGGTGTTCCCAGACCGAGTGTCGCCCATGCGCTGAGTAAGAGTGGGCTTTTGTCCGACGGCTTGATTAACGCTGCCGCCGTTGTTCTTCCGCACTTGGCGTCTCCCCTCCTCCTCCTTTATGAAACCAATAAACTTGAGCGAGCTCACCGACTTCCGCGGGTCCATCTGCTGGTCTCCAAACTCCCCACCAACGTATGACTGAGTGAACGCGTCCCATGAACGTGGAAGCGCCCACGCGATGAGGATCTTGAAGTACTCGTCATCCAGCGGCATGCGAGTATTGCATACCTGAATGAGACGTTCCCACTGGCTCGTCATTTGGTGAAGCAACTCTGTTATATTAGTGTTCTCGTCGGAAATGATATGGTTGAGAGCATAGAGGATAGTGAAATAAGTGTTTAACCCTTTTGTCTGGTGCACGGCTTCAAGGTTCGCCCAGATCTGCGCCGCCGTTTCGCAACGGTGCGTATGATCCATCTGTGACTCTGATATATTATTCGTGAGAAGCGTCTGGGCGTAGCTGTCGTTGTTGTCCCAGACTTCCGCATTCCGAGGACCTGGAGGACGCGGAAGGGATCCGTCGACGTACTGGCGTACGCGACAGGAGCGGAGCATTCTCCACATCCTCTGGTGCCAGTTCGTCCAGTTCTCATCGTTCAGCGGTTCTATCACGCGAGTCACCTGTGAATCTGAACCTCTGACTTCAGTAATGTAGAGTTCTTCCTCCTCAGATGAGGAGGGATCCTCGAGCTCGTCTTCGTCCGCGAATCGATAAGGAGGCATAATAGGGGTAGTTGTATTTTCGCGCAGGGAAAGGGGATAATATTGTTTATTGAATAGTAAAATATCCTGGCCTGAGGTTTTAAGCTATGGGGCCAGGGCCCATAACCTGAAGAATTATATTATGTGATTGTCTCCCGAAGGGAGTGAGCGAGAGAGATGAGCGTCCGTATGAAGGAGCTCTGCTCCTATTCGATAAGCCCGGCGTAGTCTTTACATGTAAGCTACTGCACGTGTGGTTACCGTATTTGGAACAGTCCGTAAACGGAAATCTGCCTTACTCAGCCGGATAGTGCCGACCGATATTCCTACAAGGAGGGCTTGGGAGAGCTTATGAGCAACAAGTGCACCCCCTTTGTGCACCCTCTGAACTAAAAAGACAGCCCAAAACCTTAAGTGTTTCAGGGATTTTGGTTGACCCCCCCCAACTCTGCCCCCAACCCCCCTGCCGTGGGCCATAATTTTACGATCACCTGGATCGTCTGTGTTTACAGTCCAAGGGACTCTGCATTTACAGTCCAAGGGACTCTAGGTGGGCCGAGCGGGCCGGCTCGCTGACTAAGCGGAAAAGCGAAGACTCTGGCACAGCAGAGGAGAGGAGAAGAGGAATGGGCTATATTATGAAAGACCAGAATGCCGACTACAGAGGAGAATACAGCAGACTATATACTCAGAGACAAAGGTGTACATAAGCTGTATGCCAGCGCAACATATCTGTCAGAAGTTTCTAGAACACAGAAGAAGCAAGGGTGAAACATAGAACAATACAGCAGAAAGATCAGATAACCTGATCTCTAGATATAACACAATCTGTAATCTACAATCAAATCGGAAATCAGTATGAGTCCAGAAACGAGTCTAAGAAATCTGGAATGTCACGTGATCGTGACATAGCCCCCTTTCTTGCTTCATTCGTCCCGAATGAATGTTTTTTGATGTCTCTTGCTATGTGAAGTCGTCGTCGTAATCGGCTTCATATTCATATGTGTGGCTGAGATCCGTGGGATACGGGTTGTCGGTCGGGCGGTCGGGGACGCGATTATGCGTTGCGGGTCTGTTTGAGTCCAAGTCGAGTTGCGGTGGAGAGTCGTGTACTACCTGTGCGAGCCACGTGTGTATGTGGCTGGTAGTTGCGTCGGGCTGACTACGCATCTGTCGCTGTGTGTTGTCGGCGAGACGTTCGTCGCGAATAAGCGCTTGTGTGAATCTTGAGACGGCTTGTCTCGGCGGGTTGTGCGTTCTCTGTTGGGGACCAGGGCATCGTTCGTCATGATTGCGCGTGAGCGCATGGGTGAACTGCGAGGCGGGTCGGTCTTGCGCGGTCGTCTGTTGAACGTGACACTTGGTTTGAGCGTGTCCGTAGCGATTGTGCGTGTTTTCCGTAATCGTGTTCGCTGGGCGTAGAGAGGTCACTACTGCGTTAGCGTGGTACTGTCGTGGACGAGATGGTGCATGGCTAAGGTTAATGGCGGCACACGTGAGACTGATGTCGATGTCTGGGATACGATGTTGCAAGGCGTGGCGTATGCCGTGGGTCTGAGTGGGTCCTATGATCGGTGGACGCCGTATTGGTGGTTGTGGGATGAATTCCGCTGCGGTAGTGCGGAGTGGTCGTTGCGCTCTGGACGTGTCATCGTCTGCGGTGGCGTGGTCTCGAGGCGTAGTGGGCGCGGCCGGCGTGATTTCGTCTGGATCACGTGGCATTTCGAACACGTGGCGGGGGAATATGTCAGTGTACCGCGATTCTCTCGGGGTCTGCGGGAGTGAAGTGGCGTGAATCGGGCTGAAACCCGAGGCATCGAGGGGTTTTATCCCCCTCCTAGGACTGTTGTCGTCCTCGACAATGGACAGTGGGTCTGCGATGGATGAAGGTGGGGGAGGTCCGGCGAGAAGGCAGAGGACGCGGGGCGGTGGGGACGGAAAGACGACGGCGGGGACAAAGGCTGAGGTAAAAACGGGTGACGGGAGTGCGAACAGCGGGTCAGTTGGGCGACGAGGACGACGGGGTAAGCGTGGTGAAGGCGAGTCTGGGGATGGGACGAGGGCCAGGTCAAGGTTCGGGGGTCCGCTTGAGTCGTCCACCGGCGGGGGTGGAACAACGGGGCGTCTGCGTACGTATCGGAGTTGTTGGGGCAACGGGACGCGGCGTCGTGCGAGCTGAGCGCGGATGCGTTTGTTAGACCGTGTATCGTTCCCACCATCGGTCTCGTACTTGCGTTTCTTTGTGGTTTTGCCGTCTGCGTGTGTCACGCTGGCGGAAGCTGTGGGTGTCGGAGGTGTGGGGACATGGGGAGCGTTGGACTGGGTAGAGGGTAGCGGCGTGGACGTTGCGCGGCTCCCTTCGGGGGTACTGGGCGCGGGATTCTCTGCGCGAGACGGTGTGGAGGCGACGGTGGTAGGTTGCAGGCGGATGTTGAAGGTCTCGGTGCGAGGCAGGTATGGAGGTTCATTGGCAGGGTTCACCAAGTCAAGGACAACGGACTGGGGCGACGTGATACGTGGGCTGAACTGGCAGTGTGGGCTGCGTGGCGGGCACGGTGGGAGAGCTGAGGTACTGGGGGCAAAGGAAGACCAATCGTCGGCATCGTCCTCATCCGCAGTCTGATCGATGGTTTCCGATAAGTGTCGCGGTGGGAGGTCGTCTGCAGTAAAGACGATCAATACGTCGTCTACGCGTTTCAGTGTAGAGGCAGCGGCGAGTAATGGCGATGGGACAGCAGGCGAAGTTGGCATTTCGGGAGCTATGACGCCGCTGGGCATCCGAATGAGTCACAAATACGAAACGATACTTAAGATACGAAGATACGAGGACTTGCGCGGGTTTGCACAGAGTCCACACGAACACAATGGTAACAATCGATAAGCCAATAGTAGTAAGACATGGGAACTCACTTCAACACTCCCCCTCAAACTGCGCGAAGTCTGAGACATTTGGCAAAGTGTTTGACCTTTGGCAAGGGGAGCGCCTTGGTCAACGTGTCGGCGACCATGTCCACCGTGGGGCAGTACACGAGGTGTAGAGCACCGTTCTCAACCACCCATCAGATGAAGTGGTAGTGCACATCAATGTGCTTCGTGTGCGGGTGGAACTGCTGGTCCTTCGTTAACGCGATCGCTGACTGGTTGTCCGAGAACAAAGTCGTCGTGTCTGCGATAGGCTCGAAGACCTCGGACAGCAAATTCCGGAGCCACAAGGCCTCCTTCATGCCATGCGTCGCAGCGACGTACTCGCTTTTGGTGGTTGAGAGGGAGACAATCTCCTGTTTCTTTGAAGACCAGGAGACCGCGCCGCCGTCGATGAGGAACATGTACCCGGTGATCGCACGGCGGTCCTCTGACATGCTGCCATCGGCATCCGCGTACCCAACCAACATGCGCTGCGTCTCACCATACGTGAGCCAAAGGTCGCATGTCCCCGCAAGGTAGTGGAAGATACGTTTTACTGCAGTCCAGTGTGCCATCCCAGGGTTGGCCGAGAACCTGGCGACAGTGGATACCGTGAACGCAATGTCAGGGCAGGTGGCGAGCACGGCCCAGTTGAGCGCGCTGACAGCCTCGCAGTAGGGTGCGTCGCACATGACTGTGAACTTGGCCGCATCTGCCAGGGCTTGCTCGAGGGTGAGCCGGACTTGGGTGTCGAAGGGAGTGGAAACGGTCTTCGCGTCATCGAAGCCGAAACGGCGCAGGATGGAGTCGATGTAGGACCGCTGCGACAGGTGGACAGTGCCCCCAGCGCGGTCCCGCTTCACCTCAATTCCGAGCATCCAGTGAAGCTCGCCGAGGTCGGTGACCTCAATGTGCTTATGGAGCCCAGCCTTGAGGGTGTCGACTGCCGCGGTGCTGCTTGCCGCGATCGTGCAGTCATCGACATGAACCACGATGACGATAATCGCACGGGGAGACTTGATGTGCTTGTAGAACATGGCTTGGTCCACCTTGTACTGCTGGAATCCAAGGCTGCTGAGGATCTGAGTGAACTTCTGATACCAGCGTCGCCCAGCCTGTTTGAGCCCATACAGAGACTTGCTGTAACGCCGCCACAGGCGTGAGTCTGACTTGGACAACGAAAGGGCGTTGACTACTCAGCGTAAGGACCTAAGTTAGGTCGACGACTTGGATACACGGCAGCTCGATGCACGTGATCCTTAGAAGCACTAGGGCTAAGTCCACTAGGCGTAACCGATGCGCGACTTGCTCGATGAGAGCTAAGCGAAGGAGAAGGCTGACGACTAAGAGGAGAATGAGAGACGTGGAGAGGATGGCTATTGAAGAAGACCAGAATGGCGTATTCTGGTCTTCGACTCCTTCTACTTATACATGAGGGGTATGGCTTTAAAGCTCCCCGTGAATCTGTACTACTAGTAGCGTAAATAGCTCGAACCCTACTATCGCTGTCCTAGTAATGAGTCATGCTACATCGGCATGTGATATCGTACTGCTGACTGATGCGAGAAGTCCATGACCAATTACAACTTACTAAGGGAGTCATGACCACCTAGTAAGTGTCCACTTCCGCGACCGTGACACTTGCGTAGGTGCAGAATGCGGCTGGAGGTGTCCTCGCGATAGCCAGGGGGGTGACGCATGTACAGCACCTCGTCGGGCATCAGCTCGCCATTGAGATACGCACCCTTAATATCGACCTGGTGCAGCTCAAGGCCAAGGCAATTGGCCATTGCAATGACAGTGCACAATGACGCGAGCCTGGCGACGGGGGCGTAGGTGTCGAAATAATCAACACCCTCTACCTGACTGAATCCCTGTGCAACGAGGCGGGCCTTGTAGCGCACAACCTTCCCAGAAGCATCTTTCTTAGCCTTGAAAACCCACTTTGAGCCGATAACATTGGCTCCGGGCGGTGTGTGTTCAAGCGTCCAGGTGCCAGCGGCGTGGAGCGTGGCAAGCTCCTCGTGGATGGCTTGCTCCCAGAGTGGCCAGTCGGGCCGGCGCTTTGCCTCAGCCAGGTTGCGCGGCTCCAGAGCCTCTGAGTCAGCAGTCTCAGCCACCAGAGCCACTTCAACGCCGGCCCAGTCCTCGCGAAGGACAGGCAGACCGCCTTCAACAGACCATGCCATGTTGACAGAGTCCTCTTCCTCTCCGAAGCTACCAGGGATGGAAACTCCCCTGGGTATCATGGGATCGGAACGGCGAGTAGAGGCAACACCGACACCGGCTTGGAGCTCTTGCACAATGCGGGAGGGCTTGCGAAGGTGCGTGGTACGCTCAGGCTCAGGCTCAGGTAGCATTGACTCAACCTCAGACAGCGACGACAGCGATGACAATGAAGACTGCCGAGACGGAGACGCGGGGACAGAAGCTGGGATAGGAGCTGGCTGTAGGGGTGCAGCAGGTGGTGCGGGCGCAGTCAGTGGCAACGGTGCGGCGTGCGGCTTGGACAAAGTTTGAGAGGTGGGTACATCTAATTTCTCCCCCTCGAGCTGCTCAGCCACAGCAAAATAGACGTTCCGCTCAACGCTGACGGACCTGTTCACTGGCCAGTAGACGCAATGGCCGTGGGACTTGGTATCGAAACTGATCCACTTGCCCTCGCAGGCACGCAGGTCCAGCTTGGAGCCATCCGGGTTGTGCACCCAGACGGTCTCGCCAAAGTGCTTCAGGCCGGACAGGTTGGGAGGCGTCCCATACAGGGCCTGCCAGGGCGTCCTGCCACCGAGCGCCCGTGTCGAAGTGCGGTTTTTGAGCCACGTCGAGTGCCGGAGAGCCTCCCCCCACATGCTCTGGGGGAGCCCTGCCATGTGCAAGAGTGCATGCACCTTCTCAACCAGCGTCCAGTTAAGACGCTCGGCGATGCCGTTCAACTGGGGCGTGTCGCGGATGGTGAGACGACGGGCAGTGCCCGCGTTGGCGAGGTGAGTGTTGAATGCTTTGCTCAGGTACTCCCCCCCACGGTCAGAGCGCAAGACTTTGATGGCTCCGCAGTGGTTCTGCGTCTTCGCCCACGCCTCGAACTGGCGGTAGGTTGAGAAGGTGTCGCTCTTGGCGGCAAGTGTTGCGTTTGCGGTCGTGGACACTTACGAGTCGGCTGTGACTCCTTCGTAAGCAGTAATAGGTCACGGACTTATCGTATCAGTCATCAAGTATCACATGCAGGATACCATGACTCATTCCTAGGATCCGCGTAGTAGGGTTCGAGCTACTTACGCGACTCGTCGTACCGTTTCATGAGGCGCTTTAAAGTGACCTCCTTATCTGTATAAATAACATCACGGAAAGACCGAGAATCCCCATCTCGGTCTTCTTCCTTTGTCACCATTCTCCCGTCCCTTGTTGTGACTTGTGTTCTCCTCATCAGTCTCTCGATACGCCTGTCTCTTGTAGAGCGGGTCGTCCTTCATCATCTACGCCTAGTGGACTTAGCCCTAGAGCTCCTTGCGATCACGTGTCTGTCAGAGGCCGTGTATCTACTTTTGACCTAGAACTCCTACGCTAAGTCGTGATCGCCCTTTCGACAGTCCAAGTCAGACTCAACGCAGTGACAGTGTTACAGCAAGAAGGTAGGTGCAGGAGAAACGTGTGGTGTCATCTGTGAACATGATGAAGTACCGGTGACCCTGGCACGTAGAGACCGGGGCGGGGCCCCACACGTTGGTATGTACCTTGTCCCCGAAGTTCTGCGCCTGATCGCTGATGCGTACCTTCAGAATGGGCTGGCGAGTGGCACGTGCAAAGATGCACGCCTCGCAGTGCTCCTCCCACGAGTTCGGGTCGAGTGCGATGCCAGTGACTAGGCCGTCGCTGACAAGCTTGCGTGCGCTGGCGGGCGCGATGTGCCCCATGTGCCGGTGGAGCTCCATAACGCTCACCACCTCGATGGCGGACGCGCTGTCCTCCTCGTGGGAGACACGGTACAGGCCTCGCGTTGTCCGTGCGATGCGCGCGAGATGGTCGCCGGCGCCCAAGTGGATATTGAGGTGCCCGTCGCCGATCGCGATGCAATAGCCCAGGCCATCCAAGGCGCCGAGCGACACTAGCGTATAGCCAACTGACGGCGTGTGCAAGACATTTTCAAGGGTGAGGTCACACTCTCCACTCTCGTTGGGCGTGCTAACGACCATGTTCCCCATGCCCACGGCTGGAAACTGCTGGCCATTGGCCGCGTTCAGGAACACTGGGGGATCAAGGGATTGGTAAGTGAGGAAGTCGCTATGGTAAGGGGAAATGTGGCATGTGGTGCTGGAGTCATAGAGCTCGACACGGGTGGGTCTCGCCGCCTCCATCTGCGTGATAACAGCTGCTGCGAGCCCACCAGACGATGCGGCACCCGCCCCTGCATCTTCGCACTTGGGAGGAGTAACGACCTCAAACTCCTGTAGCTCCAGGACGTCCCCGACGAACACGGCCGACCAGCATCCATCTGGCTCGACAGACGTCCAGCCTTCCGCGCTGGCATCATCTTCGAGAGTCGCCACGACGTTGGCTGACCCCACAGGCTTGTTCTCGGGCCTGTTGGCGTTGGAGTATGCAGGCGGCTGACCTTGTGAGCTGGACTGCCCCGGCGCTGAACTCTGCGCCTGGTTCTGGGTATCTTTCTTCGGCGACCGACACTCTCGTGCCCAGTGACCGAGTTTGCCACAATTGTGGCATTTACCCTCCGTCCCCGTGGGTGGCCGCCATTGCCTCGTCCTGGCTCTGGGACTGCTTCCCTTTGCCGGGCGGGCCTCCCTCGTGCCTGCATCGCACCATCAACCAGTCAGCCTCCTCGGAAATATGGTCGATGAGGATGTCGGGGTCGATAGAAGTGGTAGGGGATATGACGCGGGCTGTGGTGAGTAGTCCAGATGCAAACCTGGACATCTCGTCAGGAATGGCTTTGATGATAGCAGAGCGGTACTCCTTCTCGGTCATAGTGACGCCGACAGCCGCAAGTTCTTTGCGCTTGACGTGCATCTGGCCGAGGAACGAGCGAACGTCCCCGCCGTGCGGGCAGCGCATTTCAGAGAATGCAGTAAGTAAATTGGTCTCTGCATACTGGCTCTTTACGCTGAACTCGGTTTTCACCTTGTCCCAGCGTTCCTTGGCGGATGCGAGAGCCCTCAGGCATACAGCGGTAGAGTCGGGAAGGCATTGGGAAAGGAGGTACTTGGCCACAGTCTCTTCATGGTTCCACTCGGCGATGACTGTCTTCTCGTCGTCCTGTAGGCTTGTTCAGGTCAGCCGCGACGGGACAAGTAGATGTGCCAGTGAAGTGGCCCCACTTCTGGTTAGCCTCCATGGCTTCCTGGAAGCATCGAGAATATAGCCCAGTTGGAGCCGGTGGGATCGAGACGGGGGACAGAGGTAGGGAGGGGATCATTCATAGCAGCAGGAAGGGGACCCATAACCTGTAGAAAGTATAACTGTATAGCTGGAAGTTTTATGCTCTGCTTCCGCAGAGCAACGGTATATGCGATTCCTGCGGGCGCGTACAACCAGGAGGGGATCCGGGGCGTAGGGCTGGGCATCCGAACGAGTCACAAATATGAAACGATACTTAAGATACGAAGATACGAGGACTTGCGCGGGTTTGCACAGAGTCCACACGAACACAATGGTAACAATCGATAAGCTAATAGTAGTAAGACATGGGAACTCACTTCAACACCAACCACTTCCACGTCTCCCACCCATCCTGAGGCCGATACCCCAAGTATGAGTCGATTGCTCATCTGATGACGACTGTATAGGACCAGATCACTCCATCTGCCCAACTATGCTGCCTGACTATGCCAAACAACAGTTTTTTCACAATTGATTTTCAAAACCAATAAGTAGAATGGATAAATACATTTATTAATTACCACAATTAATTTTTGTGGGAAAGAAATTCGGCATGGTCACCAAGGTACCCATTCAAATCCCGCCTATATCCCCAAAGTGGTTGTGAGGTGATGAGTGTTACTATGCTTACCACACCTCTGCAAACGTACCCATATCTGCAAATTCCGAAAGATTGTAATGGATCAGTACTTTCCTGACACCCTTTCTTCCCAAAAAAAAAAGCACTATATTCTCTAGCATGTGTAAATGTGAGATCATACAATATAATGAGGATCAGAGCAAAATTACAGTCATGGAAAATTGACAAAGGCGATGGGGTGGTCCAGAATGTGTGCCCACAGCCCCAGATCTGAGCGATCTCAACATTTCTACTGGACCTCACCTTACTGTGATGTTACCATCCATTACTGCAGTGACTCTACAGATTTTGGGGTCGATAGAAAAAGGCGATCGGGTTGGAGACAAAAAGTTCTCCACAGACCATGGAGAGGTGACAAAACGTGACCCAATTTGGCAAACTCCTTTTCGGACACCAAAATGACTGACACATGTTGCCACATTTGCCGAAACACCGCCCATTCCTCTGCCTGCCAAAACCCTGCCGCCGCCGTGACAATGCGTGACCAAAATTGCAGAGGTGGATGCCATCGCTCCACGTTGAACGGGTTGAGAAACAAATGAATAAAATCAGAATCAGGTGTGAGATACATGCATCTATCAATATGTACAAAATGAAGTAGCTACAATATGTTGTTGAAGCTACAAAAAAAGATTACCGTTTTTTTGCAGAGGTGTGGTAAGCATAGTATGAGTACCGCTGTAAGAGTGCTGTATGCTCGGTTCGGACAATACACGTCATCACCGGATCACCAATATAGCGCGTGTCTGTTTAATCGGATGCCATTACAACTTTTCTGGCTAGGCTCATAACCAACCGTTCGAATAAGGACTTATGAGGGGTCGCAAGCGACTGGGGGGTCCTTAACTGTAGCGCAGCCGGCGCCCCCATAGAGCGAGCGAGCGGTCGCCAGTCTATTTCTGGTGATAATTGGGTGTAGAAAGCCTCCAGATTTCCTTATCTCCCCATGTGAACGCAGGCGCCGTATCTATCTTGCTCACCTACACCCATCATGTCCTCGGAGAAGCGGCCCAAGGCCATTGACTTATCTCACCACGTCTCTGACTTTGCCCGCAGGTATGCGCTCTCCCCCCTCAAGGACCTCGAGAAGTACTATGGCGGGGATCTTATTGCCCTCCTTGCTGGTGGTGGGTCGTCCTCGACATAAGCGCGAACATTCTCTCTTACATCTTACCTGTAGGTCTGCCGAGCCCCGATTACTTCCCCTTTACTTCCCTCTCCGCCAACATCCTCCCTGTCGACGCGTTCCCGCTCACCGTGCCGCGCGCCGCCTCTCCCGCTTCCGCGTCTACCTCGGCCTTCGGCTGGCTATGGCGTATCTTTGGTGGGGGTGCCGGCCGCAGGGACGACACGACGACGCGAATAGAGGTGCCCCGCGAGCCGCGCCCAGATGACGGTGGGGTCAACCTCGCTTCGGCACTGCAGTACAGTCCCGCGACAGGCCTCCCGCGCCTGCAGAAGTTTATCCAGGAGTTCACCGAGCGCGTGTATGCACCCGGATATGATAACTGGACCACGCTCGTCCACACGGGTAACACGGACGGGTATGCGGTCCTTCTCAGTGTGGCGTTCGGTGGCTGATCGGAGTTGGGCGGCACGCAGATGGGGCCGCATCTCCAAGTTGCTACTTAATCCGGGTGACACCCTCCTCGCCGAGGAATGGACGTATCCCTCTGCGATAGCGAGTGCCCGTCCCATTGACGCACGCTGGCATGGCGTCCCCATGGACAACCAAGGCATGCGCGCAGACGCTCTAAGAGAGATCCTGGCTGGGTGGGACGTCGAGAAGAGTGGCCCAAGGTACGCGTGATCTTATTGCCGGCTGCGGTTCGCACGTTGAACGGTATGTCGATACCAAGGCCTCGGGTGATCTACACCATACCCGTGGGACAGAACCCGTGCGGAACGGTATGTCTAGCTATATAATCGCAAATATCGATCTGATGTTGGCACTATCATAGACGATGGGACTCGAGCGCAAAAAGGCCATTTATGATATTTGCGTTGAATACGGTGAGTTCGAGTTGGATGGTCACTTTTATAAGCTCAGGCTGATGGTAAAAGATGTCATCATCGTCGAGGACGACCCGTACTTCTTCCTCCAGGTCGGCGAGTTTGTGCCAAAGTCGCAGCGTAAAGCCGAGCGCGAACCCCCTGCGGGAGAAGAAGTCGAGCGCTTCATCGATAGTCTCGAACCCAGCTTCCTCAGAGTCGACACGCAAGGGCGTGTCATCCGCATGGACACATTCTCCAAGGTTTGCCTGTCTTCTTTCTGTTAGCTCAAAGCGCGCTACATCTCCATATACATAGACGATTGCACCGGGGGTGCGGCTCGGGTGGTTTACGTGCAGCCCGCTGTTCGCAGAGCGACTAGAACGCATCGGCGAGACGTCGGCGCAGAGCCCATGCGGACTAGGGCAAGCGCTCGTAGCGGCGCTACTGACGCAATGGACGTTCGACGGGTACATCCGGTGGCTGCGTGGCTTGCGCACGCAGTACCAGCACCGCCGCGACTTTCTCGTGGATTGCCTCGCGGAGGAATTCGAGCTGTTCCCGGCGCCGGATGCCGCCTCTGGCGGCCCAGCGTCGCTATGCGCGTACCGCCGCGGCTCGCTGGACGAGAAAACGAGGACCACGCGACCGCTGCTGTCGTTCGTGCCACCATCGTCGGGCATGTTCGTCTGGGTGAAACTGTACTTTGGGGACGTGCCGGACAAGAGGGACGAAAGCGACGGCTCGGTGCTCACCCCGGACCGACAGTTCTGGGAGGCACTCGCTGAGGCCCGCGTCCTAGTCGCCCCCGGGTGGTTCTTCCTGCCCGCTGAGTTGCGAGGGGCGCCACCCGCGGAAGCGGACCGCCAGATTGGGCACGTGCGTTTGAGCTACACTCCGTCGGACGTGAGTGCTGGTTTCTTTCGATCCCTGGCATTGTAGATTAATGGGGACCTTCTAGATGGAGGCGACGCGCCGGGGCATAAAGATTTTCGCGCAGACGCTCAGGGAATTCTGTCGTGTTTAGGGCTTATCGACCGGGTCTATGGGATGATCGTGCTGTTAAACTGGCTAGGTTCGCTAGGACGAAATGGATAGAGCTGCGAGGAACTACATGATGTATTAGCCCTCTCTATATCTGTGTATGATAGTGTCGTTCGTTGCACCATACGGATCTTGAAGTCGGGTGCGCCACCGAGTCCGAGTGGAGTTGCCAGGAAAAAAAAATCGTGGAAGAGCAGAGGCCGCGCTCGCGCTCAGGAAAGGACGGCATCACCAAGACAAATCCTGGGGATCTGGCACAGTACTGAACCATCTCCGCAAGACGAAATTCCTACCATTTCCCGAGCAGAGTTTACGTGCCCATTTGGTTCCACGACATCCGCCTGTCCGACAGCAGATGATGGAGCACGAGACAAGAACACGAACAACACGGAGGGGGTTTTCGTTGCTTGACGGCTGTGGCCTTGTGGCGACTACTGCTACTACTCGAGAGTGTCGCATAACTTACAGAGTAATACTCGGACGCGCACCTGATGCACGATCTCCTCTCGATCGCGTGGTCACTGGCACGCTCCGCACCAGCTGGCGCGTCGAGAACTTGGTCGAGAACGAGACGTAGGAGTCCGCCAGCGGCCGTGTGAAAAGCAGCGTCTCGCCGGTCTGTCTCCATTCGTAGAGAAGCGACTGTACTGTATCCTTTTTGAGTAAGAGTGCTGTATGCTCGGTTCGGGAACCGATAACGTCATCACCGGATCACCAATATAACACGCCATTACAACTTTTCTGGCTAAACTCAGAATAAGGACTTATGAGGGGTCGCAAGCGACTGGGGGTCCTTACAATACTGTAGCGCAGCCGGCGCCCCCATAGAGCGAGCGGTCATCAGTGTATATTTTCTGGCGATAATTGGGTGTTATCCTCCCATGTGAAGGCGCCGTATCTATCTTGCTCACCTCCCACCATCATGTCCTCGGAGAAGCGCCCCAAGGCCGTCGACCTATCCCACCACGTCTCTGACTTTGCCCGCAGGTATGCGCTATCCCCTCTCAAGGGCCTCCAGAAGTACTATGGCAAGGATACTATTGGCCTTGCTGGTGGTGAGTTGTCCTCGACGTAAGCGCGATCATATCTCTTAGATCTTGTTTTCAGGTCTACCGAGCCCCGACTACTTCCCCTTTACTTCCCTCTCTGCCAACATCCTCCCAGTCGACGCGTTCCCGCTCACCGTGCCGCGCGCCGCCTCTCCCGCTTCCGCGTCTTCTTCAGCATTTGGCTGGCTATGGAGCATATTTGGTGGAGGTGCCGGCCGCAGGGATGACACGACAACGCGAATAGAGGTGCCTCGTGAGCCGCGCCCAGATGACGGTGGGGTCAACCTTGCTGCGGCGCTGCAGTACGGTCGCGCGACAGGCCTCCCGCGCCTGCACAAGTTTATCCAGGAGTTCACCGAGCGCGTGTATGCACCCGGATATGATAACTGGACCACGCTTGTCCACACGGGTAACACGGACGGGTATGCGGTCCTTCTCAGTGTGGCGTTCGGTGGCTGATCGGGTTGGCGTCACGCAGGTGGGGCCGCATCTCCAAGTTGCTACTTAATCCGGGAGACACGCTCCTCGTCGAGGAATGGACGTATCCCTCTGCGATAGCGAGTGCCCGTCCCATTGACGCACGCTGGCATGGCGTCCCCATGGACAACCAAGGCATGCGCGCAGACGCTCTAAGAGAGATCCTGGCTGGGTGGGACGTCGAGAAGAGTGGCCCGAGGTACGTGTGATCTTATTGCCGGCTGCGGCTCGCACGTTAAACGGGATGTCAATTCCAAGGCCTCGGGTGATCTACACCATACCTGTGGGACAGAACCCGTGCGGAACGGTATGTCTAGCTATATAATTGCAAATATTGATCTGATGTTGGCACTATCATAGACGATGGGACTCGAGCGCAAAAAGGCCATTTATGATATTTGCGTTGAATACGGTGAGTTCGAGTTGGATGGCCAATGGTCACTTCTATAAGCTCAGGCTGGTGGTAAAAGATGTTATCATCGCCGAGGACGACCCGTACTTCTTCATCCAAATCGGCGAGTTTGTGCCAAAGTCGCAGCGTAAAGCCGAGCGCGAACCCCCTGCGGGAGAAGAGGTCGAGCGCTTCGTCGATAGTCTCGAACCCAGCTTCCTCCGAGTCGACACGCAAGGGCGTGTCATCCGCATGGACACATTCTCCAAGGTTTGCCCGTCTTTTTTCTGTCAGCTCAAAACCCGCTACATCCCATATAGACGATCGCACCGGGGGTGCGGCTCGGGTGGTTTACGTGTAGCCCACTGTTCGCAGAGCGACTAGAACGCATCGGCGAGACGTCGGCGCAGAACCCATGCGGACTAGGGCAAGCGCTCGTAGTGGCGCTGCTGACGCAATGGACGTTCGACGGGTACATCCGGTGGCTGCGTGGCTTGCGCACGCAGTACCAGCACCGTCGCGACTTTCTCGTAGATTGCCTCGCGGAGGAATTCGAGCTGTCCCCGGAGCCCAGTGTCACCACCACCTCTGGCGGCCCGGCGTTACTCTGCGCGTACCCGCGCGGGAGCGGGAGTGGCGGCTTGCTGGGCGAGAAGGCCCGGCCGCTGCTCTCGTTCGTGCCGCCGTCGTCGGGCATGTTCGTCTGGGTGAAGTTGCACTTCGGGGACGTGCCAGACAAGAGGGACGAAAGCGACGGCTCGGTGCTCACCCCGGAACGCCAGTTCTGGGGGAAACTCGCTAAGGCGGGCGTCGTAGTTGGCCCCGGGTGGATCTTTGCACCTACGTTGGGTGCGCCATCCACGGAGGCGGACCGCCAGACTGGGCACGTGCGTGTAAGCTACACTCCATCAGACGTGAGTGCTGGGTGTTTTTTTTTTTTTTCGATTGCAGGCATTTTGGATTGATGGTGACCTTCCAGATGGAAACGACACGCCGGGGCATAAAGATTTTCGCGCAGACGCTCAGGGAATTTTGTCGTGTTTAGGGTTTATTGACTGGATGATCGTGTTGTTACATGTAAATTGGCTGGGACGAAATGGACAGATCCGCAGAACCACATGATGTATTTGTCTTTTCTATATCAGTATCGTTCGTTTGGATTAGCGGCACCATACGGATCACGACGTCAAGGGCTTCGCCGAGTCCCAACCGAGTCCGGGTGGAGTTGACAGGAAAGAAGATTTCGTGATCAGAAGTAAGGGCAGAGGCCGTCCTCGAGCACAGGAAAGGGTGGCATGACCAAGACAATCCGAGGGATTTAGCACAGTACTGAATCATCTCCCCGATAGAGAACAAGACAAAAGCACGAAGGACATGCACGCCCGTGTCTCTCAGCACCAGCAGAGAGGGGTGACGATTTGGATGTAACTCGGATGGATGAGATCAGAGAGCGATCCCTAACTGACTGTGAGCGAGGAAGCTTTGGTTGCCTTGGCAGCCCCCGATGAAACTTCAAGCTGTAACAAATTATAGACTCAGACGCGCACCTGGTGTTGGAAGGGCACAACCTCCTCTCGATTATGTACCAGCGCGTCACTGATACGCCCCGCGCCAGCTAGCGCACCGTCCAGGGCGTCGAGCGGTAGGAAACCACCAGCGGCAGTGCAAGCGACAACCCGCGTCTCGCCGATCTGGGAGTGGGATGGGAAATAACGGGGCTGGGTGGCGGAACGATGGTCATTTTGGGACGCAGGGCGCAGGTGATTGTCAGAGACGTTGCACAGGGGATAAGATGACGATAGCATTAGAACGTGGACATCGTCGCCGATGGATGATGAGAATGCTGTTAGGGCTAAAGCGATGATACTCCTGAGCGAGGATTGCAACGCAAACAGATCGAAAGCGATAATCCGGGCTGCTCTTTGCCAGGTGGACATTTCATCCCATACTGACTTAGTAGGTCGTAGAAGTCATGTTGCAGTGTAGGAACTAGGAAGAGTCTCTCGAATCTTAGAAACTATTTGAAGGTCTTCCAGTGGATGGCACCGTAGGGCCCATCAAATTCAGCCACAGAGCACATTTGATTACCGTGACAATAGCGTTTGGCTCTTAGTTAAGACGGAAACCACGTGGTTTATTCAACTAAAGCCACACCGTTTGGTATTTCGACGATGGACCCAGACCACCTACGGCAAGCCATTGATGCGGAAATCAAGTCACTGGAAGCTTCCATCCAAGCGTTGAGATATCGCCGAAACGCACTTGCACCCATTTCGTCTCTACCTACCGAGGTCGTCACCGCCATATTCACCTTTTTGCATATACCTGTCACATTGGCATCATTTACACTGGGCGAACAACCAACGCGTTCAGAACAGCTAGCATGGCTACGTGCAGCCCATGTCTGTCATCAATGGCGCGAGATTGCACTCAATCTCCCGCTCCTTTGGAATCACGTTGATTTCACTATCGTCAGTTCAGCCGGCGCAGCCGAGATACTCTCTAGGGCGAAGAGAGCACCCTTATATTTAGAGGCAAGGGTTCCCTGCCGTCTCTGGGATGATACCAGGTTTAGCGCACTCCGAAAAGAACTCCAGGATCACGTCTCCAACATATCCCACCTTAGCATTAGCGCCGAGCCCTTCCATCTTCACAGGATATTCGAAGGACTCGTATTACCTGCTCCCACTCTCGAATTACTTTCGCTGTCCGGTGAGGAATACACAACTGTCAGTGGCAACAGAACGGGGAGGGAGCAAGTAGTTGTTCCTGACACTCTTTTCGATGGCTCCACCCCCAGGCTCTCCTGGCTCGACCTCCGTCACTGCGACACCAGTTGGAATTCACCGCTCTTTTGGGGCCTCAAACACCTCTATATACGCACACCGTTCGAAAGGCCGAGCCTCTCAGTCTGGTTGGATGCTCTGGGCCAGATGCTACAACTCAAGACACTTGCCCTTCACTGGGCTTCCCCGGCTGCACCTCCTGGTGCCTCGCTGCCAGATGTCGATCGCACCGTCACACTCCCCTCCCTTACACTCTTCGAAATATTTTCTCCTGCGAGAGATTGTGGGCTCGCACTCGCTCACCTCATCTTACCGGCTCTTACCTCGCTGTCCCTCGATGCAAAATCCTATCGCCAGGACGGCAGCGACGTGCAAGAAATCCTCCCATATGTAGCTCGGCACGCCCATGGGCCCCAAGATACCCAACCGCTGCAGAGTATGTGGTTCAGTAGGAGTGAAACGCGTGCCAAGGTCCTCGCATGGACCTTGCCTGATATCGACGTCGATTTTCCTGATGAGTGCGCCGTTTTGAATCCACGCCATCGGCACGCGTGACGTTCTCTGTTGAGGGAAAGGGCTGGTCTTCCGGGTTCGAGAAGGTGGTCTTCGACTTGGTGACGAAGGCCCTCCCTCTGGGACGACATTGTGACGCTTACCGCACAAAACCGCGCAGCGACCCTCTACAGGCATTTCTGGCTCCTCAACGCGCCGAGGTGGCCCCTGCTCCAGCGCGTGCGTCTGACGCCATAGAAGACCATGGATTCGTGGAGATGTTGTTGGACGATCATGGAGGACGCGAGAGCCCGATGCTTCCCTTGCTGACAACACTTATCTTGGTCGACACCGCACTACTTAAACGCAGGACCCTCCGTCTATGCGACGCACTCATGAAGCGCGTAGAGGAGGGGGTCCCTTTGGAGACTCTCGACTTGCGCAAGTGCCTTGCGAGTAGCCGTGCAATTGGGCTGCTCAGTGAGGTCGTGGTCGACGTGCTGTGTCCTGAGGAAACCTTCGAGACGGGTTCACAAATGTGTTCCGAGTCTGTGGCTCGGGGCATCTCCTTCGACGGTGACTCAGACGACGGTTCTGGAGTAGAAGAGGACTATAACGAGGACAGTGCAGATGCAGGGGTATGGGACACTTAGGGAATGGACGGCGACTGTTACGGACACAAAGCTGTCTACTGGTAGATGTGAGAAGACCAGCCCACTCGTTATTATCCATCACTCCTGTAGCAAGTAATAGATGTCGACCCAAGGGGAATGTGTAGATAGAGTAAGACAAATGATAATAGGAAACACGGAGACACGGAAACGCAGGCGGAGGCACGGACGTGGACGCAAACAGGGGATCGTTAATACAAAGGTAAAGACACATGCGCCTTGGTACGTATGTGATCGTTCGTTTTCTCTCACTTCGTCCATTACTGCAACGTACTGAGGTTCTGCTGTTTGGTTTAATACACAGTATCCCACATATGATATACACATACTGTCATCGCGGCTGTGCAAGAAACGCCCTTCAAAAACCTACGGAAATAAGCGTAACATTGCTATTCGACATTTAAGCTATATGCCTGTAAGTCGACTCGCAATCGACAATGAAAAACATGCGCCAAGCCATACACAAATTATTTCGGAATCTCAGCGAACAATACACTAACCGACTCCCGAGCGACTAATGCCAGCACGAAGTCCAGTAGATAGACGCTATGTCTTGCCAGTAGACTCGCCATGTAGGGAGTGCGGAGGTTGATTGTCCCGTTGCTCGGCATCTCGAGATGGTCGCAAAGGACTCGCGATAGCTATTTCTGTAGGCGATCGTGGTGAGGATGGCTGCGGGGATCGTACTGAATTAGGGATAGCTGTCGTAGTAGTCACAGGATCCACCAAAGGGGGGGCCGTAGCCTTGTCATTGCGCAAGGCAACCTTCGCAGTTTCTTCACCATCAGTAGTGGCGCCTCGATCCAAAGTGGAGGTCGGCCGCGAAGGTGGGACGAGAGAAGTGGTAACTGGCGTCGAGGAATCGGTAAATGGCCCAAAAGGTGCATGGTCCGAACGAGACGCAGCCGGGTCTGCGGGAAGCTGCGGCACCGGAGAGGGCTTCAAAATGTCGTGAACCGGGACCGGGAAGGAAGGTGGGGTGTCTGGTATTACGGAATGAGGGACAGTGGCAACCAAGACAGAGCTTGGCGCGGACAAATGATGGTGGTGTTGGCGGCAGGACCATTGGGTATTGAGTCCGATGTGGGTGTTACGATACCAGGAAATTGGCTGACGTTGATTTGAGTGATTGGGGAACACGGCCAGAAAGTACGACGACGTTTTGTGGGGTGGGAGACGGTGCTATGCAGCAGGCTGGTTGTGAAATGCTATGATATGGGGAAGGAATGGGAAATGATGGGGTACGGGGGAGGGACGGGACGATGGTCAGTGCGGGACGTAGGGTGCAGGTGATGGTCAGAGACATTGCACAGGGGATAAGAAGACGATAACATTCGAACATGATCATCGTCGGCCGCGGCGGTGGAGGACGAGGATTTTGTTGGGGCGGAATTGGTGTCTGCGATGTAAGCGCCGCGGACATTCCTGAGGACTGCAATATAAATGGATCGAGGGCGATGATCCGGGCCGCTCGCTAGCAGGGCAATCTCATTCCAGAGGTCGCAGAAGTCTGTAACGCCGGAAGCGTGCCTCGAATGTCAAATTTAGAAACTAGTTCAAGGACCTTCCAGCGGGTGGTAGCGCAAGACTGAAGGGGTCGCAATGATCATAAACATAAATAATGTTCCGAAAAATGCGGATGGAAGCGGCGAGTGACATGCTGTCGCCATGCCTAAGGTACTCCTCCAAGTCAGACCTTGAGCAGCCTAAGTGGTCAGCAGCAAGTCGGAACCAATACTCGTCGCGTCCCTGCACCCTTGGGAGAATGATGGGAAGAATGGCCTGTGAATGATAGGCGGTCACTGAAGAAAGATCCCCAAACTCGATGGAGCTCAGTAGACCATCCCATTCTGCGTTAACGACACGATGAAAGATTTGCGAACTAATGGGAAGGGATGCCGCGCTCATCGCCTCTCTGCAAATGGCAAGTCGCTGCTTCCTGATCTTCGGGGCAACCAAATTAGATGTTAATGTGCGGTGGAACAAACCGACGAGAGTTTCTGTCATCCTCTCCATATTCGGCTTGATGCAAGTACCGATAGGGTCGATGAGAACTTTGGAGCCGGGGATGCTCGCAAAGAACCGCTCCAGTTCCAGATCTTCATCGGAACGGTCGAGGGCAAGGTCGAGGGCCCACATCGGAATACGCCCGTCGATTTCGGGTGACAGTTTGCGTGCAAATTCTTCTGCTGTCTTCGCGAGGCCATGTGCGAACCACTCGTCATAGTGTTTTCTCCGAATGCCGAAGTACTCCATTTACGATCGCTGACGCAAGTAAACGCCGTAAACCACCGAAGTGCTTGGAAGAGTAGAGTCAGGCGCTGGTAACGAGGAGCCATGCCGAGGATGAGAGGGGGGAATAGTAAGGACTGTCATATCGGAAGAGCGGCATGAACGTGATGGATATGTATATTGCTGTGCACAGCCCGACCCACGAACCAATGGCGCTGAAGGCGGTGTGATCGATGTTGAACAAGAACACGAGAAGGCCCGCAAAGAAGAGGAAAAGGGAAATATGCAAGAGGATGGGCAACGCCTCAACCACCCTGGGGAGGTGAAGATTGTCGACGCCCTCAGAAAAAATGCGTGAATGCGACCTCGAGTATGTGGGCTGGACCAGGCTTGAGTGAGCTTGATTTATCGACGAACCCACTGTCGCCTGCAAGGCGCACGTAAGGCTGATGGCCAAACTCAAGAACCAGAGGGTATTGACCCAGATAGCGTACTTTGGCGGGGTGAACGAAGACGCTGGATTGGACAGGGTAGAGGGGATGGAAACTTGGGACCCATTAGCGTCAGCGAGCAGTTGATAAATATTCGCGAGATAGAACGCCGTTGTGTCTTGTGAATTAGGTCGGAGGTCTTGGATCGATACTGAAACCAATGTCGCGACGGCAGCAGAAAATAGACCAGCCCATGATCACTGAGCGGGAAATATGCGGGGTGTAGAATCAGGACTCACGAATATGAGGATCCCACGGTATCCGCTGGCCATCTTTCGGCCTGTTTCTTGTCGTGTTCTTCCGCCATTTCTGTATATATGGTGAAGAGAGGACCCGAGCCATCAACGAAGTTGGACTCCTCCAGAGTCTGATTCTGATTGGACATCTGTTCAGCTACGTTGAGCGAACGCCGGGTCTGTCGCCTATGCCACGCTCCGCCCTATCTTCTAAGTTGATGGTCTCGTGAGGAACTTCATCATGAGACATTGAGTATTACAGTATCGATGCAGAGTGTGTTGAGCTTGGTGTTGAGTCGAAGCCTTAATGATGTTGGAGGGGGACTCGAAGGGGACGACGTCCGCGTTGAGAACGCGAGGCAAACGGTGACTCGGTGAGCGACGTTGAGCAACCCCAGCAGCACAGCAACTTGAACCGACCACGTGACCGCGAGTCCTTGGAAAGTGGGAATTACTAAGCAATTTGACAGCTGACAAATGTCCATATGCGTCAACGTTTCCTCGCTGTCCCCTCAGGAGTCGCTCTTGAACATGCCACCTCTGAATCTCCCTGTCCTTCTTACCTCTTACTCCCTACCTACTTGGCTCTGACATATTTAGACTCTTCTGTATTTAAACCTTTTTTTTCCTTGCTGAATAGAGAGTGCCCGGTCGCCTGTATTTCCCCTTTTCGTCTCGTCCAGCGTGAATCGGTTTGAATTTGGGCCCTACCGTACGGGCACTCGTTCTCGTCGCTATCTCAGTATCACCGCCACGGACGGCATTGTCACTCATTCTCGCTCCCATCGCTCTCATTCTTGCCTTGTGCGTTCGCAATCGCACCGGCCCTCGCCATCGCAAATGCAGCGGACTCGGCTCCATACCTACAACATCAAATAACATCATTCCTCACGCGGATAAAACATAACAAGCCAAGTGACGTCGAGAGAGAAAAAAAAACCTCCTATCTATCCCAAAATACATCATAAGCATTCGGTTTTCCATTTCCCACACAACGGCTGCCACCAAGCAAGGTCATAGACTCATAGTTTGACAAAGTCGACGCCTAGTGGTTAGTTACGGCGCTTAATACGACGGAAGCTCAGGCCGTGGTTTAACTAACGCCACACCATTTACGATGGACCCAAACCACCTCAGGCTACGGCAAGCCATTGATGCGGAAATCAAGTCATTGGAAGCTTCCATCCAAGCGTTGAGGTATCGCCGTAACGCACTTGCACCCATCTCGTCTCTACCTACCGAGGTCATCACCACCATATTCTCCTTTTTGCATATACCTGTCACATTGTCGTTCTCCAAGTATCCACAGGGCGGACAACCAAAGCGTTCAGAACAACTAGCATGGCTACGTGTAGCCTACGTCTGTCGTCAATGGCGCGAGATTGCACTCAATCACCCGCTCCTTTGGAGTCACGTTTATTTCACTGTCTTCAGTTCGGCTGGCGCGACTGAGATACTCTCTAGGGCGAAGAGAGTGCCCTTATATTTAGAGGCAAGGGTTCCCTTCCATCTCTGGGACAATTCCCGGTTTAGCGTACTTCAAAAAGAACTCCAGGATCACGTCTCCCACATATCCCACCTTAGCATTAGCGCCGAGCCCTTCCATCTTCACAGAATACTCAAAGGACTCGTATTGCCTGCTCCCATTCTTGAATCACTTTCTCTGTCCGATGAGAAAGACAACACCGGCATCAGTGCGATAGAGGAGCAAGTAGTTGTCCCTGACACTCTTTTCGATGGCTCCACCCCCAGGCTCTCCTGGCTCGACCTCCGTAACTGCGACATTAGTTGGAATTCACCGCTCTTATGGGGCCTCAAACACCTTTATATAAGCAACCCGTCCAAATTCCCGAGCCTCTCATTTTGGTTGGATGCTCTGGGCCAAATGCCGCAACTCAAGACGCTTGTCCTTTACTGGGCTTCCTCGCTTGCGCCTCGTGGTGCCTCGCTGCCACTTGATGTTGATCGCACCGTCACACTCCCCTTCCTTACACTTTTTGAAATCTCCTCTCCTGCGAGAGATTGTGGGCTCGCACTCGCTCACCTCATCTTACCGGCTCTCACCTCGCTGTGCCTCAACGCAAAATCCTATCGCCAGGACGGCAGCGACGTGCAAGAAATCCTCCCGTATGTAGCTCGACACGCCCATGGACCCCAAGATACCCAACCGCTGCAGAGTATGTGGTTCAGCAGGAGTGAAATGCACGCCAAGGTCCTTGCATGGACCTTGCCCGATATCGACGTCGATTTTCCTCAGTCCGCCGTTTTTGAATCCACGCCATCTGCACGCGTGGCGTTCTCTGTTGTGGGCTCGGGCTGGTCTCCCGGGTTCGAGACGGTGGTCTTCGACTTGGTGACGAGGGCCCTCCCTCTGGACGGCATCGTGACGCTTACCGCACAAAACTGCAGAATCACCCTCTATACGAACTTCTGGCTCCTCAACGCGCCGAGGTGGCCCCTGCTCCAGCGCGTGCGTCTGACGCCGATAGAAGACCATGGATTCATGGAGATGCTGTTGGACGATCATGGAGGACACGAGAGCCCGCTGCTTCCGTTGCTGACAACACTCATCTTGGTTGACACCGCACTGGTTAAACGCAGGGATCTCCATCTATGCGACGCACTCATGAAGCGCGTAGAGGAGGGGGTTCCTTTGGAGACTCTCGACTTGCGCAAGTGCTTTGCGACGAGCCATACAATTGAGCTACTCAGTGAGATCGTGGTCGAAGTGCTGAGTCCCGAGGACCTTTGAGATGAGTTCACACATACGTTCCGGGTCTGTGGCTCGGGGCCTGTACCTCGGAGACGAGTTAGACGACAGTTCTGGAGTAGACGAAGACTGACGAGGACAATGCAGATACAGGGAGTGACAACGGGGTATGGGGCGCTTAGGGAATGGACGGCGACTTACGGACACGGCTCCGGCAAAGCTGTCTACTGGTAGATGGGAGGATATATTGGCCTAATCTTTACTATCCCTCATTCCTGTAGCGAGTAATAGTCGACCCAAGGAGATGTGTAGATCGGGTGACTAGTACTTTGAGGGGGGGACCTCATCTTCAGCGATCACCGTACGATTTCTTTCCCTTTCCCACATGCATGACCGCAGCGACCTTCACTTTCAATGGGGATGTATGGGGTGACTGAGTCGCGATACGGTGAGATGTGTGTTGTACAGCCGCTGTCAATCATGGCGGCCCTAGGCCTGTCCCCGCCGCGTGAGACCGCTAAACGCTACGGCCGAGTACGCGCCCTTCAGCGGTGGTATGGCCTCCTTGACCCTCGCGAAGCTGGCCGTCGTTGCTAGTTCCGGAACTGGCGCTCCGACTGGCTCGGCCCACTCTCCCGCCACCGGGCTCCTTAGCCTTCTCGCCGCCGCGTCTCCTCGGCTCTCTGCAATCACGTTTCAGGTGGTCTTCTTTCCCGCAGTTGAAGCAACTGCTTTTGTCTTCCCTTTTTCCTGAACCTATGCCCCCCCGCCCAGACCTGCTGGTGTCAGGCGCGGATAGGTACAAGGCGCTGTCTTCTGTAGATGCTCCCCCACGCCTCGGCGCGTCCTCAATATGGCGCCGATCGTACTCCCTGATTGCGAAGTTCATCACCATGGCTGGCGTGAGACTCCTCCCGGACACTTCCGCTGCCGCCGATATCGGTGCGAAGTAATTTCCATACGATTTCGGCATGGACCTGGTGAGAATGGCGGCGTACTCAGAGTCGGAGATGGCGATGCCCGCGCCTGCAAGCTCCTCGTTCATATTGCACATCCGGTCGACGTGCTCCCGCACGTTCTCGTTCTCCCCGCACTTTGCTAGCGTCAGGCGATTCCGGAGTTCGTTTTGCACGGCCTGCATCGGTCCTTCGAAATTCGCCTTCAGCGCGTTCCACATATCCGTTGCTGTGGTGAGGCGATGGATCCGGATCAGGATGGAATCAGGAATGGTGCTGAAAATTTGATGCATGACTACGTAATCGCGCGTTTGCCACTCGTCCAGCTTAGCGTCGTACTCTTTGATGGCCTTCTCGTGGGCTTTAACCTCGCGCACCGTGGGGGTCGGCCCGAGTGAGGAGGGTGCCCTTGGCTTTGGCGCTCTGCCATCTAAGTGCTTGTGTAGCAGCCCCATTGACCCGAGCGTAATGACGATGCGATATTGATATGAGACCCAATTCGCACCATTTGGCATTAGATGATGGACGGGCAGTGGATTCGAGTTTTCGAACGCATCAACTTTGGATGCGGGCCAAAGGCCTTCTTTTTGCATTATGATGGCTCTGTTGCGTTTATTAGCGTCTAGATAACACGACGACGTGTCGTGTACTCGGTCAGGGATTAGAACGACTGTATTTGAAGTAAAGATCTACCTAGATAACACAACGACACGTCGCTATGCTACGAGTATGTCAGTGTTCACAGTGTTTGGCTAACGAAACTGGAACCCACCTTGGTTGGGAATAGGAACGGCTGGGGCGCATATACTTAATCTGGTCGTTAAAAACGAAACGACCTACTGTACAGTTCTTAAGCCCCTTGGGCCTCCTTTGGGAATGTGCCATGCCATAACAAGAATACGGTAAAGCAAGCAACTTGAAGCAGTAAAGCGTCCAAAGCGAATCCTTCCGGACCGCGCTCCCGAGCGATTGAACGACAATCCGAACTTCCCCGGGCCGCCGGGCCGCCCTGCCTTCGCTTGGACCTGGCGCAACAGGTTCGTTTACTTTGATAGGATCCATCACCTGACCGTGAAGACAACAAGGTTCCCGCGAACCGCGCCCAGACGAGGGTCAACGGGATTACGTGTTCAACGTGCGTATAAGTTATGCGCCCGCAAACGATAACTGGGCCATGCTCGCTACATAGGTCGCATTTCCAAGTTGCTACTTAACTGGGAGACACGCTCCTCGTCGAGGGGTTTGTCTGTGTCTGTGCGGGCGACTGGTCCAATTCACGTTAAACAGGATGGCGATTTCAAGTTCCAGGCCATCCGCGCCGTACCCGTGGGACACAACCCGTGCGTGACCGTATGTGTGAACATTCATTTTTAACAATACTATCGTTTTGATCTGATTCTGGCACCAGACGATGTGACTCGAGCGAAAAAAGCCATTTACGATACTTGCGTTGAATGCGGTGCGCTCGATAGTCATTGGTCGCTTTTCTAAGCTCAGGCTGGCGGTACGAGACGACCTCATCGCCGAGGACGACCCGTCTATCTTCCACATCGGCGAATTTGTGCCAATGTCGCAGCGTAAAGCTGCCGAGAGTGAATCCCCAGGGGAAGAAGCCTCTCACTTCATCGATAGCCTCGCACATAAATGGCTTCCTCTGAGTCGACACGGAGGGACGCGTCAGTCCGGACACATTCATTCTCTAAGGTTTGTCCGTCTCGTTGACGTCACTTGATTGCATTACGTTCTCTTGTAGATGGGGCTGTGTCTCGGATGGCTTACGTGCTGCCCACTTTTCGTAGTGCGACTGAAACGCGTTGGCAGGGCATCGACGCAGAACCCATGCGGACCCCCTCGTGATGGCGCTACTAACGCAGTGGATGTTTGATGGGTATCTCCACTGGCTGCGCGGCTCGCGCACGCAGTACCAGCACCATCGAGACTTGTTCGTGGATTGCCTTGCGGAGGGAATTGAACTGTTCCCACCACCTGGCACCACCTCCGGCGGTACTCTGTGCATACCCGCGGACGGGGCGGCGTCGACGGCTGTTTTCTGGAAGGGAAAATGCTGCGGTTCTGTCATTCGTCCCGCCATCATCGGGGATGTTAATATTCACTTTGGGGCGTTCCGGACAAGAGGAACGAAGGCGATGATTATGCAGGAGCGCCAGTTCTGGCAGCGCCTCGCTAAGGCTGGTGTCCTAGTCCCACAGATGGTTCTTCTCGCCCGAGACGCATACAGCGCGAGGCGCAGCACAGCGCATGGAAGCAAACCACTAGATTGGGCATGTGCGCCTGAGTTATACGCGAGTGCCGGCCTTTTTTGATTGTGTTCCATAACGGCGTTGTGAATTGATGGGGACCTTCCTGATGGAGGAGGGCCGTGGCGTAAGATTTTCGCGCAGACGCTTAGGGTTTGCTGACCGGGTCTATGGGGTAGTCACGTTATAAACTGGGTTTGCTAAGACGTAATGGATGGATTCGCAGCGGGGCCCCGCACATGGCATGTCCGCTTTCTCTGTGTAACACCGCTTCATTTATCATAGGGACGATGTCATATCAAGGGCAAGAACGAGGTTTCGTCGCCGAGTCGGTGTGCTGTTGCCAGAAGATTCTGTATTCAATTGAGGGTAGAGGCCGCCCTAGCGCTCAGGAAAAGGCTCTGCCATGAGATTGGGTCCGGGGGGTCGGTACTGTATCATCTCCCGAGATACAGTGTCGGCGTTTTTGTTTGGGAGTAAAGTTTACATGCTAATTCGGTGCTGCGACCGCGTGCCCAAGAGCAGATGATAGGGGATCAGACAGGAGATTCACTCCCGTGTCTCAGGCCTCAGGGGCAGTAACAGCTAGAAATGGGAGAAATTAAAGAATGTGAGTGGTGGCGATGGTGGGTAGAGAAAGCGACCCCTAAGCGCGAGACCGGATTCTTGTCTATCAGGGGCATTTCGGCGGACCGATGAATCCGAATGTGGGTTGCCCCGGGGGCGGCCACTATAGACTGCGGCACAAGGGCATACACAAGCGCGACACGTTTTTTCCGCCTCGCTCCCCATTTGTTCACATGCCCATTGCCCCAACCCTGGTGCCACCCACCCAGCATCAGCCTGCTCCGGCCTTCATAAAAATGTAAAACCTGCTCTTGGGTCCAATCCCGCGCTCCTCCCCCTTGCCTCCACTTTCCCTGTCCTGTCAGTTTGACGCCGAGTCGGTGCCATGTCTCCCGTGCGCCAGTTCCGCCCCCCTCTGCGCCCCCAGCTGCCTCTCACCTGCAGTAGGTAAACACAAGAACAAGCCGCGCGGAGTGTCTGGCGCTCGCCAAGCTCGCAGAGCAGGCCGAACGATGGGACGGTACGTTGTGCTACACATACTCGTTCGCTCCCGTCTCGCACAATTGCTCAACGAACAACGCGGGCTCCCCGCCCTGAAGATGTCATCAAGCAGCTCAAATCAGTCATCTCGTACTCAGATGCACGTCTGACGATGGAAGAGCGCAACCTCCTTTCGATCGCGTACAAGCACGTCACGGGCACACTCCGTACGAGCTGGCGCACCGTAGAGGGCATCGAGAAACAGGAGGCCGCCAGCGGCACTGCGATGCCCCGCGAGCTCGTGCTCATCCGGTGCCAGCGCGAAAAGATCGAGCTCGAGCTTGCAGATGCATGCCAGGACCTGCTGGACTTGCTCGACCGGTACCTCGTCCCCGCCGCCGAGGCGGGCGAGGAACGTGTCTTCTACCACAAGATGCACGTGTCCACTCCATCCTTAAAAGCTTATCCTTACCCGGCGCGCGGCGTTTCCCACAGGCAGGGCGACTACCACCGGTACCTTGCAGAGTTCGCACGCCGGCAGCAGCGCGAGCGCTCGGCGCTGCTCGCGCTTGAGGCGTACAAGGCGTCGTACAAGCACGCGTTTGGCACGCTGCCACCGTGGCACCCGACCCGCCTCGGCGTCGCGCTCAACTTCTCCGTTTTCTTCCACGATGTGCGCGGCAGCCCCGACCGCGCGTGCCACCTCGCGAAGCACGCGTTCGACGAGGCCGTCGCTGCCATGCACGCCACGCCGGAGCACACGTTCCGGGACTCGCTCATGATTCTCCACTTGCTGCGCGACGACATTATACTCTGGTCGGCGGAAATGCAGCCGGATGGTATGTGCGCCATTTCTCATCGTGGTTGATATTCTTACGAGAGCCTCACTTCTTTCACTGTCTTAGAAACGCGATCAGAGCCGACACCCGAAATGATGTGATTGCCGCAGCATAGCACCTATGCCTATGATTTTTTTTTTCGTTGATTTTTCAAACAATGTAGCTTCTGTACTTACCTTAATTTTTTCTTCTTTTTTGATCATGTGTGGCACCGACGGAATTTTTTTACTCAATTGGCCCTCACACTTTGTGTCCTCCCGCGGTTACAGTTATCGTTTGTCAACGCGTGCACCTGCAGGGAAAAAGAAAAAGTGCAACAGTCAGAAACAACAGAGTAATAACGCCGCTGATTCCGGTCATTAGGCTTTTGTGCTATCATGTAACTGCAGGGTATATTTGTGGACTCAGAGTACTGTGACCCTCCTGTTCAATTTGGAGGCCCAGGTATACTAACTTCCGACTTCTGCATCAGTACGATCAGTGTCCGAGTCACGAGTCATGGCTCCCTCACGAAGCGATATCGATTTCCCTCAAACTTAGGCGCCGTCTCTTTACCCTCAGAAAGTTCAACTTTACAGGATCCCAACAATTTTTTCGTCTTCTCGCCCGCTTTTATTGTGGCGATGTTGGCTGGAGGAGACGCAAGACACCTAAAGATCGCCCTGGGAAGGAATGGCCCGCCGCCCTCGTACGTTGAATGTCATCCATTCAGTCTTTACATTCTGTCCTGACAATATGCTGCAAGCAGGGACGCAGCCCTCCAACCCCCCCTCGAGATTCTCCAAATAATCTTTCTTTTCTTGGTTGATTATTTCCTTGCACGAAAAGAATCCGTTCGAGAAGCCTTTCATTCGTCCGGTCGACCAGATTGGATAGCGATAACGTATGTCTGTCGTAACTGGCGCTCAGCTGCACTCAGTCAGCCCGAACTCTGGTCGTCCATCACCCCGAACCTGTCCATCTTTTGGTCGCGAGCGATGGTGGAGCGCTCTGCCCCGCTCTCTATGCGTATCGACATGGAAGTTGGAGCCTCCGTTGGCGGTTTCGAATTGCTCGCTGCCTTGGAGCTGCTCTTGACGTCCAGCCTGAGGATACGCACCCTCCGCCTTTCCGGCCTCCGCGACGACATCCTCAGTGTACTCAACCGCTTTAGCAGTCTGTCC
Organism: Lactarius pseudohatsudake; assembly: GCA_021525015.1. Taxonomy (NCBI): domain Eukaryota; kingdom Fungi; phylum Basidiomycota; class Agaricomycetes; order Russulales; family Russulaceae; genus Lactarius; species Lactarius pseudohatsudake. The sequence continues at coordinate 87,779 of JAKELH010000165.1, forward strand.
CCACTCAAGGCTCTCGACCTCTGCATATTGTACCCCGGCCCAGTTGACCTCCCAGTTTCCCTGTTAGGCGGAAAGGCCCCGCACCTTCGCCACCTCAAATTCGAAACCCTCGCTCACATCCGCGCGCCAGGCTGGCTCCTCGCAGGCATCACGCACTTCACGACTGGAGAAAGAATCCCGCTGCGCTCGCTGCTTGGCGCTTTGCAGGCGATGCCACAACTCGAGGTCCTGTGCTTGGAGGATGTTGACACGGCATGGCACGACATAGACTCGCCTGGGCATGTCCCGCCACCGCGCGTCACGCTGCCACGCCTCTCCCTTCTCTCCATTCGCGACAATCTTAGCCCGAACGACTTCATTATCATCCCCTCGTTTATCGACGCCCCCCCTACCCTGCGCAGACACTTCTTCTGGTATATAGAGGTCGTCTTGAGCTGGGACAAATGGGCTAGCGTGTTCACGGCCATACAAGCCCTTATCCCAGGCAACTCTGCGCAGGGCGCCGACGATGGTGGCCTGCGGGTCGCAAACGTGATGGGTCAGCACAGGCTCCACTGCTTCGAGGTGTGGTCCCGGACGTACTCTGAGGGTGCCAGCACGGCAGCGCGCGAGGACGCGCTGTTTCTGTTTGGCGTCAGCTGGTCCCAGAGTCACAGCACAGTTAGCCAGACCCTCCACCACAGTCCATCCTTCCGTCTCGCGGGCCTGTGCGTGCACCTCGGCACTGCACATATCGAAGACCTCACCATCGCACCAGAGATTGCGATCGAAGGCGAGAGTACGACCGACGCACCCGATATCGCGGCGCAATGGCAGGCACTGCTTGCAGCGCTGCCATCTGTAAAAACCCTGCGTCTGCACGGCGGCAGTCCCACATGTATCTTGGTACTCCGCGCGCTCTCCGTATCGGCGCAACCCCTCCTCCCGAACCTCCAGAGGGTCTTCGTCTTCCATTCCGCCGTCCGTTCCGCCGCGGCTGCGGGCCCGGATACCACCGACGTTCACGGCGCTGGCTCTTCTGTTCCTAGTCGCAAGTTTATGCAGGCGGATGTGGGCGTGGAGTTGGTGGAAGCTGTGAGCGGGCGTTCTGGGCTGGAGGTGGTGTTGGCTGGATGTGAGGTGGACGAGGACGCGCTGGATGCGTTGCAGAAGAGAGCCCGAGTCTACATTGGGCACGAACGGGTGTACGCGTGACTCCGAGTCGGAGTCGTGCTGTATCTGCGAGAGTAGCGTTCGACACCTGAGTCACTGGCCGTTCAAAGTTGCCGCAGAGACGACCGATTCTAAGTTCAAGCAGACCGATTCAAAGTTTCACCAATTTCACCAGCCAAAAAATGAATCGGTCGGTTTGGATCGCCGCTGCAAGCAACTTTGAAAGCCCCTATTCTCTCATACGTAGTCCTTGTTACTTCAGTACCACTTTGTGGATTCAGTCAACTAGCTCTTGATTACTAGTAAGTTGCGATAGAAAACGTTATCCCAGTGTGAAGACAGCGACCGTGGCCAGTAACCTGTCGATTACTTTCAAAAAGTGTGCATCCATTGCTTGATCCTCGTGGGATCTCCTCTAATGATTTCTTTTTAGTTTCTTCCCCGTCTTTATCGTGGCGATGTTGGCTCGAGGAGACACAGATAGGAAGATTATCCTGGACACCTCGCTGGGGAGGAATGCTTCAAGTTCGCTACCCTCGTATGTTGAGTGTCATCGACTCGGAGTCTTTATGTTCTATTCTGAAAATATGTACTAGTAAGCACCAGGCTCTCGAGCTTCCCCTCGAGCTTCTTCAAAAGATCTTTCTTTTCTTGGTGAATCTTCCCGCGGCGCGATTATATTTTTATTCGCCTGGCCTGCCAGATTGGATAGCGATAACGTATGTCTGTCGCTACTGGCGTTCGACCGCACTCAGCCAGCCCGAACTTTGGTCGTCCATCAACCCGGACCTATCCATCTCTTGGTCCCGGGCCATGACGGAGCGCTCCGCCCCGCTCCCCATGCGTATTGATATCCACGTCGGCCCCTGCTTTGTGGGCGGGTTCGAATCGCTCGCTGCCTCGGAGCTACTCCCCCCCGCATCCAGGATCCGCAGCCTCCGCCTTTCGGGCTACACCACAGACGTCCTTACAGTCCTCAACTGCCTCTCCAGCCCGTCCTCACTCGAGTCACTCAGCCTTTGGGTGACCGGAACGGGAGAGCCCGTCGACCTCCCAGAGGCCATGTGCAACAGAGATACGCCGTATCTCCACCGTCTCACGTTAGAAGCACCTACGTGTGTCCGCACGCCGGTCTGGCTCCTTGCCGGGGTCACGCACTTCACGACCAGTGCGAGCGTCTCATTACACGAGCTTCTCCACACGCTTCAGGCGATGCCTCAGCTCGAGATGCTGTGCATAGAAGAGTTTGTCCACAACGCGTGGAGTGTCACAGACCCGCCTGAGCAGGTGCCGTTTCCCCGCGCAGTGCTGCCACATCTCTCGCTCCTCTCTTTCCGCAGCATTTCCTTGAACAATTTCGTTGTCCTCTCTTCGCTCATCGACGCGCCCCCCACACTGCGCAGACACATCTTCTGGTTCGCAGGGTCCGTCTCGAGCTGGGACAGCTGGGCCAACAAGTTCACAGATTTGGAGGCCTTCATCCCTGACGACTCTGCACCAGGCGTCGATGACGGAGGCCTGCGGGTCGCACGCGTGGTGGGCGGGTACGAGGACAACTTGGTCGAAGTGTGGTCCCGAACGAGCGCTAAAAGTCCTATTGCTCCAGTGCGCGAGGACACGCTGTTTCTGTTTCACGTCCGTTGGTCTGGTAGCGTCTCAGGTGCGCTGGGAGCAGATGGCATGTATTCCACCCTCATCTCGTTCTCCTCTCTCGCGCACCTTCGCGTTGCGTGTATCGAGGACCTCACCATCGCACCTGAGACCGCAGACGAAAGTTTCGGCATCGCCCGTCGCAAGGCAGACACCCCATATACGTTGGACATTGCGGCAAAGTTGCGGACACAACTTGCCGCGTGGTCATCTGTAAAGACCTTGCGCCTCCATAACGGCGGTCTCACATGCGTCTCTGTCCTCCGCGGACTCTCTGCGTCCGTGGACCCCCTCTTCCCACACCTCCAGAGGATATTCGTAGTCCGTTGCGCGGTCCATCATGGCGCCGCGGCGCGCCCAGACGGTGGCAGTGTCTCTGTCGCGGGGTCTGGCCCTGTTCTGACTGGCAGCAAGTTCGTAGGGGAGAGTTTGGGCGTGGAGCTGGTGGAAGTTGTGGCCGAGCGGTCTGGGCTAGAGGTGGTGTTGGTCGGTTGTGAGGTGGATGAGGAGGCGTTGGACGCACTGCGGAAGCGAGCTCGGGTGGTCATTGGGGACGAACAGGCCTATGTGTAGCTTGAAAACAACAGATTTCCCCGCCGTATCTTGTTTGTTAAATGTCCGTCGCTGTCTTGGGGGCTTCAGTGAGTAACTGCCTGGTCTGGCCGGTCTAAGGCGCCGCTCGTGCCTCGCTCTGCCTTAGAAGAGCATCGTCTTTGAGTGAGCGGGCATGGCGGCACGTGACTCATTCTCTCCTTGCCTGCCGCCGGCCCGCCCGCTTTTCCAACCGGTCTAGAAAACCGGAATTCCGCCCACCACACCCTTTTGCTACAGGATCGATAGATGCGAGTTATTGCATCCGTCGTTGCCACTCTGATCGCTCCGGGAAGTTTCCTACCCACCCGTCGCGACCTCGGCTCGGCAGCAAAAGCCGATCGAGGAGCGCTTCGCGCTTTCGCCCACTTTCTCCACGCTAGCAGGCCGCCCTAGTACCATTCTCATAACCACTCACTAGTTACCTACAACGCTTGTACATACTCCCCAAATTGCCGTTCCAAATAACATCACAGCCGAACCTTTCTTCGGCGCCATCAGCGTTTCGTGACGCGCGCCGGCAGACCCTCCCCGTCTCTCCCTATCCGGCGCCATACGAAACCCGTCCTCGAGAAGCAAACCAGCGACTCGCAAAGAACGGTGGAGGCTCAGATCAGATCAGCCACAGCTCGGGTCGGTCTCACGGTCATCTTAGCTCCCTCCGGCTTAGGCGCCGCCTCATTACATACATGCTGCAATTGTCCTGAGTGTAGTCGGTGAGGCAGAGGCAGAGGAGGCACCGCTTTGTAGCCGTCCTCATTACAGGTACGTTCTTCGTACAAGATCGTTATCCCACTGGGACGATATTGACAATTACCTTTAGAAAGCTTGCTTGATCGAAGTTGACCCTTACAGGATCTCCCCCAATAATTGTTCTGCTTCCCACCCCTTTTTTAATGTTGGCTGGAGGAGATGCGGTTGTGACGAACAGCCTGAAGATTACCCTGGACACCTCGCTGTGGAGGAATGCTTCGCCACCGGCATCCTCGTATGTTGAGTCTACCGCCGAGTCTTGACTTTTGGTTCACTCACATGCAGGTACTCCGAGTCGACCATCCAGCTCCCTCTTGAGCTTCTTCAAAAGATCTTTCTTTTCTTGGCGGATCTTTGCCTTCCACCACGAGGATTCTCTCCGTTTCCCTATCCAAGTCAGCCAGTCTGGATAGCGATAACATATGTCTGTCGTTACTGGCGGTCGGCCGCCCTCGGCCTGTACGAACTCTGGTCGTCCATCACACCGGGCCTCTCCCTCTCTTGGTCGCGCTCCATGATAGAGCGGACCGCACAGCTCCCCATGCGTATCGATATGCGCATCCGCCCCTGCTTCGCGGACGGGCTCGAAGCGCTCGCTGCCTCAAAGCTGCTCTTGGCGTCTCCCGGGATACGCACCCTCCGCCTTTCTGGCTACCGCGCCGACATCCTCAAAATCGTCGACCACCTCTGCAGTCCGTCCTCACTCGAGAATCTCGACCTCTGGGTGATGGCCTACGCCTCCGACTACGTCGACCTCCCGGTTGCCCTGTTCGGTGGAAAGACCCCACACTTTCGCCACCTCAAATTCGAAACTACTACTCGCGTCCGCGCGCCGCCTTGGCTCCTCGCCGGTATCACGCACTTCACGACCAGCGCAGTCTTCTCACTGCACGAGTTTTTCGGTGTGCTGCAGGAAATGCAGCAGCTCGAGGTACTGCGCCTAGTGACAATTTTCGGCCCATGGCGTGTCACAGGCCCGCCTGAACAGGTGCCGTTGCGCCGTGTGGCCCTGCCACGCCTCTCGCACCTCTTTTTCCGCGGAAACAACCCGAGCGATTTTGTTGTCCTTTCCTCGCGCATCGACGCGCCCCCTACACTACGCAGACACCTCTCCTGGAGGGTGGAGGCCGTCTCGAGCTGGGGCCAATGGGCAACCATGTTCGCGGCCACGCAGGCCTTCGTCCCAGGCGACTCTGCACTGGGCATCAATGATGGTGGCTTGCGGGTCGCACACGTGGTAGGCGGGTACGAGCGCGGCTCGTTCGAGATGTGGTCCCGGACGTACTCTGAAAGCGCCAGCACGACGGCACGCGAGGACGCGCTGTTTCTGTTTCACTTCGACTGGTCTCCCAGCGTCCCCGACTTGTGGAGCGAAGATGGCCTGAATGCCTACCCCTGTCCGTCCTTCCTTCTCGCGAGCCTGTGCGTACACCTCCGCACCGCGCCTATCGAAGACCTCACCATCGCGCACGAAACCGCGATCGAAGGCACGGGAGCCGTAGGCAAGCCCGTGACGGACACGCCGGACGCGCCGGACGTCGCAGCGCAATGGCGGGCGCTGCTTGCCGCGCTGCCATCTGTACAGACGCTGCGCCTGCGCGGTGGAAATCCCGCATGTGTCTCTGTCCTCAGCACGCTCTCCGCATCTGCGGACCCCCTCCTCCCGCACCTCCAGAGGGTATTCATCTTCCATTCCGCCGTCCATTCCACCGCTGCGGCGCGCCAGAACGGGATCAGCGTTGCTGGCGCTGGCTCTTCTGTGGCTACTACACTGGCTAGCCGCAAGTTCGTGCCGGTCGATGTGGGCGCGGAGCTGGTGGAGGCCGTGAACGGGCGGTCTGGGCTGGAGGTAGTACTGGCTGGGTGCGAGGTATCTAGGGAGGCGCTGGACGCGTTGCAGAAGCGAGCTCGAGTACACGTTGGACATGAACGGGTGTACATATAACTTTGGGATAGTAGCCCATATCAATACAACTTCAAATACAAGTGCTAATGAGAAGTGGGATTTCCTTGCCGCTCCGTGTCGTACTGTACCTACACGCCTGTCTTTGCCGTTGTCACATGCCTTGTCACATGCCCAGAATGAGTCGGAGCAATGTGCCTGGCCTCGGCGATCACCGGTCGACGTCTGGAGAATTATCATCTAGACGTGTTCTAGAGGCTCCAGATCCCACTGGCACGATGGCTCGGGGCCGTCGTAATGTCATATACTGTGCTGCCATTGTCCCCCCGCGGCACTCTAGCCTCCTGAGTGGCATAGTAGTGGGGCACCGCTTTGTGAACTCACGTCAACTAGCTCCTTGGCTACTGGTAAGTTGCGTTAACCGTACACTGGCAAAAAACGTTATCCCAGTACGGACAGTAATCAATCACCTGAAGTTCCAGAACTTGAAAGCGTTCGTCCTTTGCTTGTCCTTGCGGGAGCAATTCCATTTTTGCGGCGATGTTGGCCCGAGGAGACGCAGTTTGCATGGACAGCCTGAAGGATACCTTGAATACCAAACGACGGAGGAATTCTTTACCACTCTCGTATGTTGAGTGTCATCGACTCGGAGTCTTTACGTTCTGTTCTGACCTGGACAATATGCTGCATGCAGGCACATAGCCCTCCAGCTTCCCCCTGAGCTCCTTCAAAAGATCTTTCTTTTCTTGGTGGATCTTTACGTTGCACGAGAATCCCTTCATTCGTCCGGTCGACCAGATTGGATAGCGATAACATATGTCTGTCGCTACTGGCGCTCGGCCGCACTCGGCCAGCCCGAACTCTGGTCGTCCATCACCCCGGGTTTCTCCTTCTCTTGGTCGCAGGCCATGGTGGAGCGCTCCGCCCCGCTTCCAATGCGGATTAACATGCACATCCGCCCCTTCTTCCATGGTGGGCACGAATCTCTCGCTGCCTCGGAGTTACTCGCCGCATCCAAGATCCGCAGCCTCCGCCTTTCGGGCCACCCTGCAGATGTCCTCGAAGTCCTCAATCGCCTCTGCAGTCCGTCCCCACTCGTGTCACTCAGCCTTTGGGTGACTAGGATGGGAGAGCCCGTCGACCTCCCAGAAGCCATGTGTCACAGAGATACACCGCATCTCCGTCGCCTTACGTTCGAAACACCTGCGTGTATCCGAGCGCCGGTCTGGCTCCTCGCCGGGGTCACGCACTTCACGACCAGCGCGAGCGTCTCGCTGCACGAGCTTCTCCTCCCGCTTCAGGCGATGCCGCAGCTCCAGATGCTGCGCGTAGTACAGCTCCTCAATGAACGGGATGACCAAGATGCGCCTGAGCAGGTGCCGCTACCCCGCGTGGTGCTGCCGCGTCTCTCGCTCCTCTCCTTCTGCGACAACACTCCGCGCCGCCTCGTGATCATTTCCTCGCGCATCGACGCGCCACCCACAATCCGCAGACACTTCTTCTGGCGTGTATTTCTCGTCCCGGGATGGGAGGGCTGGGGTGACATGTTCACGGCTATGCAAGCCATCATCCCTACCGACTCTGCACCGGGCATTGACGACGGTGGCCTGCGGTTCGCACAGGTGACGGGTGGGCACGAACAAGGTTCGTTCGAAGTGTGGTCCCGGGCGGGCCCGGAGAATGCTCGCGCCAACGCCGGTCCGTTCCCGTGTGAAGACGCACTCTTCCTGTTCCGCGCCGAATGGCAGCGCCTCCGCGTCTTCATCCCCGATGGAGAAGGCACAATCGACGAGCTTCTCCCGTTCTTCCACCTCGCGAACCTATGCGCGCACCTCCGCACCGCCCGTATCGTTGACCTCGCCGTCGCGCCCGAGACTTCAACCGCCATCGAGCACGGGACCGGCGTGCAGGACGCGCCGGACGTCGTGGAGCGATGGCAAGCGCTGCTCGCCGCGCTGCCGTCGGTGAAGACTTTGCGCTTGCACCGTGGCAGCCCCGCGTGCCTCTCGGTCCTCCGCGCGCTCTCTTCCTCTGCGGCTCTCCTCCCGCATCTCCAGAGAGTCTTTGTGGTCCAGAGTACCGTCCGATACGCCACTACCTCTGATGCGCGTCCGGGCGGCATCCGCATTTATGGCGTTGACGCTAACTCTGCTATGGCTAGCCGCAAGCTTGTGCAGGCGAATGTCGGTGTGGTGCTAGTGGAAGTTGTGAGTGAGCGGTCTGGGCTGGAGGTGGTGCTGGTCGGGTGTGAGGTAGATGAGGAAGCACTGGAAGAGTTGAGGAAGCGAGCGCGGGTACATATTGGGGACGCATTGATGTACACGCAACTGTAAATGTAACTGGTATAGTATAACTCTGGTATAGTAGCTTTATTATGAGGTGTAGTAGGAAAAATTTCCTCGCCGTTCCCCAGTTTTCGGAATGGTTTCACGGTCTTGTTCGGACTGAACACTGACTAGAGCTGGCTGCCACTGGAACTTTTCCTTGCTTGGGAGCGAGGCCAGTGTGAGACGCGAGCAAGGACGCTGGAGGTTGCACCCGGGCCGGTCAGCGCAGTAGACCTCTTTCGTGTCATGTTGGCGCCCGCGAGTCAGCCACGTATTTCAACAATGTCCATGTCACGTAGGCGCTGTCTCATTCCTGCCGTTGTTCACCGCAGTTGATGGGGCACCGCCTTGTGCACACAGCCAGCTGCTCATTACGTTCATCGTACCAGGACACGTCATTCTAGAGGGACAGCAATCGTGGCGAGTACCTGGCTCGCGCACTTAAAAGCCAGGCGTCCAGCAGGACCTTCCCCAGTCCATCTCCGCATTCGTCGTTGCGATGCTTTCTCAAGGAGTCGCACTTGGGACCGGTAGTTTGAAGATCGCCTTGAATACTTTCTCGTTGTGGAAGAATCCTACCCCTCCCTCGTACGTCGAGTATTGAGTTGTTTCTTCTGACACTCACGAGTCGGACATGCAGGCACGTGGGCCTCCAGCTCCCTGTCGAAATTCTTCAGAAGATCTTTCTATTGTTGGCAGAACCATATGCGTCAGAAGGAGGCAACTCGCCTGCTCGACCACACTGGATAGCGATAACACATGTTTGTCGCTACTGGCGCTCGGCCGCGCTCGGCCTACACGAACTCTGGTCGTCCATCACCCCGGGCCTCTCCATTTCATGGTCGCTGGCCATGATGGAGCGCTCCGCCCCGCTCCCTGTCCGGATAGACATCCACGTCAGTTCCTCACATACTAACGGCCTCCACCCGCTCGCTGCCTCAGAGCTACTTTTCGCTGCATCCAGGATACGCACCCTCCGCCTCGTCGGCCTCCGCGCGGACATCCTCCGCGTCCTTGACCGCCTCCGCAGCCCTTCCCCCCTTGAGTCACTGGACCTCTGCGTCATCGACAGCGGACAGGCCGTCGACCTCCCAGAGACCCTGTTCGGAGGCAAAGCCCCACATTTCCGCCGCCTCACGTTCGCATGTGACGCACACATCCGCGCGCCGCGCTGGCTCCTTGCCGGCATTACGCACTTCACGACTGGCGCGGACGTTGCCTTGCCTGGGTTGCTCGACGCACTGCGGGAAATGCCTCAGCTCGAAATGCTACGCATACCACACTGCCGTGCGGTATGGGAAGAGGAGGACGCAGAGATGCCGCCTACGCCCCGCGTTGTGCTGCCGCGTCTCTCGCTGCTCTCCTTCCGCGACACCACCCCACGCCGCTTCATAATCCTTTCAGCCCACATCGATGCGCCCCCCACGCTCCGCAGACATTTCTTCTGGCGCGCGTGGGCCGTCCCGAGCTGGGACCGCTGGGCGAACATGCTCGCGGGCATGCGCACCCCCACCCCCACCGGAGCCGACATCATCCCACGTGACTCTGCACCAGGCTCAGATGATGGTGACCTCCGGGTCGTGCGCGTGATAGGCGGTCCCGCGCGCGGCTCGTTCGAAGTATGGTCGCGAACGGGCTCTGAGGGCGCCAATACCAGCACGGCCGCGCGCGACGATGCACTGTTCCTGTTCCACATCGACTGGCGACACAGCCCCGTCGACCCTCACGGCGGGGGCAGCCTGCTCGACCATTCCAGCCCGTTCTTCCATCTCGCGGGCCTATGTGCGCACCTTCGCGCTACTCGCGTCGAGGATCTCACCGTCGCTTCCGAGAGCGCAAGCCCCGACGCCGGTGGGCGCGAGAAAAACGCGCCCGAGGGCGTCGCATCGGAAGCGCCAGACGTCGCGGCGCACTGGCAGGCCCTGCTCGCCGCGCTGCCGTCAGTGCGGACCCTGCGCCTGCATCGTGGCGGTCCCGCATGCGTCTCTGTCCTCCGCGTGCTCGCCTCGTCCGCAAACTCCCTCCTCCCAGACCTCCAGAAGATCTTCGTCGTCCAGAACACCGTTCGATACGCGGCCGCGCGCTCGGATGGCGCCGTCTTGTGGAACTTTAAGCGCCTTGCGGGCAATGGCACTGCCATGATAAGCACACATGAGCCCGCACACGCGAATGTGGGTGCGGAGTTGGTGGCGGTTGTGAAGGGGCGGTATGGGCTCGAGGTTGTGTTGGTTGGGTGCGAGGTAGATGACGAAGCGCTGGATGCGTTGCGGAAGCGAGCTCAGGTGGACATCGGGGACGAATGGGTATACGTGTAGCCCAGAACGGTAGTTCTTATTTGTAAGTGTGTAGTGCGCGTTCGCAGGATATCTGTAAAGCCTATTTGGGCAAATGGATCCGCCGAAATGATTAGGAGTCGCACCCCTAAGAATCCTTTCTCCCACTATTACAGTAAAATTTCGACAGTTGACCTGAAGACATCATGCGAACACAAAGACGAACAAAAGCGAAACTGATCCAACGATCACGACTGAATCACTCTCATTCACAGTATGCTCACTCATTGTTGGGTATGTGGCGGCTCTTTGAGATTGTTTTCATAGACAACTATGTATGAACAAGGGTCAAGGCCAAGAGAAAAACGCCCCAAAGCTGCCATCTTCATCGCGTCTTCCTTGCGATGCTAACTTGCACGCGCTCCCTGTAGAACTTCTCGCTCACATCTTCACCTTCTGCACAGAGGTACCCGAGGACCAATTTCTCCCATATCCTGCCTGGTTACCTGTCACTCGTGTCTGTCGTTATTGGCGTGCAATTGCGCTCAGCCATGGCCCACTATGGACTTCCATCACCCCTGGATTGTCATTACATTGGATCAAGGTCTTCATTGAGCGCTCCCGAACATCGCTGATGGACTTCGACATCCGCGTCGGCCCCACATGGCCAAATATCGGGATTAGTCATGAAGACATCATTCTACTTCTCACAGATTTCATGCGAGTCCGCTCTCTCCGCCTTACAGGAAGCTATTTTGCTCTCCACGCCATCTTAAAATCACTCCGCAGCTCGCTACCCATTGAGAGCCTTTCCTTATGCGATTTTGGATGGCAGACTTTCTACTACCTCCATGACGACTGGTTTGGGGGAAAGGCGTCGATTCGCCGCCTACACTTAGCCGGAGGCGGCCACATTGTCGTGCCTCAATGGCTGCTCCGTGGTGTCACCCATTTTACGAGCGGCCAACTAATCACGCTCCCTCACCTCCTCAACGTCCTCACCCAGATGCCTGCACTTGTATATCTTGAATTTCGAACTCGCCGCCGCTGGATAGAACGTAACATGGACGAACTGCGCGCCTCGCCGGTTCAAATGCCGCAACTAATGAACTTGGTCGTCAGCGCGGTTTCCCCTGATGAATTCGTGATTCTGAATCAGGTGCTTTTGTTGCATGTGGATGCGAAGAGGCGGATAGAGCTCCCTTCGTCAGCGTTTCACAGCGGGTTCTCCCATACGTATTGCATCGATGACCTTTTAACAGTCGTTGGAGCAACGGACAGACTCCAGCACATCCATTTCTCGGGAACGCAGAAAGAAGGCTGGTTTCGTCTGTGGACAGGGGACGCGGTTACAACATGGGAGGACGCCGAGTTCTGTCTCTATGCGGAATGGAGAGCGGCTAGGCTTTCAAGAGAAAATTTGCGTGACTTGTTCGCGCTGTGTGATGTGCTAGGTGCGGCACGGGTGCGCAGGCTCGTGATCGATTCGCTCTCCCCCACCCTACCAAAGTCATATTGGTGGAAGCTTCTAGAGAATCTTCCCGGGATCGAAGAGCTGGAGCTGTATCCTGCTAGTGTGGATGTATTAGGCAGCGCGTGGAAGGTAAACAGGGCCCCCGCTGTGCTGCCAGCACTGCGAAGGGTACGGATTATGGACCGCAAACTTGATAACCCATCGCAATACGCAATAATTGGTGACCCCCTGGCACGTAGGATAGTACAGCTCCCAGCCTTTACCGAGGACGATGTCACGCCATCACCGGAGATGGTATCTGCGGAGAAGGAACTCGAGGGCTTGTCAAAGGGGCTGCTAAGGTTGTTGCGAGGTTCGGCTGGACGACTGTAGTGACGGGTTACCGCTGTAGTCGTCAGCGCGTCTCCAATTTCTTACCGATCACGTACTGTCGATAGCGCTGACCGACCGATGTTGGACACCTACTGTATCTAACAAAATGCCCAACGTAGGCCTGCCGTCGTGCCATTTTCCTTGTGTCTGTCACGGGCCTCACTGCAGACTGGTAGCCTCCAATTCAATGCGGGTACAAGAGCCTGAGAGCGTGCCAGTGGCTTCGTCCCGTACTATCTGAATTCTGGAGATCACAAGTAGGAACTTTTCGAGTAGACTACGTCGTAGTCTTGTCCTTTTCTTATCCTTATCGCTGCCGTATCTATCACTGCCACAATCGCTCTACGGGAATTATAGTACAATTCACTCATCCCAACTCCGCTCGGATGGGGAACCGGCGCAGTCCGGGCCTGGAATCCGGGGGTTGCCCCGTCGTCGGACTCGACGCATCCGATATGCTGTGGTCAGTTCAAGTTGCTGTGCTGCTGCGGGGGCTGCTCAACGTCGCTCACCGACGAGTCACCGTTTGCCTCGCGTTCTCAACGCGGACATCGTCTCCTTCCCTTTGGCTCCCCCTCCAACATCCTTCTTCGACTCAACACCAAGCTCAACACACTCTGTGTCGATACTGCAATACTCAATGTCTCATGACGAAGTTCCTCACGAGACCATCAACTTAGACGATAGGGCGGAGCGTGGCATCGGCGACAGAGGTACTGTCCTGTCCTCATACGTATTTTTTCCCGGCGTTCGCTCAACGTAACTGAACAGATGTCCAATCAACTGAGAATCAGACTCTGGAGGAGTCCAACTTCGTTGATGGCTCGGGTCCTCTCTTCGCCATATATACAGAGATGGCGGAAGAACACGACAAGAAACAGGCCGAAAGGTGGCAAGCGGATGCCGACGGGATCCTTATATTTGTGAGTCCTGATTCTGCTCCCCGCATTTTGTCCGCTCAGCGATCATAGACTGGTCTATTTTCTGCTGCCGTCGCGACATTGGTTTCAGTATCGATCCAAGATCTCCGACCCAACTCACAAGACACAACAGCCTTCTATCTCGCGAATATTTATCAGCTGCTCGCTGACGCTAATGGGTCCCAAGTTTCCATCCCCTCCACCCTGTCCAATCCAGCGTCTCCGTTCACCCCACCAAAGTACGCTATCTGGGTCAATACCCTCTGGTTCTTGAGTTTGGTCATCAGCCTTACGTGCGCCTTGCTGGCGACGTTGCTGCAACAGTGGGTTCGTCGATTTATGAAGCTCACTCAAGCGCGCTCCAGCCTACATACTCGAGGTCGCATTCGCGCATTTTTTTCTGAAGGCGTCGACAATCTTCATCTCCCCAGGGTGGTTGAGGCGTTGCCCATCCTCTTACATCTTTCCCTTTTCCTCTTCTTTGCGGGCCTTCTCGTGTTCTTGTTCAACATCGATCACACCGCCTTCAGCGCCATTGGTTCGTGGGTCGGGCTGTGCACAGCAATATACATATCCATTACGTTCATGCCGCTCTTCCGATATGACAGTCCTTACTATTCCCCCCTCTCATCCTCGGCATGGCTCCTCACCACCGGCGCCCTAACTCTACTCTTCCAAGCACTTCGGTGGTTTGCGGCGTTTACTTGCGTCAGCCGTCGTAAATGGGAGTACTTCGGCAAACTGAGAAAACACTATGACGAGTGGTTCACACATGGCCTCGCGAAGACAGCAGAAGAATTTGCTCGCAAATTGTCACCCGAAATCGACGGGCGTGCTCTGATGTGGACCCTCGACCGTTCCGATGAAGATCTGGAACTGGTGCGGTTCTTTGCGGGCATCCCTGGTTTCTGCAGATCCAAAGTTCTCAACGACCCTATTGGTACTTGCATCAAGCCGAATATGGAGAGGATGACAGAAGTTCTCATTGGTTTGTTCCACCGCACATTAACATCTAATTTGATCGCCCCGAAGATCAGGAAGCAGCGGCTTGCCATTTGCAGAGAGGCGATGAGCGCGGCATCCCTTCCCATTAGTTCGCAAATCTTTCATCGTGTCATTAACGCAGAATGGGATGGTCTACTGAGCTCCGTCGAGTTTGGGATCTTTCTTGGGAAGACCGATCGCAGCGACCCAGTGACCGCCTATCATTCACAGACCATTCTTTCCATCATTCTCCCAAGGGTGCAGGAGCGCGACGAGCATTGGTTCTGGCTTGCTGCCGACCACTTAGGCTGTTCAAGGTCTGACTTGAAGGACTATCTTAGGCATGGCGACAGCATATCACTCGCCGCTTCCATCCACATTCTTCGGAACATTATTTATACTCATTTCGACTCCTTCAGTCTTGGGGACGCTACCACCCGCTGGAAGGTCCTTGAACTAGTTTCTAAATTTGACATTCGAGGCACGCTTCCGACGCTACAGCATGACTTCTGCGACCTCTGGAATGAGATCGCCCAGCCAACGAGCGACCCGAATCCTCGCCTTCGATCCGTTTATATCGCAATCCTCAGGAATGTGCGCGGGGCTTATATCGCTTTACATCAAGATACCAATTCCTCCCCAACAAAATTCTCGTCCTCCACCGCCGACGATGACCATGTTCTAATGTTATCATCATCTTATCCCCTGTGCAATGTCTCTGACCATCACCTGCACCCTACGTCCCGCACTGACCATCGTCCCGTCCCTCCCCGTGCCCCATCATTTCCCATCCCATCCCCATATCATAGCATTTCACAACCAGCCTGCTGCATAGCACCGTCTCCCGCCCCACAAAACGTCGTCGTACTTTCTAGCTGTGTTCCTCCAATCACTCAAATCAACGTCAGCCAATTTCCTGGTATCGTAACACCCACATCGGACTCAATACCCAATGGTCCTGCCGCCAACACCACCATCATTTTGTCCGCGCCAAGCTCTGTCTTGGTTGCCACTGTCCCTCATTCCGTAATACCAGACACCCCACCTTCCTTCCCGGTCCCGGTTCACGACATTTTGAAGTCCTCTCCGGTGCCGCAGCTTCCCGCAGACCCGGCCGCGTCTCGTTCAGACCATGCACATTTTGGAACAGATACCGATTCCTCGGCACTAGCGACCACTCCTCCCGTCGCACCTCCGCGGTCGACCTCCACTTTGGATCGAGGCGCTTCTGATGACGGGAATGGTGCGACGGTTGCCTTGCGTAATGACAAAGCTACGGGCCCCCTTTCGGTGGATCCCGTAACTACTACGACCTCCCTGCATGACCCGGTACGATCCCAACAGCCGCCACTACCACAATTGTCTACAGACAAAGCTCTCGGGGGTCCTTCGCGATCGTCTCTAGGTGTCGAGAAACGAGGAGATCACCCTCCACACGCCCTACATGGCGACGAGTCCATTGGCGAGATATAGCGTTGACCTATGGACTACGTGCTGTGCTGGAATTAGAAGCTCGAGCAATCATTCTGCTATACTGAGTTGTTCGGGTTAGTGTATTGTTCCGCTAAGATTCTGAGATGCCTAACTTAGTTTTGTCACAGTCAATTACGAGTCACATCATGGGCATACGGCGTAGCGAGATTAAATTTTGAATAGCAATGTTGTATTTATTCCACAGTTTTCGGAAAGTGTGTCTTGAATGGTGGTCATGACTTGGGACGCACACGTAATTCCCCTGGCGCTTTAATTGCTTTACCAGTGGGGTAGCCTAGGCGCCTCGGTCCTCATCGCGGCATCAATGGGCTCATCTTCGATGGAGAAGCGCCTCGCGCTTTCACCCAATCTCTACTCGTTTTTTCTTCACATACCATTAGATGTTCGCCATCTCGTAGTATCCGCCAGGGCTCTTTCTCCCCCTTATTTCTATTTCTGCATTGCAAGGACAAGTTCCTTGTTGCCTTTTCGCCAACCTCCGATGCTGAGCGCCTTCCTTCCCTTTTCTTTTCACCCGGCATCGCACGGAACTCGTTCCCATGAGAGCTAACTTGAAGTGCTAAGCAGCGACCCGAAAAGATCGTGTCCAAGTCTCTTGCCAAGTCCGCACAGTAGACTCGGATGTCTCGGATGCCGTTAACAGGCGCATGTTGTCACAGTGCACAAGAGACACATTTATAAACGTGCATGTACCCCAGTCCACTGCACCGTCTCATAGCCATCGAATAGAATAGTGCTGATAGTGCGTGCATCTGGCCGCAGTGTTTTCTTGCGCAACCGTGACCGTGAGTATGCTCATCAATCTGGTCATGTGCCAGGTGATGCAGTGATGACTGGCGCTGCCGTCATTGCCCCTTTCCGAGTCTCTCTTTGAGGAAACTCGTCAACTCTGGTACGACACAGCTATTTAAATTGTTTTCGTAGACAACTCGACGAACATGAACCTGGGTCAAGACTCTCCAAGCTCGTCGAGCTCCGAGTCATCGCGTCCTTCCTGGGCCGCCAACTTGAACGCACTCCCTGTAGAACTCCTCGCACATATCTTTACCTTCTGCACAGAGGTGTCCGACGATCCACGTCTCCCAAAACTCCGGTATCCTGCCTTGCTACATATCACCCATGTCTGTCGTCATTGGCACACAATTGCACTTAGCCATCCTCCACTATGGACTTCCGTCACCGACGGATTATCATTACGTTGGATAAAGGCCTTCATGGAGCGCTCTCAAACAATGCTGATGAACTTCGACATCGAAATTACCTCTCCATTGTATGGTCAGGTTATGTGGATAAATCCCTGGACCCACGATCACTGGCACGAAGATATTATCGTACTTCTCTCAGATTTCACGCGAGTCCGCTCCCTCCATCTGAGAGGAAGTCGACATACCATCCGCCCCATCCTCGATTCACTCTGCAGCTCGCTACCTGTTCATAGCCTTTCCTTAAACCTACATGATGACCATGAAAGGAACTGTTTCATTATCCCTGATGATCTGTTTGGGGGAAAGGCACCGATTCGCTACCTCCAGTTCACCGCGGATTGCCAAATTGTCGCGCCACACTGGCTCCTCCACAGTGTCACCCATTTCACGAGCGCAGAGACAATCCCGCCCTTTAAACTTCTCGATGTCCTCCGTCAGATGTCCGCACTTACTCATTTTGAGCATCATCCCATTGCTTTCTTATGGGGAAACTTAGACCTGGACAAACTGCGCGCCTCGTCGGTTCATATGCCACAACTTGCGAAGTTGATAGTCCACCCAGGCGATTGGATCGATCCTTTTATGCTGCTGAATCAGTCGCTGTTATTGCACGCGGGTGCAAAGAGGCGACTGGAGCTAGACTTATATGAGTTTCTCAGCTGGATCGATGATGAGGGTTGGACCGAATATCTTTCACCGCTCCTTAAAGCCGCGGATGGATTTCGGCACATCCATTTCTCAGGAGAGCGGAGGGAAGGCTGGTTTCGCCTGTGGACTGGGAGCGCGGCCACGGCCTGGGAAGATGCCGAGTTCTGTCTCTTTGCGAAATGGAGGCAGCTTGGAGGAGGAAATACGAGTAGAAGTGAGTCGTTGTCCCGCTTCGCCGCGCTAGGTGTGGCACAGGTGCGCAAGCTGGTGATCGATTTACCCTCCCCCCATCCGGAGAAGTTCTGGTATAGAAAAAAGGACCTGTCGAGGTCATATTGGTGGGAGCTACTGGAGAAGCTTCCCGGAATCGAAGAGTTGGAGCTGCGTTCCGCCGTTGAACGTAAAGTAGCCTGCGCGTGGGAGGTAAGTGAGGCCCCTGCTGTGCTGCCAGCATTGCGGAGAGTACGTATCGTGGCACCCAAGCTCGATCTACTATCGCCTCAGTACGCAATAATTGGGGACCTCCCCCCCCGCAGGATAATACGGCTCCCAAACTCTACCGAGGGCGATGTCACGCTGTTCCTGGAGGTGGTATCTGTGGAGAAGGAGATCGAGAACGTGTCGAGCGGGTTGCTGGCGTTGTTGCAAGGCTTAGCCGGGTGACGGGGGATGTCGGGGTGGTTGCTGCATACATGGCACGCTTGCCGCTATATAATATAGTAGACGTCAGCGTGTCTTCAATTTTTGACTCTCCTCTCCATGTAAGTTACTGTCGACACGCGCTGATCGCATAATTCTCTGCGAATGATTGCCGTGGGACTCGGTACACTGTGAATGCCTGACAATGAGAAGACGCAAATTAGGCAGTGGGGTACGTATGTAATGAATCGGTTGTCTTTGATGAAATCGAATGCTTGTTGTCGTTCCCCTGAGAGAAGGGGACAGTACTAACTTTGAAATTACGGATTTCTCTACGCAAAATACTGTGCGCTATAACACAAAATTGGCAAATCATCAATCATCTTCTGTACGCTTTCGGTTTATCCGGCATGGAAGGGTATGCCTGGCTCCCTAGAGTACTCGGGTGGCAGTGAGGGATCCATGGGTATATCAACGAATGCAGTTGTCGGTCGGGGTAGACGGTAGATAGCAGTCGTTTGAGAGCCAACGTTCGAGGTGTGAGCGTACTCGCGTGGTCTAAACGCTCCCATACTCGACACGACTCGGAAGGGTGAAATCGCAACTATTGAGGCTTATTGAGGTGGGGAAGGAAGGCATAGGGTCCGCATTGATTGATGGCCCAGCAACATCTGTGAGCGTATCACACAGAATGCTACGGAGAGAGGGAGGCAGAATACGCAATTTAAACCATTGTTTTGGGATAGAAGAGCGAATACTGGTACCCTTAGACTATAATGTAACGCATTTAATGGAACGGCGTAATGGCTTTCTACACTGCACGAGCAGAAAGTCGTCGTCGGCAGTAAGTTTAAGTTAGTAACGTTAGCCTGAGCCTGAGTACAGTATACAGTAATGCTGGCGCCCGGAATTTGCCGTGAGCTGGCCCGTGGTGGTGCAAAGTGGGTAAAAGTGGGTATGGTCAACTTCGAGTCGCCACAGGCAACGTTCAACGTTAATCTTCAATGAGTCACTCAGATGGGCGGGGCTTTATACCCGCAGCGCGAAGAGGTACGGGTACCTCTACTCATCTCGGACCTGGCCGTTCTCACCTGCCGCTGCCGCGTCCATAGTTAGGCGCCGATACACACGCCAGTCGACGCAGAACCAAGCATCACAGCGAGTTCCCTACGTTTTTGATAGCGTCAGTCGTATTTTTTCAATGTATCTTGGGAAGCGGACGCTGATGGGATCTTTATATTCGTGTGTATCTATCTTCCCCGCCGTTTGTCACCTGCTCAAGGGTAGTAGACTGGTTTATTCTCGGCTGCCGTCGCAACATTGATCTCGGTGTCGATTCAAGACATTCGCCCAACCTCGCGAATATCTATCGGGTTCTTGCTGACCAGAATCGGTCGAACGTTCCCTTCCCCTCTTCTCCACCCCCATTCTCTCCACCAACGTATGCCGTCCGGGTCAATTCACTTTGGCTTTTGAGCTTGATCATCGGTCTTTCCTGCGCTCTGGTCGCAGCCTTGTTACGGAAATGGTCACGCAGATACATTAGGGTCACCCAGCCACGCTTTAGCGCACATGTGCAAGCGCGAATCCATGCGTTCTTTGCAGAGGGGTCGAGAAGTTTCATCTTGTATGGGCGGTCGAGGCCTTGCATACGCTGCTACACATCTCCTTCTCCCTATTCTTTGCTGGCCTCGTTGTGTTCCTATGGAACGTCGATCTCACGATTTTCAAGCTGGTGCTGTCTTGTGTCAGCGTCTGCACAATTCTGTATGGAGGCCGGTATCTGGCGCTAGAGGGAAGAGATCGCTACCAAGAGTGCACACAGCTATGTCAGAACGTGTGAGGAGAGGCCGGATACGGCAGTGGGGTAGTAGAAGATATCATGCGGCTGCTGAGCCCTGAGCACTGACTCGGAGGCTTGTCGAGAGCCCTGAAGACGCCATCATACAAGGCAACCTTGGCAACCAACAAATTCCGGATGACATAAGACTCGCACAGGCTATTCTACCTGTTTGTTGTTGGTTGATATCAACGTACAGTACATACGATCAGGATGCGGATCCTGTCCCCAATTAGAATCCATGAAACTACTTCAAGCTGATATACAACAATAGATGTAGAATACTATTAGTACCATATCTGGGAGATACGTCTCGCATAAATGACAATGAGAAGCCCAGAAGGACGATAACCCGGGGTCAAAGAGGTGAATTAACAAGACCCCCAGGAAATCAAGTAATTAGATACCTCACGTGAGGTCCGCGAGGACCCAATTGTTGTCGTTTCGCACTTTGGCTAGGGCGCAAAGTGGGCTGAGGGCACCGTCCTCCACTTCGCAATTCCGCAGATGGATCTCCCTGTGCTCCCTGGGCTCCGTAGCACCGTTTTGGAGAAGCGCCATTAAACCAGGTGTCACATCCAAGCAGAGCGCTTCCGCTTTCTTCTTCGCCTCGTCCCTCACTTCGACGGCAGGATGTAGCAACGGCGGAGAAGTCAGAAAATCCAGGCGATCCAATGGCGGACCCCTTCCTTCCTCGTCAGACGGCCAAGCAGTATAGGATGCAGAAGGGGTCCTGAGGTTCTCCAGTTTCGGTACGGTTACCCTCCCTTCCACGACATACAACCTCTTCAAAGACTGAAGAATTGGCTCGGCGCTACCCCCGGGCGGCCCCGGCGGAAAGGCGGACCGGAGTACCTCTGCCGCGCCTGGATACAGCCAAAGCTCCTCTACAGCGGGCAAGCGCGCCAAGAGCTGGTACCAGTAACCATCTGGGACAACAACACGTCCTGGATCGCCCTCAACAACGACTCTCGACACGCGCGCAGCCTTGAGCTCGTCGCATAATGTATGCAGACGATAGAACGGACTCGTTAGCTCTATCGCGCGCACTCCATCCGGTGCCGGAGGACTCCCGTGCCACTCCATCTCGAAGCAGAAACGCGCCATGTCGTCATACGGCCCGTCAGTCCACGCGCGGAAGCACCCACGTGTTGGCCCGCCGGAAATGAGGATGTGCTGCAGCCCCTCACGCGCAGAGTAGAGCGGAGGGAGTGCCTCTAGCCAGCGTGCCCAGAAGCCCCACCCGGGCGCCGCCAGCGTGCGGACCGCGAGCCTCTTCCGCGCCGTCTCGGGTATTGCGAGCTGCATCGCGAGTAACACGAAATGCCGCGGAGACTCTGCGCGCACGACAAATCCCTCCAGTTTGTCCATCGGGATCGACGCACCAGGCGGCACGTCGCTCTCGTTCCAAGCGGGGCTGCAGTGGAGTAGCGTGAAGTGTTCGAGTATGGGCATTTGGCGCAGCGCGTGCAATAGATCAGGAAGTGACACTCTGCCGCCGGTGGTGAAGTTCGTCAATCCGCGAAGCAGCCATCTGGGGGCCTGAAGGGCGCGATCCGCGGAGAAGGACAGGGTACGTATAGACGCGTTGAAGGCGAAGAGGCTTTCAGGTATTGAGAAAGGCGCCCCAAGGTCCCAAAGTGGAATGTTGATGGAAAGGGCTTGTATGGGTGAGGGTGTACGGAGAGTCGAGAGCAAGCTCTGTATATCTTCGCGAGGACCGTCGAGACGAAGGGTGCGTACTCGATGAGAGACAAAACGGAGGATGAGCATTGCGGGATAGGTCGACATGGATGCCTCGCGGTCGTCTATGTCACGTCTGCCGACTCGAAGGTGGACATCAAGTAGCAGGGGCTGAGAGCGCTGTTGGAATACGTCTGCCCAGAACACATTAAGGTTTGGCGTGATCAGAGACCAGAGCGGTGGGTGATGATGCGCGACCGCGCGCCATAAGCGACAGACTTGTGTTATGGGAAGCCATTCTGGGCAGACCTGGTGATAAGGAGGAGAGCCGTCGATGTGTGGATCGGTGCAACACAGAAATATGTGCTGAAGAACTTCGAGTGGAAGGTCAGGGAAACGGAAAGGGTAAACGCCAAGGTTGTCAGTGCCGACGGGTTGTATGGTAGGCCGCGTCGAGATATGCTTCTGCTTATTAGGCTTTGGAAGCGGGAATCGTGAAGGAAGGGAATTAAAGGACCTTAT
Source organism: Lactarius pseudohatsudake (assembly GCA_021525015.1). NCBI lineage: Eukaryota > Fungi > Basidiomycota > Agaricomycetes > Russulales > Russulaceae > Lactarius > Lactarius pseudohatsudake. Next base: position 110,209 of record JAKELH010000165.1, read on the forward strand.
AGCATGGCCGTTGGGCAAATAGCTATCTCGGGCTTATTAAAAAACTCCGGGCTGACTGGCATGTCTGATCAGTACGTACTATGCATTCCCGGGCTCCACCCTTCGATGAGGGTCTGCAGTCAAGACTTTTCTTGCGACCCTCAACACTTTCTGCTTCACGCTCTCTTCGGCCATGCCTCCCTTCTCAGGGGATAGATAGATGAGTAACTTGGTTTTGTGCGACTTTGGAGCAAAAGAGGGGATGGTGGGTGGGCTCCAACGAGTGTGAGCCCGCGCCAGTCACGGTGTAGGGATTTCATGATTGATGATACGAATGACTCGTGATCACAACGTGGCAACATGGAAACGACCAACGTCAGAGGTGAAAACCGAACCGGTGGTGGTTCGTCAGAATAAAGTTGCCTTAAGGCCCGTAGTCCATGGGAAGAAAGAATTGCGACCTGGAGTCTACTGTATTACAGTAGTGCTGTTCACCTTGCTGTTCGACTCATCCCAGTTCAACCTCTCGTCCAATCTTCCATACTACAGTAAGCGGTTTATGGCCACATCTTTCGTACGCTGTCTCGTCTCCAGCCAAGCATAATGGTGCTGTTTTCTATGATAGGAAAGTCTAACGTGCTACTTCCGTCACCGCGTCGCCGTACATCAAGGACCTATAAGTACTAGGTTGGAGAAAGGAAACATTGCGTGTATAGTGCAGGATTCTACTCTGTCTTGGGAAATCCATGTTGTGTTGTACTGTAAAACCGCTCGAATAGTTGCCAAGTACAGTACTGCAGGCTCGTCACCGGTCTATTGGTGCAAGTGGGTGAGCGAACCAATTTGTCGCGCTCCTGCACGTGCCCATGTTGAATCGGGCCGGTCAGAGGCCGGCACCGTACTCCACCCATGTCGTCACTCCGAGTCGCCAGAACGCCGTGGCGCCAAGATGCAACTTGCAACTCGTGACTAACTTAACCGTGAATGAAATATGACGTCGGAAGTGGAGTGTCGCTTCCTGAGGACCATCTACAGAATAGAGTGGCATCTTCTCGCTAGACGTTAACACGCGGCTGGCCAGGTAAAACCTTGGGTAAAACGGATATTTTGGTCACTTTCCCGCACCGCTCAGGTGGCCCGATTTTTCCCGCGCTTCGGCCGATTCGGGCTCTTCCCTTGGAAATTTAGAGAGATGCGTCTCCGATCCAAGAGGACGTCTCTGCAAAGTTATACGCAGCGCAAATATTCGCCAAGAATTCTGCTTGATAGTCGATTGGTGCGACGTCAATAGATCATAGAAAATGAGAAATCGGAGACACGCTGACCACGACTGTATGGCAACAAGGGTGGTACATATGCGGCAGCCATCCCAACATCCCTCATTACCCGGCTAAGCCTTGCAACAACGCTAACAACCCGCTTGATATGTTCTCGAGCTCCTTCTCCACAGATACCACCTCCGGGAACGACGTTACATCACCCTCGGTAGAGTTTAGGAGCCGCATTATCCTGCGTGTGGGGAAGTCCCCGATTATTGCGTACTGAGGCGATAGTAGATCGAGCTTGGGTGCCACGATCCGTACTCTCCGCAGTGCCGGTAGCACAGCAGGGGCCACGCTTACCTCCCACGCGCCGGCTATTCTACGTTCAACGGTGGAACGCAGCTCCAACTCTTCGATTCCAGGAAGCTTCTCCAGTAGCTCCCACCAATATGACCTCGACAGATCTTTTTTTCTATACCAGAACTTCTCCGGATGGGGGGAGGGTAAATCGATCACCAGCTTGCGCACCTGGGCCACACCCAGCGCAACGAAGCGGGGCGAGTCACTTCTACCCGCGTTTGCTCCTCCAAGCTCACTCCATTCCGAAAAGATACAGAACTCGGCATCCTCCCAGGCCGTGGCCGCGGTCCCGGTCCACAAGCGAAACCAGCCTTCCTTCCGCTCTCTTGAGAAATGGATGTGTCGGAATCCGTCCGCGGCTTTGAGGATTGGTGAAAGACCTTCGATCCAATCGTTGCGACCGGCCCAGCCGCAAAACTCCGGTGGATGTAGTTCCACTCGCCTCTTTGCACCCGCACGTAACGAAAGCAGCTGATTCAGAAGGACAATAGAACCGGGAAAATAACTTGTGTGGGTGATCAGGTTCATAAGGTGTGGCATATATATCTGTGAGGCGCGCAATTTGTCCAGGTCTAAGTTGCCCCATAAGAAAGCAAGAGGATGAAACTCTAGATACGTAAGTGCGGGCATCTGACGGAGGGCATCGAGAAGTTCAGAGGGCGAGATCGTCTCTGCGCTTGTGAAATGGGTGACACTGTGGAGGAGCCAGTGTGGCGCGACAATTTGGCAACCCGCAGTGAACTGAAGGTAGCGAATCGGTGCCTTTCCCATAAACAGATCATCAGGGAGGGTGAAACAGTTTCTCTCGTGGTTGTCCTCAAGGCGTAAGGAAAGGGTATGAACGGGTAGACAGCGACAGAGCGAATCAATGATGGGGCGGATGGTACTGTGAGTTCCTGTAAGGCAGAGGGAGCCAATACGCGTGAAATCTGAGAGAAGTAGGATAATATCTTCCTGATAATGGGCCATGGCATTTATCTGCACATCTGATAAAGATCCTAGAGGGGCGATTTGGACGTCGAAGTTCGTCAGCATTGGTCGGGAGCGCTCCATGAAAATCTTAATCCAACGTAATGACAATCCACAGGTGATAGAAGTCCATAGTGGAGCATGGCTAAGCGCAATTGTACGCCAATAGCGGCAAGCATGGGTGATAGGTAGCCAGGCAGGATACCGGAGTTTTGGGAGATGTGGATTGTCGGACACCTCTGTGCAGAAGGTGAAGATGTATGCGAGGAGTTCTACAGGGAGTGCGTTCAGGTTGGCGGCGCAGGAAGGACGCGATGAGCTCGACAAGGTTGGAGAGTCTTGACCCAGGTTCATGTTCATCGATAGTTGTCTACGAAAGCAATTTCAATAGCTGTGTACCCAAGAGTTGAGGAGCGTAGTGCGTATGAGTAAGAGAGTGATTCAATGCTGGTTGTTGGGCCTCCGCTGATCAACAAAGAGAGAAAGGGGCAAAGACAATGGATCAAAAAAAAAAGGGGGGGGGGGGGAATGACGCCAGCCATCACATGACCAGATTGACGGTTGCGCGGGAAAGTGAAAACAGATGTATGCACCGTCGGCATTATCGATAGCTAGCTATGAGATGGCGCAGTGAACCGGGTACATGCACGTCCATAAATGTGCCTCTTGTGTTAACGGCACCGACACGTCCGAGTCTACTGTGCGGACTTAGCTCTCATTGGAACCAGTTCCATGCGACGCCAGGTGAAAAGGAAAGAGAAGGAAAACGGCGCTCAGCATCGGAGGTTGGCGAAAAGGCAACAAGGAACTTGTCCTTGGGTGTATTACAAAGCAACGATAAGGGGGAGAAAGGGTCCTGGCGGATACTACGAGATGGAGAACATTTAACGGTATGTGAAGAAAAAACGAGCAGAGACTAGCGAAAGCGCGAAGCACTTGTTCATCGAGCCCGATGAGGCTGCGATGAGGACCGGGTTCTTGTGACGTGAGTTGCCGGGCGGGCCCTCCCGGAGCCTGAGCAAAGCCGAGGACCGGACAAAATCCCCGGACCCCATCACCGATCCTCTTCACAATCAACAGGGTGCGGCGGTCGGGCGAAAAAGAAATGAATTCCGATTCCCTAGACCAGCTAGAAAAGACGGATGGCAGCACGCAAGAGAAGAATGAGCACGTGCCGCTCAAAGACCATGCAAGGCTCCGCCTGTGCCTTCTAGCTCTGTCTCAGACCGGCTAGAAACGCATGCAGCGATACATATATCCCACTTTCCTCTACGCAACAAAAAATACTGCAGTACTGGTAGGGGTGAGGCCACTGGCGTACCGTTCCCTGCTACGTGTATCCCAAGGCTCTCCACGTCACGGGCGTCGAATTCCAGCTCCTCGATCGATAATACCAGAATGACCTGTAAGGCCCCTCGAAAATGCGTACGTCAAAAGCGAGCTTGCACACCCACGTTGCATGGAGGAGGTCGTACGGTGCAGTTAAGTGAAGGACTAGTCTGGTCTCGGCGGGTGCATCACTCAGGATCCATGTCCTTAGCTTACTTCAAACCAACAAACGGCGTCTTCACACCTCGTAGTCTTGTTGCCAATACGGTGACTACGTAGCTGAAGCCGAACTCACTCCTGCTAAAAAGGTGAATGTGCTTCCACCTGCCTGCGACTGACAACGAAATATAAACCCCCAGTGAATCGCGGACCTCCCAAGGCCCTTTGTAACTCCAACTTTACGGTGACGCAAGCTGTGAGTCGAGATGAAGACAGGCGGCCGTCCTTGGATATTAAAGTGCGTGCGGTGCAGCATCTCGACTGGAGGGTCGAGCGGCACTGTCTGCGTTCTGCTTACGTTTCCTGTGTGTGCCGCGTGCCGGAGCGTACATATTTAGAGCGCAAGCACCTGAGGTGACGCAGCGCGTTGAGAAAATTTCGGTAGTGGCATCTTCTCGCTAGACGTTAAGCTAGTGCGACGATGGAGATCCCAATGAATCCTACTTGGGGATGGGCGCACGGCCGCCAAACAGATCGCTCAGGAGGGTGATCGGACGGGAGGGGGACCTCCTTGAAGAATAGCGCGTGGGTGCGAATGAGTGTTTCTGTAGCGAATCCAAAACAGAAACCTCGCGCACCTTGCGAAGACCCCGATGACCTGATCGTCGCAAAGAGGGATTCTTTTGATGGCCTCTCGAATCGGTGCTCGGCGTCCGCGAGTGTGCTTTCGACGGTTGGCTGGTAAGAATTGGACGCGTTGACAACTGAATTACAACGACTAGCATGCTACTAGTTAGATGTGTGTGTAGACCATCCCATCATCTCCGCCGTCCTTTTTTTCCTTTCCCTTTTTCTGAATCCGCGTTTAGATCTCTACCTAAACCCTGCAACAACCTCAGCAACCCGCTTGACATGTCCTCGAGCTCCTTCTCCGCAGATACCGCCTCCGAGGACGATGTGATGTCGCCTTCGGTAGAGTTCGGGAGCCGCACTATCCTGCGTGCGGGGATGTCCCCGATTATTGCGTACTGATGAGATGGCTGATCGAACTCGGAGACCAGAATCCGTACTTTCCGCAGTACGGGCAGCACAGCGGGGGCCTTCCTTGCCCGTTTTGCCGTGTTTTCCATCCACGCACTACCTAATGCATCCACGCTGGTGGAATATAGTTCCAACTCTTCGACTCCGGGAAGTTTCTCCAGTAGCTCCCACCAATATGACTTCGACATGCCGAGAGAGGGCGAATTGATCACGAGCCTGTGTACCCGTGCTGTGCCCAGCACGTCACACAACGCGATCAAGTGGGATGCCGATACGTTTCCATGAAGATATCTTTGATATTTAGGGACCTCAGTCCATTCGGCACAGAGACAGAACTCGGCATCTTCCCAGGTCGTAGTCGCGCCCCCAGTCCACATGCGAAACCAGCCATCCTTACGCCCTCCTGAAAGATAGACATGCTGAAATCCGTTCACAGCTTCGACGACCGACGAGAGGCCATCCATGCAATCCTCGTTAACGATCCAATCGTAAGACCCTTGCGCACCTAGCTCCAGCCGCCTCTTCGCACCCGCGTGCAACAAAAGCAGCTGATTCAGCAGCGTAAAATGAGTAGGACCCGTCGGACGGACTATCAAGTTCCTGAGTTGTAGCATTTGAATCGGCGAGGAGCGTAGTTCGTTCAAGTCTGATGTTCTCCAGCACAGGTAACCAGGTCGAAACTCGAAATACGTAAGTGCGGACATATGACGGAGGACGTCGAGAAGTTCAGAGAGCATTGTCTCTGTACTCGTGAAATGGGTGACACCGCGGAGGAGCCAGTGAGGCGCGATAATGGCGCCATTTCCGATGAACTGTAGGCGGCGAATCGGAGCCTTTCCCCCAAACAGATCGTCAGAAAGGACGAATTTCTCTCCGTGATCGTGAAGGCAGAAGGAAAGGCTCTGAATGGGTAATGAGCTGCGGAGCGAATCTACGATGGGGAGGATAGTACGGCGACTTCCTGTGAGGCGGAGAGAGCGGACTCGCGTGAAATCTGCGAAAATTTGGATAATATCGTCATGATAGAGACCGGCATTGTGGTTCCTGGGATATGCCCATAGAGGGTCAACGCGAATGTCAAAGTCCATCAGCATTGTTCGGGAGCGCTCCATGAAGGCCTTGACCCAACGTAATGACAATCCACAGGTGATGGAAGCCCATAGTGGGGCATGGTTAAGCGAAATTGTACGCCAAAGTGAGAGACATGGGTGATAGGCAACCAGGCAGGATATGGGAGAGGTGGACTGTCGGGCGCCTCTGTGCAGAAGGTAAAGATGTGGGCGAGGAGTTCTACAGGGAGCGTGTGCAATTGAGCAGCGTAGGGAGGGCGCGACGAGGATGTCAACTTTGGAGAGTCTTGACCCCTGTTCATCGATAGTTTCTATGAAAACAATTTCAGAGAACTGTCTCGTGCGCGAGTGCCCATGAGCGTACTGTGTAAAACACTGATCCACTGCGGGGACCGTTGGAGCAGTTCCCGCAAAGCTTCGGGGAAGCTTCAAGTTATATCCCCTCTTGCGTGGTAGTAAACGAGAGTCGATGAGTGTGCTGTGTATGAGAGTGGTTCTGATGCAGCGATGACCGGGTCAGTTATCGTAAGACCTTCGTCCACGCGCTTGCTCACGCGTTGTCGCGTCGTCCGAGTCGGTCAATCACTGGCAACGAGCAACCTTTAGAAGTTGCTCAAGTGTGTTGGTAAAATAAAGTACCAGTGGTGACCGGTGGTCGGTGACTATGGAGTAGTCTGTCTACAGTATAGGGTCACAAAAAAAACACAACAAAACAAAACAAAAATTATGGTTGGTGAAACTGTGACGTCGCGGCCTAAGTTATCAACTTGAATGGTGCCCGACACACATCCAAGCCTACCACGCGGACGCGAGAATTCTTGCGAGAACCGCGTCCAGCGATACAAATATCACTTTTCGTCGCAAGGTTCCCCATTCTCTTTTGCGCAACGGATATCCAATGCATTTTTATCGTAAGTGTAAGGTCGCCGGCGAATTGTTTTCCTCCTATGCGGATCTCAAACTTTCCATGCCATGGACTGGTCCAGCCAGCTCCTCGATCATAGGCAACACCAAGATGGCCTTGTAAGGCCCTTCAAAACGCCATTGATCACGAGCCTTGTTTCGCGTAGGAGGTTGCACAGCGCGCTCAAGCAGAGGATCGGACTGGCATCGGGTGCGGCTGTGGGGGGTTTTTGTTTTATTTTATTTTTTGTGCGTCTGAGGGGAATTGGCATAGAGCTTGGCTCGGCCAACCCCAAACAGTGCTTATGGAAAGATGTCATCCGACCTGAGCGCTACTGCTAGTGCATGCTAGTGACGGTAAACGTGGGTGAGGCGCGCGCGACGACAATAGACTTCTGGCCCCAATGAATCGCCGGTACTATAGGTTGTGCTGTAGAAGTCGAGTCTACCTAAAGACTAGAGAATGTATGGGGTGCATCGAGCACTAACCGGTTTGTCGGTGATACCTTTGCCTCCAGGGCATCAACTCAGGAATAAGGTCTTTAAGGGTGCCACTAAAACGTTGAGCCACAGATATGTTGCTCATGAGAATCGAGAAGCGAAGTCACGCGCAGTATGGATGGTCAATCTACTTCCGTGAGACGGATGGGGGGCAGCTGTTCCATGAACTCATCACCAAAAACAAGTGCGGTATTGTATTGCCAGTGGACCTAGCGAGATATCGATTAGAGCGATCAAAGGTCGTCGGTCTTTGCCGGTCCTGTCGATGCACCACCGAACTAACTTGTATAGCTGCCTCGACGAACTCAATTTACCAACGTAATTAACGGACGTGGAAAGAGTGGGAGAATATGTAGTGGAACGCGACAGCATAAACAGCGCACATACACCAAGTATCATAGCATAGCATAAGCAACTCATCGCGGCCCCACACAGTATGGGACGTCACGGTATGGCGCATACTATTACGAGACTCGATTCCCTAGTGGTGCTCGGAAGGAACTTGAACAAGTTATTCACCCACCGTGGTTTGTCCATGACCGCCTCCCAATAACGTTATCAATCCCCTGAGCAGTTTTAGTGGTATTAATACCAAAGCCGTGGGACCGACAGCTCCACGCCGAGGTGGAGCCCAGCACCCAGTGGCACGCGATCGAGAAACGAGACTACTTCGTCCCAATTTCGGCGATGACTTCAGAATTATGGGCTGGGGCTACAAGACGCGCAACTCCCACGACACAAAGTCCGCCGGCGTGCGGTTTTCCTCCCATGCGGAGCCCAGGATCTCCACTGCATCAACGTGTAGCTCCAGCGCATCGATTGTGGGCAGCCGAGCGAGTAGGCTCGTCCGGTAGGATCGATGGAGCCGAAAGGTTCGCAGACTGGGTCATCTCCAAGCGAAGGGCCGCATTAAGGTCCTCGTCTGTCGTTCGCGGGCTGCCGGTATACTCGCCGAAAGCCCTGCTTTCTTTTGCTGGGCAGCGCAGGAAGACGCAATGCGGACCGTTCGTGCCGCGTCGACGTTGGGGTGCAAGGTCAGCGAATCACCGAGTGCGCCAATACTGGGTTCACCGTCCCTGGCAAACAGGCGTGATGAAGCGGTGATACCGCCTTCGCTACCGAGTTTGCGAGATACGGCATCCTACATCCGCGGCTCCCGCGGCTCGTGCCATTCTCGAGCGCGGGGGATCTGACTCAGGACATCGATGAGAAAGTATGAATGGATGTGCGATGCCGTGTAAGAGCAAGCAAGCAGACTTGGCGATGGTGCCGTGCGATGTGGCGTGTGAGCGACCGTCCCTCGAGTAAGTCATCATGGAGAATAGGAGGACAACGCTCATACCAAAGGCTATGAATGGATAGTCGGGAGAACAGCATTGGATATTGTACGCATCACTCATGATTGGGCCTGCAGGGGTGTTCTCGCGCTTGCCGGAGCGCTGGATAGAGTGCGACCGCGACTCGGAGCAATGACATCATTAACGCGTCTCTGAAGAACTGCCAGTAGCATCATCACACAAGATACAGATCCTGGACGGACGACAGGAAGTCAACTGGTCAACGGCCGGTCAACGTCCATGACGGCCGGGTCATAGCATTCCAAAAGCTGCGACCCAATCCCAACGCAGTGGCGGCAATTGGCCCCGGGTTCTACAAGTAGTAGCTAAGCGCTTGTGGCAATGACAGCACAGAAAAGTGACAAGTAGCCACCACCGGAGACAAGCGGAAAAAGGAACGAAAGTATGATGTGGTCCAGAGCTCAACGATCTTCTGGAGAAGTCCAACAGGGAGTGGCATAAGTGGAGAGTAACGAAATCCGGTGACGATTATCATCAAGTGCAGATGTGGTTTATGATGCAATCTTCTACACCGGTAAACTACCCCGGGTTGCGGCCGAGGATCTCGGAGACTGCTCACAATTTTGGGGGGCCGATAACGTTTTCGATGGGGTAATCTTGCCTTTTCTTCAGCCTTCGGAAAATTTGCTCCAAGAGTTCTGCACAGAGAGCCGTCATTGTACGTAGGTCGCCGTCGCGCTGGCTGTGAACCAATGATATTACAAGTCAGAAGAGAAGCACTTTATGGTCCTGAGGGTCATTATTCAATGTCATCATAACAAAAGATACTTGGGACGGTATGTTCTGCTCACAGATAACATCAAGATACGTTTTGCTTCGGTATGAAATGTTGCGGAAATTGAGTCAGGACCGCTGTTCACCGTTGATTGCGAACCGGGGGGGGGGAACCTCATAGGCTAACCATTGAACGTTCCACGGTGACGTGAGTAGTCCCCGTAGAAATCTCGGATGAATGGAGGCGTTACAATTCATTGTACAAAGACAAAGCTCCTACGCCGCCGGTAACGACTGTATGTTTATTAATAACCGACGTCTGTCTTCGAATAAAGCCCAATTACGCAGTCGAAACAGATCACTTAGCCGTCACTGGCACGATTAACTTTATCCGGAGTAAGTAAACCGAACCGTGACACAGGAACAGGAATGTCACCTTTGTCAGTTCATATATACGTCTCTGGCTCGCAAACAGGATGGCGGCAGTCAGCACGCTTTGGAGGAGTTTGGATCCTGCACCCTTGTATATCCCACTCACGCCCTCCTCAGCGATTATTGTGCGTAAACCGTGCAACGCAGAGCGATAGCGGGCTGCCGCTGCATGGCCAGCCTGTAGGCGTGACTTAACGACGCTACAAAAGTGGGTGTCAAACAGAACTTCCGTGAGTCCCAAACCGTTATGGCACGGAAGCACCGACGTACATATACGGGTATGTCACCCCAGTTGCGACTATTCAATCACGTGGCTTATCATCAAACCATCGCATGACTCCTGTTTGGACTAAATGGCTCACTGAGCTTCGAAATAGCGCCGAGCATGAAAAAGTCCCAGTCTGTGAGCAGCGCGCCAACGCGCCCGGCCTTGCTACGACGGCGCACGAGCGCATTCTTGAACTGCTCAAAAACGGTGTACTGAAGAACTGGGTTCGCTACGAGCACTAGTGCGGGACCAAGACCACGGAAGAATACGGCAGGCCCGCCGGTCTGCAGGAGTCGTGCGGCGGTCTCAAAGACGCCGAGGCGCTTCTGTGGCTGAGGTACAGCAGCTTCTGCAGAGCCCGCATCCATTCCATGGATAGTTTGCGCTGTTTGAATCACCCAGACGGGGTTAGAGATGACAGTTGTCGCGGAACCTATGTATTTTTTTTTGTCAAGAAAAGATGGCACATGATCAAGAAGGGCCAACCAGCGATAAGCCCTGCAAGCATGGATTCGAGGGTTGAGAGGGCTTTAGAGCCACTCCGAGATCTTACGATAGCTCCTTTAGAGCTCTCGTAAAAGTAATAATACACGCTTGACCAATGTAGCGGCGTGTGAATATGTGGATGCGGATCACGAAAATGGGGTGACGCACCCGTTGGTTATAGCGATACCGAGAAGGCTTGAGTTCAGTCCATTGTACAGTCCAAAGAAGCCCTCCCGCTTCAAGACATCAGCCACTGCCCGATACGTTGACTGTAGGCAAGATCAGAAAACGAGAACAGTAACAACCCATCGACGAAGTGTGGCGTCGCTCATCAAAAATCGAAGCTCACCTTGTTTTCTTTGGTCTCATTGGCGGCTCGTGTCGAGAGGAAGACTAACGGGCTATGAGACACGCGGATGAGTGCCCAGTGTCCGCGGACATAGCAAAAAAAATCTTACTATGTCGCCGTCATTGCCAGAATGCCGCCGGTGGCGCCAGCTACTGAGTGTAGGAAAGAGTCACTGGGCATTGTTGACGTTCAATAGCCACTGTCAACAAGAACTGGTGTACTGATGTAGCGTGACGCGCTTTAAGGGGTTTCTAGTCGTATATGTTCCTCACGTGTCTAGAGTCGACAGGGAAGCTGTATGTCGAACGAAGAGAGAGAAATAAAAGCCGAACAGAGAAAGGAGTCAAGCAAATGTCCGATGTCCGATGGACACGACAACTGGCACGCGCCGCCAAACCCGGAAAGCAGACCCGGTGAAATCACATGACAATAGCTACGCACGTGGCAAATATCAGAAAAAATAAAAACATACGCCCAAGCATACGCCGCTGGTTTCTTTCAATAAAGTGATTCACCATCATGGCTATGACCCTTCACGAATGTCAATCAAGTAGGATTGAGGCGTTGGTCATTAAGGATCGAATAGCAGTCATCAGGGCTTCTAGCAAGGCTTCTAGTAAGACCTTGAGTAAGACATTCAATTTTTTTTCCATACAAACTTGAACGAAACAGAGGCGTCAACGCCACTGGTTGTAGGACCTGGATGTGGAGCTGTCGCGTCCCGCTGATCTCCGAGAAAACAAGAACAAGAGAATCGAATGAACACATCTGAAGCGTCGATTGGAATCAAAATTGGAATCACAGAAGTTTAAGGTGTTATCGACCTGCGGAGTACCAACTCGAACTTGCCACTAAAAACATAATCACAGATCCTAGATCATGGCAAATGAGTTGGTGGTAGGTTACCACGCCCCCACGACCAAGTTAATTATAAACGGCGTTACGTCGCTCCCATCGAATTGGACGAGCTGACAGAAGTCTAGATCGTGCGACTTTGCATATCCCGTCAAGGTAATACATATAGCTTGAATCTCATGGAACTTTCGACCTGTCGCCTCTTCATTACTTCCTGAGAGCAGGAAAGCTTGCCGCGTTCCCATGGTTGAGCTTGAGCGCCCCTGGAGGTCGTCAGCTTGGTGACGCTACGAAGCGTCGAGGGGTGTGTGCATGCCAAATTATCCCGAGTAGGCGAAAAGGCGGCGATAGAGAGAGCGCGCGGCAAGAGTCAACGTCACTTTCGTACTTTCTGCCTTCTCACGAGAAATAGTTGTAGATTGGTGTGCGGCGTGCTAAAGAGGTATGTTCAGATCTAGTACCCTGAAACTTGGATAGCTTTCTAACCGCCGGGATGAAAAGGTGCCCCAGATAATAATCTGCTACCATCTCCGCGCAATATAAAGGGGCCTAGTGTTTAACCAGAATGCCAGCATCCACAGGTGCTTTTCACTCCTCAGTTTCTAGCACCCAGTTCTTTCGTGTTTTGCGACAAGATGCGCCTTTCTTTCCTTGCCGCCGGACTCCTTCTTGTCCCTTCTGCTCACGCTTTCTGGCGTTTGCCTTGCGCTATACCGGTCGTCAACTCTCGCATTGACCCTATCATTTCTCCTGGCAAGGCAAGCAGCCATGCTCATACGATCATGGGTTCTAACGGTGCGCGCACTCCTCGTGAGACTACGACGACGGTCCAACCTGACCCCCTGTACTAGCTATTGGGTACAATACCCAGTTTGGAGACCTGCGCAGTTCCCAGTGCACGACGTGCATGGTGAGGGATGACAAGTCTGCGTATTGGATTCCTGAGCTGGTGCGTAGCGGGACAGGATGTAAATGCCCATGAAAATAGCAACTGAATAACTATCTTCAGTACTATCAGAACGGAAAAGGATTCCAGGCGGTCGACCATGGAGGAATGGTCGTGTAGGTCACCAAGGCTGTCTTAAACTGCGAATGTTCCCTTATTAGTGTTGCAGATACTATCTCCAGCGCAACGCTGCGAACGAGACCGTGGAAGCCTTCCCAGATGGCCTTCGTATGTTCACAGGAAACCCATATTCCCGAAGCTTCGCAGGCACCTCCGAATCGAAAGCCATCTCTTGGAATTGGTCAGCTTCTTCCTTTCTTTGGGTGGCAAGCTGATACGAAACAAATTTTATAATTAGCATCAACTTCAACGGCCCGGGTCAGCCGGACACCTCAGGATTCGGAAACACGAATTGCCCGAACGGCCTCAGAGCACAGGTGTTCTTCCCTGCCTGCTGGGATGGTGTGAACCTCGACTCGCCGGATCACAAGTCCCACATGGCGTACCCGGATGGTGTCGATAGCGGCCAGTGCCCGTACACGCATCCACACCACCTCGTGTCCATCTTCTTCGAGGTGTGGTTCAATGTGGCGCAATTCAACAACCTAAACGACGGCGGGCGATTTGTGCTCGCGAACGGCGACCCAACTGGCTACGGGCTGCATGGCGACTTCCTCAACGGATGGGACCGCAGCGTGCTCTCGCGCGCGGTGCAGACGTGCACGGATGGCTCGGGGGTGATCGAGAACTGCCCCGTGTTCCAGAACGAGGGTCGCTTCGTCTCGAACGCAGATATGAACTCGTGCGCTGCGTCCAACCCACTCCAGGAGAACATCTCCGGCCCCATGCCGAACCTCCCAGGCTGCGTCGCGGTGACCAACGGCCCTGGCCCCGCCAGTTCCACCGATCTCGTCCCCGGCTGCACCGCTGCAGCCTCGCGCAGGTCGTCGGACGAGGACCTCGCAGCGCGCGCGCCCGAGGCAGTTCCCGGGGTGAACAGGCGTAGTCATCGTGCTATGCGCGGTCAGGACTGGCTCCTCTCCGTCTGATTGCAGCATCATTTCGCTTCGCTTCCTCCCACCCTTCCGATCTTCCATCATGCCTCCCTTTCGGCTGCAGTCCGAGACTGCCCTTTTTTCCAACTAGACTTCCCTTTTCTCCTGCGCGGCTTGACAACGCGCGAAACTCCCCTTGGCGGCGCCCATTGATCATGTTGCATTCACTTCCCTTTCGGCCAGTGCCGGTTTTTTTTTCCTCTTCTCTCCTCTTTTGGGTATATGTTGTTGACGTAAGAAGCAAACAAAGTTGTAACCTGCTGTATGTGGGGTGGGTCTGGCCCTGTGTTCGCGAGGGTGCAGGCGTGCAGTCGAATAACTTGAAACCTTGTACGATAGATAGATAAGACGTGGTGTCTGCTGCTGGTTCCTGAGAATATGTGCTCGTCACTGGTCATAAAAATAGATCATATCCTTTGTATCCCACTGGTATCCCAGGGCTCGTCCCAGAGTGTCAATCATGCTCGACCGCTCGACCTGTGATCCTGTCTAAGTTCTCACTAGCGCCCATACACGGGGACTGTCAATCGCGTAGCGACCTGAAGTACTACTGTGCCATAATGTGATGCTTTCGGGAGAGTGTGCTTAGGGCTCATCGGGTGACATTGGTGATAAGATGGCCTTCACGTGGGGATATTAACTATTAACTACATCCCGGTCCCGTGCCCCCAGGTTTTGTTCTGATAGCTTGTTCTAATATGAGACGACCTCTTCCTCGTGATTAAGAGGTAAACTAAATACGAGACTTTGCGGTCAATCTGGGTCGCCGGCAGTGGTCGGAAGGACAGACCAGTAGGCTGACATAAACATAAGATGGCGTCGTCACGATACAGTACGTCAATGATGTTGCTTCGGCGCGAGCGAATTATCTCCGTTGTGGGAATGAAAAACAACAGGTCGTCACATTATGCACTGTCAGAAAATGCGCGAAGAGACGGGAATATGATGGTATCTGTACTGCCGAATCGGGGTTTATGGAGCTTATTGAACACATAGAGAATCAAGAGATGAGAAAGAATAAAACACACACCAAATTCCTTCGATACTTCGAAGTAATTCGGGACGACGTAGCGGCTATCGAGAGGTCGCGTGCCTCAATGCCAGCCTAGTGAAAGAGGTCAGGCGGAGTCGCGAGCTCCTCACTGTAACGGTGCGGTATGGAAATGAGGACACACTGACTGCGCTCATTTTACAACTCGATCCCCAACATCCTGAAGCCTGATCGATAAATTTCAGGATTGATCTGGACCAAATTTTAGAACACCCACACCCCCGGCAAGATCATGACGTGTTTGCTGAACGTCGGTACACTCCCGACCATAATGATTCGAGGCACGATGATGGCCCTGTGACAGTGGTGAGAGGCCCGAGCGCGCCTTGGCTTTGGTTGTTCCGCAGAACGCCGTGATGGGCCCGCGTTCCGCTAGTTCGAAATGTTGCCCCTGCATACGACAGGGTGCGCGAGAGTATGGCTATGTGCCGGATTGTGCGCCTTGCTACAATATGTCTCTCTGGACTAGGAAACGGTTCCTCCCAGCCGAGACGCCATCCGCAAACATCCGCCTGGAAGCACTAAGGGAACAAGCACATTGCCGCACATCTCTAAGGGGATCTCCCTCCAAGCATGGATGATGCGCCGAGCCATTATACGTAGCCCGTCAATTTTCGCATCAGCTCAGCAAGTCATCCGCAAATGGGTCTTCGTCTTCCTATCTTGCAATCGCATCTTCACAAGACATACGAAAAAAAAAACAAATTACGAATTGTGCATTCGCGTCGCATCAACATAATCAACAATTCCGAATTTCAAATATGAGTCTCAGCCGACTGTTTTCACTGTTTTGACTCGAATGGCAAGCGGGTGCATAAGTCACGCTGATTGTGATCTCCAACAGTGATCTGTTTCCCATCGGAACGACAGCTTGAAGCTGTGGCGAGTAACGAGTCGTTATAATCCAAGCGTCGATGGCGTGTGCTTGGGCGTATTTCCTTCAATTCCTTGTGTTTCTGGTTGGTCCTTCATTCCGAGTTGTCCCTGCTAGATTTTTTGGAACAGATCATTCTGAGCTTGATTATGATTACGAGCCATCATTCCCTGAACAGGCTGAACTTACTGCGGCAAAAAAGACTGAGGTTGTCAGACATACAATGATATTCCGTCGAAGAACTTGGAGTGACTTGGAGCTTTCACAGAGGAGTCCATCAGATTACTGTAACATGTACATACAATATGTGTGCCAGGATGATCCTCTAGGTAAAATATTGTCTTTGCTGTGAGGCGAGTAAACCCTTGAGTAAATCACGGTGGCTATGATGCTATCAAGCAACTTTCAATTGAAGCAACTACCAAGGCAACTACAGTAATATCAAGGTGCTTCTGGGTCGTAACCTATGACTGTCACGCCTCAGGCCTCAGTCCTTGCCTCTCCGTGCGCGCTAGGGGCCGGGCTTGGAACTAAAACTACGAAAGTAGACTATGTGCCCAGGTACAAGCAAGGAGCCAGAAGATTACGAGGTGAAAATTAGCAAACCGGAGCACGTGAGTAGTACGCGGCATATCACAGGCCCGGAATCCGAAAAGGGAAATCAATAAGATATCCATGGCAAGGATAAGGTTCAGTACAGTCGTCCTCACCACGACATCGCGCAGGTTCATTCCACGCGCCCCAGCGCGAAAGCGAATGTGAATAGACTCTCAGATAATATTTTCTACCACGGATTCGTACAGTTTTGTCATTAAAAACCCGTACAGAAACAACAAGAGAAACAAGTACAGGAATTGTCAAGGAACAAATCACATTGTGTGAAGCAATGAGGAAGGGGACACGCTACAACCGGTCCTAGTCTCTGGCTTGTATCCCGGTAATTCAAATAGATTTTAAAAAACAAGCAACGAGGAAGACCTTGACAGAATGGGGATTTCTGGTGCAGGAGTTACGACCTGCTGTAATTTATGGCCAAGTTTATGCGGACACGTGGTTGGCGCATCACGGAAAATAATACCTTTTTTAGAAATTTCATAAAAACCGTTTCAGGCACAATACTTGGAAGCAGAGACGGCTTTACAGTGCATCCACCCCAGATCCTCTCGAGAAAGGCCGCGGTACGTCCCGGGTCCTTGAAAACTGAGTCACTTTACTGATGTTTTTGACAGCGACCTTCCAGAAAGAGAACGGCGTCTATCGGCACGTTCACGATATTACGAACAGTTCCGTTGTCGGCGTATGTGCAGTATACAGTCCAGAATAACGTGAAACTTCCTACATTTCTGTCACTGTTGAATCCGAGCACAAACTTAGACAAGGCTGTCTGTTTGGCTTGGGTAACCTGGACCGTAGTTTGACACGACAGTGGGGATGTGGTACCTTACTAATTCTATGACCAAATTATCTAGGGGTAATGGTGAAGATGCGGCGATAGAAACACTGTCAGCAAGTCGGCTTTGTTTACTGTATTCTTTCCTTTCCCCTCGCGACACGAAGATCGTTGCCAGGTAGACCAAGGACATGACATCCTGCGTTCACCAACTGCTGAAGCGATTTAACGCACAACGATCACCCAATTAAATATTTCAATGCAGACCCAAATCACATAAAGTCCTCTCTGACGAGTCCTGCATTCTTCAATTCAGTCGCCCTTCCCCTCCTCTCCTTTAGTCACTCTTTTTTTCTCTTTCTTTTGTACAAGATGATAGTCTCTCTTTTGACCCTAGGGCTTCTGCTTATACCCTCCTCTAACGCCTTCTTTCGCTTACCATGCGCCACATTCGGTCCTCGATTCTCGCGTAGACCCAATTGTTTCCCCTGGCAAGGCGAGCTCCCATGCTCACACCATTATGGGCTCTAACGGTACGGATTCGTATAAATTTGAACGGCAAGCGTTTATCTGATCTCTCATTAGCCATTGGGTTGAGTACTACGTTCAACGACCTGCGTAATTCCGAGTGCACGACGTGCATGGTCAAAGACGACAAATCTGCGTACTGGGTTCCAGAGTTGGTACGTAGCAGTCGGCTTCCACGTAAAATGTCACAAATAATAATACTATTACCAACTCTAGTACTATCAGTACAAGAACGGATCATTCCAGGTTGTCACCCATGGAGGAATGATAGTGTGGGTCTCCACAGCGACTCAGCCTGCGAAGTTTCCTTGATTAGTGTTCCAGGTACTATCTCCAGCGCAACGCAGCCAACGAAACCGTGGAAGTCTTCCCGGACGGTTTGCGTATGGTTGCAGGCAATCCATATCTCCGAAGCAAACCGGTGGGCACCCCCGAAGCTAAAGCCATCACTTGGAAATGGTCTGTTCATTTCTCGCATTGTAACAGTCGCAACTGTACTGACACCGAGGCCACGATAAGCATCGACTACAACGGACCGGATCGGCCGGAGACGTCAGGATTCGTCAACAACGGGAATTGCCCGGGGTCCCTCAGAGCACAGATATTCTTCCCTGCCTGCTGGGATGGTGTAAACCTCGACTCGGCGGATCACAAGTCCCACATGGCATACCCGGATGGTGTTGATAACGGCCAGTGCCCGTACACGCACCCCCACCACCTCGTGTCTATCTTCTTCGAGGTGTGGTTCAACGCGGGGGCGTTCTACAATCTGAACGACGGCGGGCGGTTCGTGCTCGCGAACGGCGACCCGACTGGCTTCGGGCTGCACGGCGACTTCGCTGATGGGTGGGACAAGGACGTGCTTTCGCGCGCGGTGAAGACATGCACGGCAAACTCGGGGGTGATCGAGGATTGTCCGGTGTTCCAGAACGAGGGCCGCTTCGTCTCGAACGCAGACATGAACTCGTGCGCAGCTCCAAACCCGTTCCCCAAAGAGCTGGTTGCTCCCACGAACGCCCTTTTGCCTAACCTCCCGGGCTGTGTCGCGGTGACCAACGGCCCCGCGCCGGCTACCGCTGCTGACCTCGTCCCGGGCTGCGTATCCGGATCCGGGAACCCTGTGCCGGTGTCGACCTCCCCGCAGAACACGAGCTCGAGCTCGATGCCTCCTCCTTCTAGTTCCCCCGCCAATCCCTCGCCCAGCTCCATGCCTGCTGCCAGTCATGTCTCCTCTCCGATCAGCACCGTATCCACTCCTTTGCCCAGCTCGCCGCCAAGCCCCGTGCCTACTTCCAGCCATGGCTCCTCTTCGAAAAGCTCCGCTATCCACTCCTTTGCCCAGCTCACCGCCAAGCTCCGTGCCTACTTCCAGCCATGGCTCCTCTTCGAAAAGCTCCGCGTCCACTCCTTTGCCCAGCCCGCCGCCTTCTTCAGACAAGGGCCCGAGTTCCCCTACCACCACGACCACTCCGACCCCGCCGTCCGTCACTACTCCGAAGCCTGTGACGTCGAGCTCCTCACCCCCGCCACCGGCCAACTCACCCATCGGCAGCAGTAGCCATGGAAATGGGAATCCGAGCCCGAGCTCAGCGTCTGGCAGCCCCGCAAGCAAGAACCCGGGGTCCGTCTCGCCGACGTCCGACGACCACGCCGCCCCCCAAAGGCCCCCTTCCTTCGAAGTCGTCGAAGCAGCCAGAGCCGTCTCCGCAGCCCCACCACCATCACCACCACCATCATCATCATCATCCTCAGAAGCAGGAGCATCAGGGCGACGACGAGGAGTACTGCGACGAACAGCCCCCCCCTCCGATCCACACGACCAAGAATGCCAGCGTGCCTATGCGCCGCAGGCACCACGCGCGGCGTGCGGCGCATGGCTCGAACATGCACTTCTGATTCCTCCCTCTCTTGCTCACCCTCTCGTTTCCGGTCTTGCCTTTGCCTGAGTCTTCTTTTTCTCCTTGTGTATACCTCTTCAGTCTGAGACTCCCATTTTCTCTATGTCCGGTCGTATATGCATGACGCGTCGGAGACGCTCACTGGTTTTTTTTTTGCTTTACGCTCTCTCGTGCGCGTGGTATTGATGTACCTCGCTATCGCACACACCACTTTTCACTACTGTCACTCATGCCACCACTACCCACAGCGACCCACACGTGTGTCCCGGGGACGTGGGCGCACTTGTCAAACTGTTATGATCGATGCTTGACGTTGATGCTGATGTTCTACTTACATTTTCTGTTGAGAATAAAAGCATGGTTATTGTGTCTTCTGGTTCCGCAGTCCGTCCGCGAGAAATGAATTAGAGTGTATGTACTGTAGCCTCCCTGGTCATGGACCTGTTCGACGCTGCAAGCTGGCTGCAGGTGCGAGGCATTCTAACCGCGCAATCACAGTGCGGTGATAGGGGTCCTTTCATAGACACAGTTAAGATCCGAAGAAAAGACGTCCGGAATTCATGTTTACTGCTTAGGGGCGGGCTAGGGGCGGGCTGATAGGGCGTCGCGTGGATATTACTTGCGCATCATGCGCGTCAGTTCCTGGGTCCTTGTGACAAAGTAAGTAATTTCACATTATGCAGCGTTGTTCTCAACGGAGACTCGCACGAGTCGTGTGAAGATAAAAAATAACAAAAGGAACTTGACAAAGACGGATCTTTCTCGATGAGTGACTTGGCCCGCTATTAACGTGTAATTTGAAGTTTCTCGCACTCGCATTGGCAACAAAGAAAAGATGGTGGTGTCATTGCGTGTGAAAGGTCAGGAATTATTTGGCTGTGTTTGTTCCGCGGACAGCACGAGTTGCGGTGCGCGCCTTGGCCTAGGACTTGGACCTGAACATCCCCATACACGCAATGGAGGACAAAACACCCTCAGGTCAACCTATTGTTGACCGCGAGAAGGTACGCTTGATTCATCACTAGCTGGAATCACCCTCACCTGACCGGCCAAAAAAAGACAGCACCTTTTCTCATACGGGCCTTTGTCAAAACTGGCTCGTTCCATAGGATATCCCAATTTGAAGATGGGCCCCTACCGATAGCAGACGAGCTTCAGATATTCACTTGGTATGTGTGTTTTTCCTTTTTTTTCTTCATTTCTGACACGCGTTGTCAACCGCGGAAAAAAGGAAAGACGCGACGCTCTATGAACTCCTCACGACGATTCGTAATTCTGCGCCCAGCACACTCGAGTACCGCCACCCTCTCGCCCGTTACTCCTTCCGCACGATATATGCCGACGCGGGCAACCGTGGACAGTTTGCACAGAAGGAACTCGGCGTCGTGTACTCGCGCGACACTCTCGGCGACCTTGGCACTGTCGAGCAGCTCCCGCTCGCCGACACCGCCGATGCCAACGACGACAGCAAGAGCGAAGACGCAGACCCCGTGCAGAGCAGCACCTTGGCGCGGCAGAAGGATGCGCGCACGCTCGACGAGCTGCGCTTCGTGCCAGGCGACTATCTCTGCGTCGCCGTGATGCTCCCGAAGAACGTGCAGGCGAGCTTTCCCGGAGAGGCCACTGCCACCTCGCCCTCGCTACAGAAGGGCCCTGCTACCGCAAATGGGTGGAAAAACGCTGGTGTTGGCGGCGTCGGGCGTGGTGCGCTTGGTTCGTCGGGGCCGGGCGCCTCGGCACCTGGCACGGGGCGCGGAGGGGGTCACTGGCGTGGGGGGTCTGACGCTCCACCACAGCCTGCACGTGGCCGTGGAGAGCGTGGGGGTGGCGCTCGTGGTGAGCGGGATGGGGGACGGTTCAGGGACGACAGGGACAGAGATAGGGATAGGGATAGGCGTCCACCGCTACCCAGAAGAGAGTCTCCGCCTCCGCGCGCGCCACGGGGTGACCGAGAACGTGGGGCTCAGAGACGGTCGCCGTCCCGGTCTCGTTCGCGTTCACCACCACGCCGTCGGAGGTAATTTTTGTGTGGGGGGTGTTATTTGAAATTTAGTTGATCGGATAGTACCGGACCGGGGTTAAGTTGAACATTTGACAAAAATTGAGCGCGCGTTCCACGGACTCGACGCGGGACACCAACACGCGTTCGCCGTGCTGCTTTGCTCCACAGCCTTTGAACAGCCTATTCTATGGGCAACTCTTCATCTAGAAATGATCACTTGCCAATACCACCGGGGTTTATGCCCCCAAACTACCCTGGGTATACTCAGCTCACGAAATCGTCATCATGGAACCCTTTCAAACGGAACAAGATGAAGAAAAGGGAACAGGCGCTCAGAGAGTATCTCTATACAACACCTATGATCATTCAATATCCGAATGCATTCACAGGTGTGTCAATTCACCAGTGCTAGTCGTCGAATGAGGGCCAATACACATATTGCCCCCAGTTGCCCAGCCTGGACATAATCTCGTGCAGCACGGGATCCCTCAGATTCACAGTGCCATCCCTGTAGCACCTGCCAATGGGTTCGCCGCACCAGTAGGCATCCCCGTTGGAGCCCCGATGGGGATCCAAGCCGCTGGTAATCCCCTGGCAGCACCCACAGCCGCTACAACCACTGCCCCAGTCATCCCGCAACAGATGATGCCGATGGCATATCCTGGCGCGATGGACTACTCTGCCTACCCAGACCTGCGCAGCGCCATGGCTTCCTTCTTCCCGCGTCGCACCCGCCGGTCCCAGCGACACCGCACCCACCACCGCAGCCGCCGGCGCAGCCCGAGCCCGTCCACAGAGTCGAGCGTATCGGAGACAGTATCGTCGTCCTACGGGAGCCCCTCCTCCTACGACTCTGCAGAGTACCGCCGGCCCCGCGGTGCCTCCCAGCGCGACCAACGCCACCACCGCTCCGGGGGCGCACACAACCCGCTCCCGCGCCCCCCCAAGGACGTCCTCGCATCGACGCCCTTCCGCCCCTTGCTCTCCCAGCTCCCGAGTGCGCACTACCCCGCCTGGGGCACCACGAACAACGCCCCGCCGCCTCCGCAGGTGCCAATGCCCCAGCCACACCCCGCCCCGCCGCCGCAGCGGCAGCCGTCGCGGAAGGAGCGCAGCGGGGGGTTCTTCCGTCGCAGGCGCGACCCCCGTTACGCTGTACCATCGCTCACCGCCGCCGCTCAGCCGTTCATCCCACCCGGCATGGGTGCGATGCACATGCCCATGGCCGACACGCAGCCCCCGCACGGATTCATGCCCACCCCCGGGCACCCGACGACGACGCCCGTGCTTCCGCCCGTGATCCCCGGGAGCGCACAGATGTCGATGCGCATGCCGGAACCCGATCAGCAGCCGCCGGTGATCCCACCCGGCATGGGCCCGGGATCGCCGAACCCGATGCCGATGCCCAGTCCCGCGCCGGCGGGCTCGACGCCGTTCATCGGCGGCGCGGGGCTCACGCCCGCAGTCGTGCCTCCTGGACTCGCCCCGGGTGGTCCCGTTATGGGTTCGGGGCAGATGATGCATGTCTCGATTGGGGCGAGCCCCTCCATGCGGCCTATGTCGATGCCCACGGCGGGGGCGGGCATGCAGATGCAGATGGGCATGGGCATGCCGTCGCCCGGCGGCGCGGGCGTCATGCAGCCGCTGCGATTCAATGGGTACGGGGAGTACTCGGGGCTGCTGTACCACTCGCCACACACAGTGATGTACGAGGACGACCTGTACCCGACGGCGCTGCACCTGTTCGAGGCGCTCAAGTTCCTCGAGCGCCGCCCGGACCTCGCAGAAGAGATCAGGCTCTGTGAGCGCGTCGAGGACGTCACTGCGATCAGCACATCGTTTGCAGAGCACACTCGGCGCGACTGGGGCAACATTGCGCTCGCCATGGTGCGTCTTTTTTCTTTTCTTTTCTTGTGTGCCAAGCGGTTCTGATAGGACGGAACGGACAGATGGATGAGGTGCTGTACAGAAAGTTTCGCCAGCATGGCGAACTGCGCGCGCTGCTCCTCGGAACGTTCCCCGCTGAACTCATCTACGCCGAGTCAGGCGACGCGTTTTGGGGCGACGGTGCCGGCCCTGGCCGGAACGAACTCGGCAACTCGCTCATGCGCGTGCGTGAACGGTTCCGCAACGAGGGGGGTATGTAAACTACCGCCGCCGGGCTAAAAACAAAACGAACGAACGAACGAACGAACGAATGAACGTGCTTCAAAATGCTTTTGATTTTTTTTTCTCTGTTTGTGGTCAATTTTTTTTGTACTTCTATCAGGTCCATTCTATCAGGTCCCTTGGCTCCGACAGGTTCGTAGCCTGTATCCGTCACATGCATCACGCATACTACGTACTATTCTGTCACAGCGGGTTTTTTTTTGTTCCCCACATCTTTCCCCATTATCTTTTTAGATCTCGCTGCTCAACGTGTATCGCGAACGAAAAGGCCATATCCGTATCTTTCCTCATCTATGACCATGCCCATGACCATGTCATCACCTGACGTACTCGCTCCATAACCTCATAGTATGTGACACCCCACACATTGCAAACTGAATGACAGCAGAGTTCTTGTGTACGGAATAAAATCATTGTTCTTCAGATCTTCAGGCGTGGAAATTTTTTAAGAGAGCCGCCGCATGATCAACGGTCCCTTGATCCAGGACAATCTAGGGTAACATCTGGGATTGTCGAAAGTGACTTTTGCAGTTTTCGTTTGTATGAAATACTTTTCCAGAAATCACGCTCTCGAACCGACATGATCGGTGCCAAGCAAGAGGGAGAAGATCAAAGAGTAGGTCAGGAGGGACACCAGTCCAGCACGGTCATCAGTATTGGAGCTGCTCAGCTGCTCGATAGGGGCGTAAGAGCCAGCTAGCAAGATGGGTTCCCGTGCAGTGATCTTGCGGCCTCCGCGGAACAATATGTCTCGAGTGGGCGGGGAAATCTGGGGAAAATCTAGCTGAGATAGACCAAATTGGCAGGGCGGGTCATCGAAGAAGCCCTCATCACGCCACCCGCAGATCAGATAAACCGAGATGGGCATGTCGCGAATCGAGCGCGCGCCGCTATTGCCGAGGTGTTCGGGGACGGCTCTTCCCAATCCCGCCTTAGGGGGTGCGCGCGTCAAGATTCGGGACTTGCCTGCTGCCGGAGTTCCTTTCTGGAGCAAAAAAGCAGCCCGCCGTGAGTCGCGGCGTGTCGTACGGCAATGAATGATGCACGATGTACCCCCGAGTTTCGTTTTTGGCTGACTGGTCGGTGGGTGGGTTGGTAGAATTACCGCCATGTTAGGAGGTCGGATCGAAAGGGGATGGCTTGCGATCCAGCATTCGTTTCCTCGTTTCGTGATGCCTTCTTCCAGGGGTCCTGTCTAAGCGTGAGCAGGAACCGGTGAGCAGATCCCGTTCAGCAGTCAGGTGTTCCAGGGACAAGGTTACACTCCTCGTCCCTACATTGCGGAGGCTGCACATACACAAGTCAGCCGAGCACCACAACTGAGACCCAGAATCTACATTTGACGAGGACTATGGCGGGAGGGAGAATCGAGGGCCTTCATGACAATTCTGGTGAATACGACTGGTCCGCTGCCACGGATTTCTCAAAGATTCAGTTGGAGCGCAGCAGTTTCCCCATCGCCCTTGCCGTAAGGGGCAATGTCACTTACCGGGTTTCCTTACTTTCCCGCCCCAACTACAAGAAGACCTCCCTCACGAAATAGCCTGAGTGCGCGTATTCTGCGCGATGCCACCATTGGCAAGCCCAACAGCGTCCGAGTCTCTGATGAGCGCCACATTTTTGTTCCCAGACAGGAGTAAACACGTCCAAATAATCCCCGAAGGACCGAGCGTTTCCACCCACAAGTCCCACCAATTCCCTCAAGACCCGTCCATTCTCCCGACTACAGCCCTTGACACCTTTCGGAAATGGGTAAATGGTGTGTGGGGTCTGCCCTGCGCGCATAATTTTCCACCTGACACCGGCGCAGGACTTCAGAATACTATGACGACGTGCTCGGCGCTAAGATCAAAAGTCTGGTGTACGCTTGCCATTTTGCGGTGGCTCGCCCCCCTCTGTGTTCAGCCGTGCTGACCACGTCATTCCCTGTCCTTTTGTGCCCTCAAAAAATATAGCTCGGGAGCCGTGAAACGATCTAAACTCGAGAAGTCCGAGCCGTCAATATCATATGAAGCTTTCGTCGAAGACCTTGATCCGGGGGACTCATTTACCACTACGTTGACGGAGCTACTTGTCAGGGTGCGTCTCGTATGCGTCTGCTCCTCGTTCCTTTCATCGAATGCCGAGCTCTCGTCGCAGGAAATGGCCGAGCGCCGTCACCGACAAGTGGCTGCCGACCGTCGGCTCATATCCGACCGAACAGCGAAAGGCCTGCGCACCCTCGCTGCACCACAGCGCGTTTACCGCGATCGTGGTGTACGCGGTCTCGCTTCTCGCCGTTCACTAAATCTCACCGACTACCTCGTTGTTCCGCCCGAAGAGATGGAGCTCGATGACGACAATGATAGCCTAGAGAGCGCCGTCGAGGGTGCTCGCATAAACTACGACCTATACGACGCGTACACAAATCCGACTGGCATGAGTGCGTATTTTCTCCTCTCCATTCATCCCTTGATCTCTTCTTCGCGACTGGCCCTGAACTCTACGTCTCAGCAACCGTCGAGGTCGAGCCACCCTTCTCCCCACGCCACCTCCGTCACGTGCTGCGCTCTACACGCCGCGAAAGCTGGGGCACTCTGCGCGACGCCTCCCCTGACGCATGGGGTCCTCCACCCCCAGCATCTGCGACGGCAGTGCTGTCGGCGCCGCCCCTCACGCGCCAGCCATCCATTCGACGTGTCCCGGCCCGCTCCCGGACCGTAGATTTCACCGATTTCACGTCGCGGCGACGCTCGTCCGGGCGCGAAGGCAACCACAGCGCAACCGCCGGTGACCCCGAGGCGGACGATTCTGCAACGGCGATGTCCCCGTCGGCGTTCCCGCCTTTAAGCGCGATTGGCATGCCGCCGCGCCGGTTCTTCCCATCCCGCCGCCCCGAGCTGCCCTGGAGCCCGCTCCCGGAGAGCACAAGCTCCAGCACGAGCGCGAACTCGACCCCCAGCGTGGCGGGTACGGGTACAGCTACGGGCGCGGGCGCGATGCCGAGCACGCGGTTGAGCCCAGCGCCCGTACCTGTACCCGCCCCCGCCCCCACACCAGCGCACACCGACGCCCCGCGTGACCAGCGCACGTTCCTTTCCTGGCTGCCTAGCAGCGCGCTCCTCCAGCTCCCGCCGCCGCCACCCACAGACGCGCGCAGCAGCCCGCGCGCAACGCCTCGCCTGCGCCGCGGCGGCGTGCGTCCGCCAGAGTCGCTGCTGCCTCGATCACACGTGACGCTGCTGCGCACAGAGTCGCCCGAGCCGCTCGGCGTGGAGGGCGGCGCTGTGCCGATGGCGGTCAGTGCGCCGTCTCCGGTGTCTTTAGACCCGCGGCTTGGGCTGTCGTCGCCTGCGCCTGCTGAATAAGAAAACTGACCGAGGAAACGGAAATGGAAAAATGGAAGTAGAAGTGGAAGTGAATAAAGCTGACGAGGAACGGGGTGCTAAGAATATTTGGGTCGATATTACATGGACGACGACAACACTCAACAAGCAACAAACACATCATGCATGCACACACAATGTTTCTTTTCTTTTCTTTTTTCCCCTCTGTCTTTCTGTTCACATGTAGTTCAGCTTCAACATATTGGATAGATCTCCTGCCCTCCCTGCGCTTATGATTTTTTAAGAATTTACTAGTCGTGATCCTGCCTTTTATTATTATTATGTCCCCATCCAACATCGCTGCGCGAAACGAAAGCACTGCTCAGTTTCGAGACTGTCAACAAAAAACGCGATAGGTATCTGATCAACGAATTTGTGTTCCTCTATTTGTTCTCACTCACTCACACAAATACGTCACCCCGCCCTAGTACAGTACTACAAGCTCGAGGTCTCAGTCCCAACCTAAACGGGACACTGGTGCATAGTGGGGACGACCGCACTTACCGCCTAAACGACACCCTTGATGCCGAGCTCCTTCGCGGTGGTCTCGGCGACCTTTTCCCCGATGACGAGTATGGTCCCGTACGTTACAGTGTCCGCGCCGACATTTCCCGGCGAAGCGAAGAAACTAGCATGCAACATTTGCCAGCGGGAACACCTTCAGAGTAAGTTGGTACACTTATCTTCCAATGTACGTACACGCGATCAGCCCGTACCTAGATGTGAGTCCCGGAAGATAAACGGATTTTTAAAGAGCGAGAGCTCGTCGAACCCGATGGGAGACAACCGGAGGCAGTCTAGATCGATCACTGCGGGCATTTTACAATGTAATCCAATTCAGTCGGCTATTTCACGAAATCTGATTGGTCAGATTTTTGCAACTGAATTGGATTACATTGTAAAATGCCCACAGTGAGATCTGAAGCACAGTGCCTCAGCCTGAGTTCCTGTGACCGGTCTGGACTCGGACCCATATAATATGGACCTTCCTCTTTTGGTGAACCTTGTGATTTGTGAGTCCTGTCACTGCCACTGCTGTGTCACTGCTGTGCAAGGCGCTGTGGGCGATGGGATAGACAAAAATTCACAAAATCTGGCTTCACGTTTTTCCTACATAGTACCCTCCTAAATCCTGCCAGCCATGTCTCAAGGTCCTCGCCCGCACATCGGAAATATATCAGATGAGGGCGTTGTCGGCACCGGCCCAGGTTCCGTACCTCTTACTCGGTCATACCGTACCGTAGTTAACCCCCAAGTATAGGTGACCGTTTCCCTCCCCAGTCAACTCAAAGCCAGACGTCACAGGGAGAGTCCAACTTCTCTGATGGGTCTGGCGCTCTCTTTACCATGTACAATGAGATGTCGGAGGAAGAAGACAAAAAAATGGCGGAAAGTTGGAAAGCGGACGCTGACACTGTGACCGCAAATTAGGATGAAATTCATCCTATAAGTCATCCTATGTAAGGCTTAAACGACATCTTTCATAGGATGAATATCAGTACGCCGCGCGTGATTATCAGCATCAAGTAGGATGACGAAATTAGGAGTAAAATCATTCTATATTTGTACAAAATCAACCTATCCAAAAATGACACACCGTACGCCAATTTTAGGATGAAAATCAGTAGCAATCATTGGATGAAAATCAGTAGCAATTATTGGATGAAAATCAGTATTTATTTCGACTGAAAATCAGTCTTGTTCATTGGATGATTTTCAGCACTCCTTTTTAGGTTGATCTGATAAAAGAAATTTCTATTTTCACTAAACTAATACACATAAAATGACTACACGCCATCGCCATCATCGTCGGCCTCGCCGGCGTCACCGTCGTTCCTGCCTCCGTGCTGTTCCCGCCGCCGCATCACCATCGTTCCTGCCTCTGTGCTGTTCCCGCCGCCGCGTCACCGTCGTCGTTGGTGTCGGTGTCGTAGCGGTGGGGGTTGCGCGCCGTGCGGAGGTGGCGCTGCGGCGGTTCTTGCGCGCCGTGCGGAAGTGGCGTTGCGGCGGTTCTTGCGCACCGTGCAGAGGTGGCGTTGCGGCGGCTCTTGCGCGCTGTAAGGGGTGGTGGTGGCGGCGGACTTGTGCGTGGCGATGGGTTGGAGGCAGCGGCGATGGGCTTGTGTGCTGCAAGGTGGAGGCGGAGGCGGCGACGGGGACTTAGGTCTGGAACACAAATGATTAAACGATACAGAACAAAAAAAAACAAAAAAAAACGTATCTTAATGTAATGGGCTGAAGCCCAGCAGCGGCGGGGGGTGTGGGGGCCAAGGGACAGGGCGTGGTGGTATGGTGGATTGCGTGCCCGCGACGGTCTTGTCCCTGGAGTAGAGGGGGTGGCCCACGTGCAAAGGCGCTACCTGGAAGAGGACCGTTAGAAGAATGGTTAAAAAGAAAAAAAAAGAATAAACGCACCAGCTCAGTTGTTGAACGTTGAAACGTTGAAGTTTGACAGTGTTGAAGTAGAAGGGTGCCCGGTGTCGAAGTGTCGACGTCCTTTCCCACGCCGCAGATTCAGCCTCCGCCAGACTTTTTTTTTTCTAAGGCGAGTGTGCGTACCGTGACCGCCACCGGCCCCACCGACGCCCACCACCGACGCCACTCCCACACGTGGACTCAGACCGCAAGCCACCACCACCACTCCCCACGCGACGACGCACGCGGTGTGGTGCAAGCTGCACGACGACGACTCGCACGACGACGACCGATTGCGCGAACTGCCGCGAAGATGGTATGACACGCGACGATGGCGCGACAACAGCACGATGATGGCATGGCACGCACGACACGACCACAGCGCAACCGCGACACGGCCACGGCGCGACCGCGACACGACCACGGCGCGAGTCGGCCGCGCGAAGACTACGCCGACGGCCGTGCAATGACGGCGCGACCATGACCGCTACCACGACGACTACCACGACCGCGACCACGACCACGACGAAGCGGCCGGTGACGAAGCGGCGGCAGAGGGGACGG
This sequence comes from Lactarius pseudohatsudake, assembly GCA_021525015.1. Classification (NCBI taxonomy): domain Eukaryota; kingdom Fungi; phylum Basidiomycota; class Agaricomycetes; order Russulales; family Russulaceae; genus Lactarius; species Lactarius pseudohatsudake. The sequence goes on from JAKELH010000165.1 coordinate 140,501, forward strand.
CGGCGGGGATGACGGGAATGGCGACAGTGGGATTGGGACGGCGGTGTGGGGGATGCCAACTCAGACAGATATTGATATCAATGTGTGCATGTCGTACTACTGTAATGTTACTGCAGATATAGGATGATATTCATCTGCGATTTTCAGTCATCCAGTCATAGACGTGCTTTAGGATGACAATTTAACATTGTTTTGTTTTGCATGATTTTCAGTAGGTAATAGAATCATTTTATTTGGATGATTATCAGCACCACAAGTTAGGATGAAATGAAATCATCCACTAAGTCGTCTACGCTAGGCTGAAATCTGAAAATCATTACCAGATTGGATGATTTTGATCCAAATCGACGTTCACAGTGTGATGGGATCCTTGTATTTGTGAGTTCATATATTACTCTCAGGCCCCGAAATGCCGCTTCAAGTTGGTTTTAGACCGGTCTATTCTCTGCTGCAGTCGCGGCATTGGTTGCGGTTTCAATACAGGACCTTCGGCCAAGCTCGCAGGATACCTCTGCGTTCTACCTTCAAAATATCTATCAGCTCCTTGCTGACCCCAATAGAACGAACTTCTCAATTCCTCCCGCGCTGGCCGACCCACCTCCGTTTTCTCCCCCCAGTTATGCTGTCTGGGTGAATTCACTCTGGTTCTTGAGTTTGGCTATCAGCCTTTCGTGCGGACTACTGGCTACCCTGCTGCAACAGTGGGCGCGCCGATACATTAAGATCACACAGACACGGTACGGCCCACACAAACGGGCGCGAATTCGGGCATTCTTCGCTGAGGGTGTCGAGAAGCTGCACCTGCCCTGGGCGGTTGAGGCTTTACCGACCCTGCTACACCTTTCCCTCTTCATTTTCTTTGCCGGGCTTGTCATATTCCTATTCAACGTCCATTACACCGTCTTCGCCGCCGTTGTTTGGTGGATTGGGTTTTGCACAGCCATATATGGATGCGTCACGCTCATGCCAATATTTCGGCACGATAGCCCCTACTATGCCCCGCTTTCGTCACCCGCCTGGCTCCTCATCAACAGCGCAGTTTTTGCAGTCGTTCAGAGTCTCAGGTGGTTCGACGACCTTGTTGACTGTCTTGACTTCACACTACGCGATCGCGTAATCGACCTGGGAAGACTATCTCTCAGTCGCGCTGTAGAGGGTATGGGGAAGACAGCCGAAAAAACTGCTCTGGAAATCTCATCCAAGATCGATGCCCGTGCGCTCAAGTGGACATTCGACTCTTTAGACGAAGATAACGAACTGGAGCGTTTCTTCGCGGGCATTCCTGGATTCTGTATTTCGAACGCGGTCTCCAATCCCCGGGCGCTCTTTATACGACCAAATAGGAGGGGATTATCCGAAGCTTTGATCGGACTGATACAGCGTACTTTGGCCTCCAACTTGATCAGCCAGTCAGGTAGACGACGCCGGACCCGAATCTGTACCGACGCGATGCACACGGCGGCCCTTCGTATCGATCCATCTATCTGCCAGAGGATTTTCGACGGAGAGTGGGACGGACTTCTGAAGTTCGTCGAGTTCGGGCACTTTATCAGGAGGGATCATTACAACGACCCGTACCAGGCCTACTATTCGACTTGCATGGTTGCCGCCGTTATTGCAAGGGTCAAAAAACGTGATGACCGTTGGTCCGAACTCGCTATTGGCCATCTTGGTGTATCAGCACCTATCTTCCAGAACTATCTTGCCCATGGGGATAGTGCATTGCTCGCCAATCTCAATCACCTCCTTTGGCACATTATTCGCGTCCATTTCAAGCACATTAACCTCAAAGATATTGACACCTTGCGGAAGACCCTTGAATTCGTTTCCAAATTTAACATTCGAAATACTCTTCCCGTCTTACAGTGCGGATTCTGCGACATATGGAACGAGACCGTTGTCCAGGCACGGAACGCCACAGATTTTACCTCACGCTCTCTTCTTATCCTAATTCTCAAGAGTCTGCGCAAGGCTTACCTCGCTTTGCATGAGGGCACCGATTCCGCTCCGAGGGCATTCGCTGCCTCTGCTGATGTCGTTGTTCTTTTGGCATCTTCTTTCCCGCTCTGCTGGATCCCCGACCACCGCCCGCATCACGCGTCATATGCTCAAGCTCAAGACGCAGATACCGAGGTGACAGATCTCACTTTTCCTCCCGTGCAACAGGACATTGTCTCTCCATGGTCAACGTCACCACCATCACCAACTGACGATATCGCCATCGTAGGTCCTTCATGGCTGTATCGAGATCCCGAGCAGCTGGGAAATCAACCTTCGCATCCTCCGCATAGTGGGTCGACTGGAAGGATCCAATTCTGACTTGCTAGATTGGTGTTTTAAGCGTGGAGGCGGTGGCAGGCAATTCTGAGCGCGACAGGTGTGAGGTCGACAGGTACGCCGCGTGCGCAACGTCGCCAAACCGCCGCCGCTTGGCGCGCTCGTTCATCACACCGGCTCGGCCACGGTCCCCAATTCCGAAGGTTGCGTTTGTACCGTTGCTATCCGCACGTGTATTGTGTCTTACCTGTGTCTTGTGGTTTGTCTACCATGTATATAACCTCAGTCCTCGTATTCTCACTTCGAAGTGCTGCTCGTCCGCACTAAGTCCGTTTCGCGAGAGTAGATTCCCTTCTAGTGTCTATTGCAGAGTACCGGTTACACTCCGCCTCGCCCACGCCCCTACTCTCCTGCGCCCACATTTCACACCTCTCATGTCTACACCTTCCCCTTGGGACAAAAAAATCGCACATCACATCCACAGGGTTTTCGGGTTTGTGGTCACTATGTTGTGGCTGGGATGAGGCTCGCAGGGGACCGTCGTCTCAGAATCACTATGCGACGAATACAGTCAGACAGTGTGTGGCACAGAAGCACGATTTCAAGTTCTGGTATTCAGTGGTACAAGGACACGATTGCTATCAACTATTCAGGTCTGCCGGAATTATACTTTCGAGACTTTGTCGTACAAGGTGAGAATATTACTGGCCAACTTGATGATTCCTCGCGATTGATTCCCCCGGCTAGACGATACCTTTGATGCCGAGCTCCTCCGCAATGATCGCGGCGGCCTTCTCCCCGATGACGAGCGCGGTCCCGTACGTGTTCGCGCTGACATTGCTCGGCGGGATGGACAGGTCGGCAACTTTAAGCCCGTGCACGCCGTACACGTTCAGCCTCGCATCGACGACGCCGCCCTGCTCTCGAGGCTTCATCGCGCACGTGCCGAGCTAATGCGCAAAGGCAAAGGCAAGGTACACATAAAACGCACGCCGTCAACAACGCCCCTCACTCATTAGGGGAGAGAAGGGCTCACAGAGTGATAGGCCGTGCCAACTGCCCCAGCAAAAAAAAATGAATACAAGTGAGCGAGTAATGAAGAGGTAGGGTTTACGCACCGTTCGCCCGAGCGAACGCCTCTAGCACACGCTCGTCCTCCTCTGAATATATGATGCGTGGCGCATCGAATGGGATGGGACCCTCGGCATGCGCGATGATGGACGCGGGACCGCCCGGAGTGAACGGGGGGTGCAGCACGGGCGGCTCACCACGGAAGTGCGGCATGCGACGGGCGATCTCGCGCGCGAACTTGTACCCCCACGTCAGGGGCTTCACGTCTGCCTTCCTGGTAAACAAAATACAGTGTGAGGGTTGGATGAGGGCGCTGGGGGGAGACGGACGACTCGAAGAAGCCGGGGACAAAGTCTACGGGCGCAGAAACGTTGTCGGCGTGCATGATGTGCACGTGTCCGCGCGCGAGGGGGTATTCCTGTGCGTTGGGGTATCATGAGTGTTGCGCGTGCGGCAACCGGGGGGGGGGTTATGCTCACAGTGTATATAGCCAAGGTGAAGTATTTGCGCGGGGGTACTGCTGTAAGATTCTCGAAAAGTCTGGACGAAACAAAGGTGATGAGTGTCTTGACAACCCAGTGGCAATTGTCGGAGCGCGAACCCCGAGAACATCCCAATCCTTAGGACAGGCTTGTCTGGCGCATTGGCAAAGTGGGAGTCCCAATACTCCTGGAACTCAGGGCCAAGCTCCACCACCTCGGACGGCTTCGGGCGCCACTTGATCCCCGCGTCGAGTGGGCTAGTCGGATGGGGATTGAGTACCAAGGAATCGGAAGACAAATATTTAACTTGGCGCACCCTTGCGTTGAGATTTCCTTCTTGGTCTTTCCAAATTCGGCGGCCGCAGCTGCGATTCATAGTCAGTCATGAAGCACGGGCAGCTACGCCTCTCAAAGCCGGAGGAAGGACAGCCAGAGGCACACCATCGATTCCTCCTTCCACATTGCGGAGTATCGCATCCAACGACTGCGCCTCGTCTGCAGCAAAGTACTTATGGTCGAAGTTGTTGTGGTCTGCACGTGCATACCTAAACGTCAGAAACTGAACGTCTGAAATGGCCGTTGCAAGGGAAAACCTTGGTAATTCTCGCCAACCCCAGGCAAGTCGACGCGCTGCTTCACCCCGACACGCTCGAGCACATCCTTGGCGCCGATCCCTGAACGCTCCAGAATAGCAGGAGAACCAAATGCACCCGCTGAGACGAGGACCAGCTTCGTTCCTCGCACAGTGCGCGTGTCCCCCGGGCCATCTGGATGAAACAGCGGGTTGAGAGTATATGCGACGCCTGTCGCGTGATTCTCACTACGTGCATATAGTCAGAGAGGCAAGATAAACATGTAAAAGAAATGAAAACGCACTCGTCGAATGTGATGTGCTTCACATGAACTCCCGTCAAGAAGTGTAGGTTCGGCCTGGTGTCCTTGAGCGGGTAGATCATGTTGTGCGGAACATCCGAGCGAGTGCCTGTCTCGTCGTTAATCCATCTGCTCTCGTGAAAAAAAAAAGTCAGTGCTCTCTGAGCTGGGGAGGCGTATGCCAGTGCTAGGTATCATGTACGCACTTGGGCCACCTCTACCGCAAGTGCGCTATTTAGCCATCGATCAAGCTGCACAGTCATATAACAGGCCCTCACCGCGTACACGTTGATCGTTTCCAAATCATTCAGGTCCGCGTCGTCTGGCTTCTGCGCACGATCGGGGTCGAGTGTGCGCGCAACTTGAAGGAACTGCTCAGCAAGGTCCGTAACAAATCCACTCAGTGAGACTGCGAGTGGACCGTCTGTGCCGTGGGTCGGCCCCCCACCAGGAACCTGGTACGTCTCGATCTACAATCTCTCAAGTCCTGTCCCAGCGCAGCACTATCTCACGCACCTTTTTCAGAAACGGGATGAGGTCCTTTGAGCCCCACCCGGGATTCCGGTACACCGTTTCCCAGTCGTCATAGTCAGAGGCAGACGGGCGCACGTATGCCATGACTATCAAAGATTAAAACAGTGGGACCCACGTCACGGTGGGTCGAGATAAATCAGACAACCGGTAATTTTATACGAATGAGAAGAGGCACGAGACGCACAGTTGACGCTGCCCCCACCACCGAGACACTGTCCACACGCCACGGTGGTGGTGCGGCCGCCAAGTGCCGCACTCGGCTGGGAAATGTGCGCACGCACGGTGCGTGAACCAGGTGCGATGTGGCTTAAGCACCTCAAGGATTGGGTGTGCGCAGGGTCGTTGTACGTCGTGGGACCTGCCTCGAGTAAGAGGACGCGCAGGCTCCCGTCGGCGGCAGCGAGACGACCGGCAACAACGCACGCAGCCGTGCCGCCTGTTCATAATTAGACATCCACGCTGTTAGTGGAAGGGGGACGGATGGGAATGGTTGGAGGCTGAGAACGTCTCACCGCCTGCGATGATGATATCGTATTCCTCGTTGATCACGGTGGGACTAGACATTTGGAAGTCCCCATAGGTGTCCCTAGTGTAATTAAATACTGTTCGCGCACCAATGCGGCACCATCTATGTACAGAATCATGCCTGTGAAGCAAACACATGCCGCTGGCTCACGTCATCTTTCAGTGCTTGTTCAGAGATGCGCCACGCATTGACCCGAACAATCTGGAGTAGCATTCCTCTAAGGTACTGTGCAATCTTTGCTTTCGTACAAGTGTCATGTATACACGATCAAAGGGCTGACAATTCGTATCAAAGCCACCGAGATAACGTACTCTTTTGACATGTGAATTCGGGAGCGTTCTCTGAGAAGAAGTCAAAGAAATGGCTACCAATGTGTAGATATGTACAAGTCTATGTTGGCCGTCGACTGAGGCATCCCTGTTAGAAAACGTTCATAAACGGTGAGAGTACATTTTGGGCAGACTCAATTGTGACCCCGTCCCACTAGAGACGCCCTTGATGCCGAGCTCCTCTGCGATAATCACGGCGGCCTTCTCCCCGATGACGAGCGCGGTCCCATACGTGTTTGCGCTAACATTGGCCGGTGGGACAGACAGGTCGGCAACTTTGAGCCCCCGTACGCCGTACACGTTCAGCTTCGCATCGACGACGCCACCCTGCTCTCGCGGCTTCATCGCGCACGTACCGAGCTAATACCAACGTAAGGTACAAGGGAAAATCACTTCTATCAACGATGATGTATACCTTGTAGAGGAGGGAGGAACTCACTGAGTGCCAGGTCGTGGCCACTATCCCCCGCCACAAGAAAAAATAACGAATAAAGTTAAGATTTAACGGATCGGGAAGCGAAGAAACTACGCACCCATCGCGCGCGCGAACACCTCAAGGGCGCGTTCATCCTCTTCCGAATACACGATGCGCGGCGCATCGAACGAGACAGGTCCCTCGGCGTGCGCGACGACAGCCGCAGGCCCACTCGGAGTGAAGGAAGGGTGCAGCACCGGTGGCTCACCACGGAAGTGCGGCATGCGGCGGGCGATCTCGCGCATGAACTTGTACCCCCACGTCAAAGGCTGCACGTCTGCCTTCCTGGCAAACAAAGGATAATATCAGAGAATGCTGGATTGGGGAACGAGGAGTAAATGTAACAGACGACTCGAGGTAACCGGGGACAAAGTCTGCAGGCACAGAGACGTCGTCGGCGTGCGTGATATGTACGTGTCCGCGTGCGATTGGGTATTCCTTCGCGTGTGGGAATCAGGATATGTTGCGTGTCGCTACGAATAGGGGTGAGCTCACAGTGAATGTACTCAAGGTGAAGTATTTTCGTCGAGGGACCAAGGTATGATTCCCCATGGACCTGAACGACCGTGATAGTGAGTGTCCTAACCAATCGAGCTAGTCAGAGCACGAACGCCGAGCCCACGCCAATCCATAAGACAGGCTTGTCTGGCGCATTGGCAAAGTATGAGTCCCAATATTCCTGAAACTCAGGGCCGAGCTCGGCCACCTCGGATGGCTTCGGGCGCCACTTGATGCCTGCGTCGATCGAGCTAGTGATATAGGTATCAAGTCAGAAGGAAGTCAAAATCAAGCGATGATTTAGTGGCACTTGTGCATCGAGATCTCCTTCCTAGTTTTTCCAAACTCGGCGGCCATAACTGCGGTATCATAGTCAATCGTAAACCATGGGCAGGTACGCTTCTAAATAAGGGAGAAAATGTATAGACATACTATCAAGTGCGCCTTCCTCGTTGCGGAATATCGCATCCATCGTCTGTGCTTCATCTGCAGCAAAGAACTTCAAGCTTATGACATTGTGGTCTGCACATGCGTACCCAAACGTCAGAAACTGAACGTCAGAAATGGCCGTTGCAAGGGAAAACCTTGGTATTTCTCGCCAACCCCAGGCAAGTCGACGCGCTGCTTCAACCCGACACGCTCGAGCACATCCTTGGCGCCGATTCCTGAACGCTCCAGAATAGCAGGAGAACCAAATGCACCCGCTGAGACGAGGACCAGCTTCGTCCCTCGCACAGTGCGCGTATCCTTCGGGCCATCCGGGTGAAACAGCGGGTTTAGAGCATATGCGACGCCAGTCGCGCGATTCTCACTGCCTACATTAAGACAACCTTTCAGAGATGTGAGAGAAACGCACTCGTCGAAGGTGACATGTTTCACATGTACCCCTGTCAAGATGTGCAGGTTCGGCCGGGTATCCTTGAGCGGGTATATTACGTTATGCGGCACATCCGAGCGAGTGCCTGTCTCGGCGTTAATCCATCTGCTCCCCGGAAATACAAAAGTCAGTGACAGTGCTGGGACAGCGCACGCTGGGAGTATGCACGCACTTGAGCCACCTCTGCCGCCAGCGCGTTGCTCAGCCTTCGATAAGCTATGTAGTACATAACCAAGCGCGAGACACATACCGTGTACACATTGATCGTTTCCAAATCATTTGTGTCCGCGTCATCCGGCTTCTGGGCACGGTCCGGATCGAGTTTCCGCGCAACTTGAAGGAACTGCTCGGCGACGTCCGTGAGAAACCCACCTGGCGAGACGCCAAGCGGACCGTCTGTTCCGTGAGTAGGTCCCCCAGCCTGAGGGACCTGGTACGTCTCTATCTACAGTTCTCCAATTTCAGACCCAATGGGCTACTAGCCCCCTACTTTACACACCTTTTTTAGGAGCGGGATGAGGTCCTTAGAGCCCCACCCGGGGTTCTGGTAAACCGTCTCCCAGTCGTCATAATCAGAGGCAGACGGGCGTGTGTACATCATGACTATCAGAGAAAATAAAGTAGTTCACCCGGGTCAAGACTGATCAGACGAGCAAGAGAGAAGAGACAGACAGTTGACGCTGCCCCCACCGCCGAGACACTGCCCGTGAGGCACGATTGTGGTGCGCCCGCCAAGTGCCGCGCTCGGCTGGGAGACGTGCGCGCGCACGGTGCGTGAGCCAGGTGCGAGGTGGCTCAAGAAGCTCAGGGGCTGCGTGTGAGCGGGGTCATTGTATGTCGTGGGACCGGCCTCGAGTATGAGGACGCGTAGGTTCGCATCAGCGGCAGCCAGGCGGCCGGCAATGACGCATGCCGCGGCACCGCCTGTCACGGTCGCAGTCAGTCAGTAGCAGAAGGGTGGCAGGTGGGAAGAGTAGGAAGTTGAAGACGACTCACCGCCTGCGATGACGATATCGTATTCCTCGTTGATTACAGTGGGAGTAGACATTGTTGGCCTTCGTCGACCCCCTTGACTCAGTTAAATATTATTCACAGGCCCGAGGAGCGCCATCTTTATTAATGCATGCGAGGCGAATGTATGTAAGTGGACGATACTGTAATGTCGGTTGACGGAATTTGGGGGAACCCGCGGAGACATGGGACTGGATTCAAGGGGAATTAATTCGTTTCGGCATTGCCGCGACTAAGACCATCATTGAGGCCCTCACAGGTCTCACCTCACCAGCCCCACCATTCATTTCGTTGCCGAGGCTTCTCCACCAGACACGATATACGTAATATGTAGCAATCCCTCTGCGCGGCGCTACTGGCCGTCAAGAACCCACGGAATAAGATGGCGGGGCGGAGTCTTCCGCCCTCCTCAGGCTGTTCCACTTTCGCTGACTACACCAGCGTCGTACCGGTATGGATGTCAGTCGACGAAGAGCTGGAAGGGTTTACGGTGGCCTGCCGACGCATTTCCCCGGCGGGAGGGGCATTTTACTGGCTCCCATGGAAATAAGCGATGGAAGCGATGGAAGCAGAAGCCTCGTGCCAAACCTTCCCTTCCCACCCCCGACAGGCCCCTTGCGCCTGCTTAGCACACTCGTTGTAACTTACTAACATCGCCCTCGCTCCTTGGGCTTGCTTCTTAAACTCCCCCTGCCCACATAGTGGGTTCGTGACTCTAGATCACTGCCATCTCTTGGCGCTTTAATTGTACGCCGGATTGGTTTTCTTTTTCCTGTCCTTCTCGAACCCTCCCTCAAGCGCCATCTGTTGAGATCGAGGCCCGGAACGTTGCCGAAGACAACCCGAGGCCAGACCATATAATTATGTAATTGATAAATTACCGTAGAATAAGCCGGATATAATACCAGGGATCTGCGGAGATAGGAGCATAAGCTCTACTCCAAACTCTCACATACTCGTCCTTCTCACTCATATAAGCTGCCGGCCTCACTAAATCACAAGACCATCTATGCATCGTGCATGTTACAGTGAAGCGAACAGATGCCAGTAGTATGCATTGACACTGACAATCTGATGTAGGCTGAGATGTAGCATCTTTCTAAGGTATTAGTACTGTGTGGTCCTCGTCCTCGCTTTCGTACAAGCGTCATATGGCGGTTCCATACGACCAGAGGGCTGAATTAGACGTTTCCGTAGACGGTATGAGCTGCGACAGATATCGGGGCAGCCAGTGCTCAGTAAAACCGTAGTATGCAGTTCCTCAACAACTTCAATTTACTCACGCCTCTAGTCGCTCGCAGTGATCTTCGATGTGTCGAGCCGATGAAGATGTAACTGACAGCAGATGCTATGGGCTTAAGAGAGAAGAACTAGCCTAAGATAAACGGTCTGAGCCGAAGCGAGGAACGAGCGAAGGCTTAGAGCATAGTCTTTGCGCGAGCGGACAGGGCGGCACGTGCTCATCCTTTTCCTCCGTGCCACCACCTGTCCTCCCATATTCCCAGCCGGTTCAAAGAACCATGTCTTTTATTTTCGAAAAATTATATACCTCCCGACTACCTTAGTTACCCCCTCGAACACGACAGATCTTCCCTCCACGCCCAACTCGTCTGAACATGCCACGCATCGTTGATGACCCGACCTGGGCTACCTGCCCAAGCTTTGAGAGTGCTGAATGGGATTTCCTAAGACAGACCATGATCGACGCCCACCAAGGGGCCTTCCCGCTGGCCCCCGAGGATGCCACCCAAAGACTCAAGGACACCTGGGCCCGTGAAAACGGTGCCAAGGTCGCCGCCTGGAACGCTCAACTCGAGCAGGACCGCGTCGAGCAGGAGGAACTAGACAGACTGGCTCAGGAGGAAGCCGATGCCCAGCTGGCGCAGCGTCAAAAGGAGGCCAAAGACCAGTTTCGCGAGGCCGAGAAAAAGAAGCCAAGGCTGAACGACTTTGACCCTAACCGCGTCATCAGTGACTGGATCAAGGCGAGACCAGCCCTGTACGCCATCAACAGGCTCAACAACCTCGAGTATGTCGAACTCGAT
>JAKELH010000166.1:0-151335 GCA_021525015.1 Lactarius pseudohatsudake
ACAACGCCCAGCGACTGGAGAGGAATCGATTCGGCCGCTATATTTAAGGTACGCGCGGGTCATCTACGCGGCCTAAAGATCGCGACGAAAGAGCGCACAGACCTTCAGAGATATTGCACTCTTCCGCATCTGTTTCGATATCGGAGTCGTCGGTCTGCAAGTCAGGTCAACTCTGTCTTATCCGATGATCCTGTTTGGCTCTCGTACGCGACGTTTTCCGCCCACTGCTCATACCCATTCGTCTTCACTTTATCCACGTCAGGGACGGCTAAGGGGAGCGAAGTTTAACGGTCGAGTTTCCAATGATAGCCGTTTAGACGACTTGCAATCACGTTCATCGTCAGAAGGTTCCTCAGGAACATACCCATCCGTTTCTTGTGCCAGTATCGTCGTGTCTGGTAGGTACCTCACAAGAGAAAAAATCTCGGAGGGGATACCATTCGTTGGAAGCGCGTTTCAACCTCTCTGAAGAACAACGATGTTTTTGTGTACAACGGGTTGTTTTTCTTCAGCCAAACCAGGGCAGCACAAACGCGTGCACGGTTTACTCGCAAAAAGCCAGGCATTGTTCTTTTCCGGTAAGTTCTTTGGGCCAACAATGTCACGCTGATGGTGGCGGCGAGGATAGAAGGAGAAGGAGGCATGATCTGCCCATCTGCCATTTTAGCGATGTCTTCCGTGTTAAGCCTGTAGGTGGACACGTTGCCCCGTAATCCGCTATGCAATCCTTTTGGCGAAGCCATGTTCGAGCGCCCCTCTTCTTGGGGTAGAGTTTGACAATATACGCAGCTGGGAAGTGTCTCCCCACAAGAACGCGTTCAGGCAAAGTGAGAATGTTTAGTTCTCCAGGAAACAGTGCCGACCCACATCCCATTTGCGAGGGAAAGAGGAGGGGTCTTTTCTCGACGAAGGTGAGACGCACATGAGGAACATACGTCAGCAAAAGAAATCCCTGCGTCGTTTTCGTGAAAACACAGGGGATTTTCATGGAGGAGTACACCATTCGTGAGACGGTGGCAGGGTGAGATTTCGAGGGAATCAGGTTTTGGTTTTGTTGTAGATCCGACAGTCCTATTTCACAAATGTCTTTTTGGGAGAATCGGCCGGCACAGATAGCACAAATCGATGTTTTCATGCCGTGTTACCGGTCGCGTCAATGAACTTGGAAATCCTCTGTTGCCGAACGTCTTCTGAAACTGGCTTCAAAAAGCAATCTCCGTCTGATCCGGTCCCAACAGGCGTCTCCTCCAACGGACGTTGTTCGGCTTCTACTCTTCTTTCTTTTTCTTGTTTTCGATAGCGTCGTCCAATTTCGACTGTTTTTCATCTGACAGAAGCTGAACAGCTTCGTCCAGCTTCACACGCGATCGTTTCTCTGCATACGAAAACGTGTCTGGGAGAATTTCGCAGATCTCGCCCTTCGACAGCCATTTGAGATGGGTCGGTACGTTTCTAGTAGATGGACTCATTGGTTGACAGAACGCTGTGCCACAGTGGAACAGAGACCGCACAGAGGGGCGGAAACGCTCCTATTCCTCGCGACGTCTGTATAAAGGAGAACGCACGCCCCCCTGACCGTCTCCTGTTTACTTCCAATCCACTTCCAATCCCCCATTGCCACCAGTGTCTATTCCCCGCTTAACATGGAACACGATCTAAACGCATATCGATCAGGACTTCTGCAGTCCAAGTTGTACGTTGGCAGTCCCGGATTTCTCCCCGCCGTCTGTTGGGAGCAAGGAAAGAACGGCAATGTTGTTTCGGACAAGATTGGCAAAACCGACGCAGTCATGTCAATCGTGGGCAGGGTTTTGGAGAGCAGGTTGAACTGCGAGCCACACGGCAATTTTAACCCCAAATACGGTCCTTTGGAAGGAGCCAAATTCCAGCTACAGCTACTAGTCAAACCTGCCGGAACACCTTTCGAAAAGGATTTCGAGAAAGCATTCGATGTCCTTACCAAAGTACAGGGACAGGCAGCGTCCACCCAAGATCGCCGTAATTTCATCGTCACCGAAGCAGGGAACAAAAACTTTCGATTTGGAGAGCGCGTATTCGAAAAAAGGGTCTGTTCTTCTTTACTCAGTGGCAATTGGTTTCGGTTTTCATACTGTTGGACGCAGGCTACGCCACTGGACATAGACGGAGGAGAACAGGTTGACGAAACTACGGAGAATTGGCCTATATTGGTCGACTTCCGCACCGATTTGGAGAAGATCAAACCCGAGTATCGCGCAATGCCCCTTAGCGTTTTCAGGAACGACGCCTTCGTTTGTCCCGAACAAGTGAGGGATATCGTCAAAGGCGCCCTCGTCGAAGTCCATTTCGAACTTCATCACTATCACATCCGCAAGAACGGGTACGATTCTTTCAACGGATCTATTGAACAGATCATCGTGCTCCAACCGAGCGATATCCAACCCATTTCAGCCTACAAAAGGAAGAATGTGGAAGAAGGGCCAATTCGCCTGAAACCATCCCTTGTTCTGCAAATGGGGAGTCGCTCCAATGAGAAGCCAGGCGTCGGTCGACCCGAGACCGCTCCGTTGGAACAAGGAATGCAACCCGTGCCAGGTCCCTCCACGCGCATAGTGGAACGGGCGCAAGTTGAGGCACACGTTCACGAACTGTCCCAAAGCCTCCCCGGCATTATCGACAAAGGTACGGATAGATAAGTGCAGAACATCATCCACTGTCTCACTTTCCTTTCTTACAGAAGATTCGCTTGAGGAAAACCACGAGGAGGATGCCGAAACGGTCGGGGGGGAAACTGTCAAAGGGAAAGGCAAAAAGGTCTCAAAGTGAGGTGTCCGAATAGTTGTGCAGCGTTAGTCGATGGTTGTATGTGATTGTGAAGGCCGATGAATGTTAAACATGCTATCTGAGCGCGTTAAGTACCCGATGAGCTCCCGAAGGCACTTCCGACTCTCAGAAGGGTGCTAAGTGGTTCAGGGAAAGCAACCCGTGCCAGGTCCCTCCACGTGTGTAGAACCGAAACACGCGTTCACCGTTACCACTATTCTTTTGCGTATGCAATGAAAACTCCTGTGTAAACAAAGCTGTGTAAACAAAACGCCTGTGTTCCGATCCCCGCCTTCACACAGTCTTGTTCCTTCCTTCGTGTTCCAAAATGAGAACAGATTCGGTCATCGTTCTTCGGATGCATTCCCAAGACTCGCAGTGACGACAACACAACAGAAGAGCGGTGTACGGTGCGCAATAAATTATTGTTTCAGCGGCCCCACCGTACGTACATATCGCGAGCCGATAAAAATGATAATTCCTAATCAGACGAGATGGAGACACCCCTCTACCAAATCGTGACCTGCGTATAAAACTACGCACGCCGTCCTTTCACCCAATCCAATCCCAAAGCTCTTACTATGCCTGTCAGAATCACGCGTCTTCTTGGCGGAACGGCCTACCTTTCTTGCTTGGCTCGGCTCGAGAACCCCAGGGTTGTTGACGACGTGTGGGGCGACGTTGTCTTCGACGTTCTTGTCTCTTCTTCTATCTCCGTCGACGAAACCGACCGAATAATTGGCAGCCTTCGGTATAAGCCAAAGGATGTAAACGAGATCTTGACTGAAGGGCTGTACGACATACACGCTAAGGTACGCCGATTGACCCTTTCTGCTCTTAACAATCGCCCCCTGAAAGATTTCAGGTTGTTACATTTCAATCAAACACTCATGAACGTAGCCCCGTCCGCGCAGACGAAGATTTCGCATTCATGGGGGATCTCCTGCAGGTGCGACTCCTTTCCCTTTTGCTGTCCCCGTTTTCCAATAATCCCTCCTAGCTTCGTCCTGTGTCGGACAACATTGGTTACACGGCCTGCACCGGTGACCACCCCGCGAGGTTGTTCGCATCTGGAAGAGTTACCGAGCACGATCGCGACATCTACGCGTTCACGTTTACCGTATGGCAAATCGTGGACCAGTCCTCTCCTGTTGCCTGCGTCACAGTACGTGCGGTGCTTGGAATCAACGCACTTACGAACAATCCCTCCAACCGTCTTCCTCCCATTAACTCCCTCGTCTCCATCACAGGCGACATAATCACATTTGAAGATGGGGTGGTCATGGTCGCTCTCGACGACTTATCCTACGTGGCCTGTCCCCGGCACGTCTGCAATAGAAGCCCACGCCCTTCACGCGCTGTGGGCATGGTCGCTCTGAACAACTTATCTTACGTGGCCTGTCCCCGGCACGTCTGCAATAGAACCCCACGCCCTTCACGCGCCGCGGGCATTCCCACCAATTTCGACGAGATCGATTGAATGGTCATCGAGATGACGTAGAATCCAGTTCCCCCGTCTGCCTGTGTAGGGGCATTCCGATTAACTCCAACGAGATTGGTTGAACGATTGGTGAGAGCGACGTAGAATCCTGTTCCCCTGTCTGCCTGTCTAGTCGTGTATGTACGCTGAATCGTCGAGTGCACCTTTGTTTCCTTTCGTGAACCGATAAGACCGCTGAGAAGGCGAATACTTTCTTCGACGCGACGACGACTTCAACGACTGTAAACTTCTCTCAGCTAACGTTCGACACTAAGACCCATCGTGGGAACGCTATCTCCAGAAAGTCACACGGGATTGATTGAATGTATCGGGAATGGCGTAGAATCAGGTTCCCCTGTCTGCCTGTGTAGGGGCATTCCGACCAACTTCAACGAGATTGGTTGAACGATTGGCGAGAGCGACGTAGAATCCTGTTCCCTGGTCTGCGTAACGTCGACCTATAGCTAACGTTCGATACCAAAACACATCGTGGGAACGCTGTCTCCAGGAAGTCACACAGCTGAGGGAAAGGATACCAGGTTATCTGTGGAATGATTCCACTGTCCAAGAATAAGAATGAGAATGGCAAACGAGGAAAAGCGCAAGTACTGGATGGTGTGGCGGAACTCACCCAGAATGGGTCAACACTTATGTAACAAGATTCACTTTGGCTTTATTTACGATTCACCCGGAATATCGACCTGCCATATGACCTTGGCAAGCAAGGTGATGCCATTCCTTCCAGCCTTCCAGGGACTCGAGTTCTTATTATTTACGCTTGAATGTACTGTAGCATATCACCACCATCAATGGCCTTGTAGTAAATGAGATCCGTCTTCGGTCATGCACAATTACAGAACCTAAGTAAAACCAACATATTCATACCACGGACAGAGGTTCAGGTATAAGCCGCCCCCAGCACCTTCAGTGCGAGAGCACGCAATATCTGTCGACAGAGAATACATCAGAGGTCAGTCACATCGGGTACCACACTCGACTGTTTGCGTACCTCTGCCTTCTGGGCCCCGCCTAATTCAGCGAACACGGCGGCCACACTCTTTCCCTTGGCATCTCTTACGGCTCCAAGTCGGTTTCCCGCATATGCACCCATAACAAGTCCGGGCACGTTGGCAGTGATGAACCCTAGACCAGCACCACATGCTGCACCTAGCCAGGCCCACAGAGGGAGATGCCGCTCGACCTCTGGTCGGAGGAGCTGGTGTGGATAGTAAGCCTAACGTCGCGGGGGTTTGGTGGTGATACATACATCTTCGAATACATCGCCAAAGACGCGATCTGCGTTCGGTCTCTGCCCCGGTTGCTCGGCAGGAGCGGTTCCAGTTCCGGTTCCCGTCCCCGTCTGTTCGCCAGTTGTGCTGCTACTGCCGAACATGCTGGCAAATGTGCTGAAAAAGTTGCTCGACGCATTTGGGTCGTTGGTCCGCTCAGAGGATGATTTGCTGGCGGATAGTTTGTCGTACTCGCGGCGTCGTTGAGGGTCGGAGAGTACATAGTACGCATCTGCGACAGCCTAAAGCAGGTTGCGATATGTGCACTGGACACGGAGAAACGGGTTCCCTCACCTGGAATTTCTCCGTAGCAGCTTTCTTCTCCTCCGTCGAGGCACGAACGAGTCGGTCGGGGTGCGTCCTAGAGCAAGGGACTGTGAGAGACCCCAGCCAGGACACGAAAGATGACCGACTTCAAGGACTCCTTCCTGTACGCTTGTCTGATATCCTCTGTCGAAGCTTCCTTTGGGATGTTGAGGACATTATAGTAGTCAGGAAAGCTGGCCATGTTAAAGTGTGACGTCACCCATTCTCCAGCATCCTAATTAAATCACATGAACACGTTACTGTTAGGGATCGGAACGATGGGAAAGAAGCGCCATCCCTGTCTCCCGGTCCACCGACCAAAACCCGGCGCAATGTCACACCAGATACCGAGGCTATGACCGTTGACCGGCCGTTGACCCCCCATTGTCTACTGGCAGGGACTTCCCAAAGCACTCTCAGATATAGCCAGAATTTTACAGAAGACATTAACAATGAAAAATTGGAAAGACGACGGCACGGATATTTCTTTTGACAGTATCCTATCGGACATCTATATTAGCCTCAACACCCGGCAGTCCTCACTGTGATCCCGTAAAACGATCCTAATAAATCATGCGATCATTATAATACATTTACTTCGCTTCAAGATACTTGACAGTTCTCCTTGAGTTCTACTAACGTGCTGGTGTGGGCGGTGAGATAGGAATTCTGTACCAGAGAGCCTCCGATGGGTGAGGTCCACGGACAGGTCTTGCCTTCTCTCACTTCAAGTTGTCATTCCATTCGTCGTATTTGTTACTTGTCCACCTCCGTGCAGTCCGTTCGGGCCGCCAATGCATCTGGCCTCCAAGGGCATGATAGCGCCTCTCCAGCGGGCTTTGATAATTTGAACGTTTGAATGGCCGTGCCACAGCGGACGAGCGGACGGCATACATGTGGCAGGGAACGGATGTCCAAGTGCTCAAATACACCTACCCAGGTGGGCAGAGCAGTTCCCGGAAAGCGTGATGGCTGCTTGAGCAAGCGCGTTGTTGGTGTCAAGTCACTCAAGCGCAATACAACTTCTTCCAAGGTCCATCGATTCAGAGTGGCAAGGCGTGTTATTCCGAGGCCCCCGACATCGTAACAATGTGTCCTAGGTTGTATGTACATACTGAAAAGGCATGCGTTTGGGTATGTTAAGTAGAATTCATCCTCTATGATCATGAGATGTCCAACTAGATAGGTTAGTTAATTGATTGTTCGCGGTGAGAGTAATGATACCATCCACGATCGATTTCCCAGGTCGTAGTCTAAGTGAGAAGAAGTCGCATCCGATGAGGCCGTGTCGTGCCCACCCGTCGAGCATAAACGTGCCCCAAAACAAAGTCCACCCCATCGTCCACACCCAGCCCCAGAAACCCCGCACCTGCGTTCCGGTCGTGCGCTGCCAGATACGCTCTAGCACCACGCCGACGCCCATGAGAACGAAGAACGCGCCAGCGCTGCTGAACTCCAATCCCCTCCCGACCCCCCACATGCCAACGTAGTGCAACACGGCAGAGATGCCAAACGCGCCGAGCAGTGCTCCCGGCCGCCCGAAAAGTGCACCGCCAGGGCGTGCCCCAAACTTGATGAGGGTGTGCCGGAGGAACTGGTGCCAGCGGAAGCTCCAGAAGTCGGCGATCGAGGTGGCCGTCCACGGTCGCGCGGAGACCGCGGGCCAGTCCGCGGCGGGCTGGCGCAGGAGCCCGCGCCCGACGAGCGATGCGATATGGTACATCATGTCGATGTTCGTGTACGCGATGAGGCCACCGCAAAGCGTCAAGAACCCTGCAAGCGCGGCGCGTGGGAGGGGGTCGAGGTGTGGATCGAAGAATGTGTCACCTGCAGGGGTGTCGAGCAAGGGACGGATGCGCCGCACGATGTAGATGGCCATGTCGTACACGGTCAGCTTGAGAAGTAACTTGAAGACCACCGCGGCGAGTGATGGCGACGGAGGGAGCGTGCGCAAGAACGACTTGGACCCCCACGACCACCTGATTCCCCGCTGGTTACACAGGAGATCGCAGGCGTCGAGGAGGACATTCGGGATGGTCAGAGGCCGTTCAACGGGATCGTGTTGGCCCTCTGCGAATGGTTCGTATCTCCTCAAGGGCTTTCTCGTGAGTGCCCAATCGGTCGATCGCAATGCCATGACGATTACACCAACCTATAGGGGCGAGGGATCAAGTATTGTCAGCGGACACGCACCGGGCGTAATATACGGCGACCGTACCACATATATAAGGTCCCAGTGAATGAGCCGATCACCATTCTCGACCCCTAGAGACAGTGCCAAACCTGCCGAAAGGTTCAACCCGACTGCACACCTCCAAGCTTGCCACAACACGAAAGGGAGCAAGGAGAGCCTGAGGACGAACGTATGTGGGAGGATAACGAGGACTGCCATTGCATAATAGGACAAAGAGAAGGGAAGGAAGGCAGCATTCGTAAATGGCTGGCGAAGGGCAGGATCTGGGGGGTTGAATAGGTCAAGAAATGCAGGTAGAACAAGCATGTCAACCTGAGGGGGATAAGGCGGAGTCACTGTGAGCTAGCAACTTTTGACGGAGGTTCGCTGTCAAGAACATCTGAACCCGAACGACGTGTTATATCGCCGAGTCATGGCCTAAGCGTTAAGCGCCTAATGAAATTTGAATGAGAGCCGACATTAGGGACTACAGTAAAGTTATAGTCTATGTGGTGCAGGGGGCCGCTACTTTTTGGACAGCGGCGGAATTGGCCGGCAAAAATTTTGTGATAAGACATTGAAGGAAAACATCTTGGAAAACATGCCAAAAACCCTTTCGAAAGCCTTTCCAAAAGCGCTTACCAGTATCAAATGGGACTATCTGGAAATGAAAGCATCAGATGAAGAGGCGGGAGGCATATCAGGGTGGACTCAATGCAAAACGGGCTCAATTCCAAGTCCAAGTCAAAACACTGATATGTAGTTACCTTATCTGGTCATGGGTGGCGGAATTGACTTGTCAAAAAAAACAACTCCCTCAGTTTTGAGTATTTCGAAAAACTGTTTTAGGGATTTATTCCTCTCATTGAAATAAGCACTTTGGCTAAAGGAATAAGCACTCCAACTTTTTTTCCATTGTACAAAAGTAGTGGCCTTATGACGCACTGCACCATAGCTGTACTCCTCATGGACGTCATCGTCCTCCGGGCTCCAATATAAAAGGAAGTTGGGTGTTGGAAGAAACACGTAGTCTGGGCAAGTGTTATGAAAACGGCAATAAGGACGATAGACGCATAGATATATGTGCTATCTTGCGCGCTATCGACTAGCAGCAACTAGCAGCATAGAACGTGCCACGGTGCCAGTGCCGTGTCGAGAGAGAAATACAGTTGTTCAAGGAAGAGAGTAACGTTGATGGCAAGGAAGACAGCTATGATACTATACAGCATTGGTACGGCAGCACTCAAACAAACAATCTTGACCAAAGGACTATAATTTTTGTAGTTTGTACAATACCCTACTACAGTTTCCAATGGGTATGTCGTCCTGAACTATAAGACACCTCTGCGCCTGGGATCGGGTGTTAATGAGGTACGCTATGCGCTACAGTAAGGCGGGATATCCATCGGTGTTGCAGCCCGGGTTCGAGCCAACGGTGACGTCATTGAAGAACACGAGGTGGGAGAGCGGCCCTCGGAAAGCAAGTAGTCATTACAGCGAGTTCCAATGAGATAGGCCCTTCGATTTTGGATTAGGAAGTAGGCTGAGATTAAATGTATTTTCCGGGAGCACATGCCGAATTGTTTTCTCACACAAATTATTTGAAGGAATTAAAAAAAAGAAAATTATATAATCAGTCCACAAAATTTTGGTCAAGTCGCAAGCCAAGTCGACAAACTTGCGGGTACAAGGGGTACGGGTTTTCTCGGGTTCGGGTGCGGGTTCACACGGGTCACACGGGTACAAAAACCCGTGCGGGTTTTCGAGGTCATATGTGTACAGGTGTACACATGCACATCAAATTTATTGATCTTATGTACACTACTACACTTGCTACTACAGGTACTACAAGGGAATGTGAACTTGTCTGACTGGGGATCGCACGTGAAGGATGACGCTCGATGACGCGGCAAGCTGACAGGTGGTGCTGAAATGGCGCCAATGGGGTGGGGTCGACGCAGGGTGAATGGGTAGCTGGCGGCGTCGAGGTGACGGTAGGGGCTGTGTCGAGACGGCGCCAGTGCGGGTCGAGGTGCGCGACGCTGGCGGAAGTGTCGTAGTGGGGTCGGGTGGCGGTGGCGGCCGTGTCGAGGTGGCGGCGGCGTGGTGGGGTCGAGGTGGTAGTCGTGGCGGGTCAGTGAGGTCGAGGGGTGTCGCAGCAATGTCGAGGTGCCGGGTCAGGGTCGAGGGGCAGCGCATGCGGATGCGGGTGTGGTGGTATTGAGGTTGTGGCGAAGTCGTTACGCTCGCAGGAGCGGGAGGTCCTGCCCGGTCAAAATGAGTAAGAAAAAAAAGTGAAAAAAATAAAACTCATCTGAGTGGGGCCAAGTGTCGCAAGACGACAACGGGATGGCCTGCGTACACACGCGTGAGCGACAGGTTGAGGGTGGGAGCACAGGTGAGGCGGGTTGGGCGCTCGCATGCCGTGAGGTGTGAAGCTAGGAGGAGGCCGTTGCGAAGGCGATGGCGAGGCCTCCACTGTCCTGTGGCCTACACTAACCAGTTAAAGATGAACCAGAAAAAACAAAAAAACAAAAAGTAGCTTCGTACTATTTGCGTCTTAGAAATTTGTGTGAGGGAAGGGAGAGGGTAGAGGAGGAAAGGGGGGCCTGTCGTCGTCAGGTGCCTAGGGACCATTTGCGAGGTGTTTGGCGTCGGTGATCTGGGTTTGACAGAGGAGGGGTGAGTCAGGGAGAAGGGGGGGGAGTGTGTGTAATATGTCCCGACGAACCATTGGGGAGGTGGTGGGTTGTTGAGCGCTGAGCACGTCGTGTTGGGGGACGGGGACAAGTTGTACAGTAACCTTATTTTTTGTATGGGAGATGCTGAGGTGGCACGCAGCAAAAAGGGTAACTGTTTTATAACCCCAAATTATGCGAGATAACTACCACCTCAAGGATTTCAAATTGTACTTAAATATGAACACCGCCCCTGAATCTTGGAAGTCCGCTATATGTGTTCCCAAACGAAGGGCCTATCTCATTGGAACTCGCTGTAAGTGGCGAGATTGTACTAGCCGCCATCTGTACAGTTGCGGTCAGCTGTGCCGGAACAGATAGAAGAGAGGAGAGACCGGGTGCCAAGCCACTCTTGGAGCGACTTGTGCCGGACGCGTCTACCTTGACGTAGAGTCAGACCGCAGACGAGCACGCCAAAATTCAAGCGCCCATTATAGCAATTAGCGTTGGGGGAACAGCCCTCCGAGCCATCCCGTGCTGAACAGAGCGTAAGGGCTCTATACATCCGTGCTTTAGATAAATAGATCAATTGTCCGTGTTATAATAAAGTGATGTCCTAATTCTAATTGTCCGTCCATAATAAATCATGTGATCATGTAGTCGTTTCAAATCAGCCACAAGAATACCCCGCCAATAGCACTCATCAAAAATGACCCCTCAACAATCAACGACGTAGCCCCGTTGGGAGTTGCGGATGAAGTCGGGGAGGGTGAGGTCTTCGATGAAGTTGAGAAGGTCGATGAAGTCGTCGATGAAGGTGAGGATGGTGGAGTTGCCGTTGATGTTTCTACCGTAGGCAAGACCGTGGGTATCCCGACAGATGAAGACAACGCTGCTCCTACAGCCCTTGCAGCGGCCTGGAATGCCGCGAAAGAGTTACTTGTGCCATTGACCCCAGGGTTGACAGCGAACACCATCCCTTTGCCACAATGGCTCGCTGGAGTGTTCTCGCCCTGTCGACAATAGACCCAAATAGGATTTGTCTGGAGTTAGCCAAAACAAAGTCAGTTCTGCGTATTGTGAGGGAAAGAGGTGACTAAATACATACGTCATTTACAGTGACATTGAAGATTGGGAAATTAGAGGCCGTCCCGACTGCCACAGGATTACTACCAAAGACACGTCAAACGAAGGAATGGGGTGTACGGGGTGTCACTACGCACAAACCAGAGTCAAAGCCACCTGATAATGGGGCGCAGGGGCTGGCAAATGTGGACTGGGTCACGGTATGATTCTTGGGATTGAATGTGAATTGGACCGTATCCCCAACTGATGCATTCTGAACGGGACTCTATTAGTATGACGGTTTGGCTGAGCATCCAGCACTTGACTAACGATGTTATTAGGGGTGTAGATCGTGCTTCCAGTGGCATCGCCGACGGTGACCTGCCAGACATTCTGGGCAGCCGCCGAAGAGAAGAGGGCAATACCGCTGAGCAATGCCAAGGATTGGAACATCATGTAAGAGAGTGAAGAGTGAAGAAAGCTGGCAATAACGCTTGTGTTCTCCCTTAATTTATAAGATGCCTGAGTATTCAGTGAGTCTACTCATCAGACGGGAGCATTTCCACGCTTCCGAAATGACCGAGATCAGAGTCGGAGATGGAGCACAGCTATGATGCAGAAATGATGGGCTATGATGGCAGTACTACTCGGCAAAAGGATCGACCACGCACCGCAGTGCATGCCCGATCGAGTTCGATTTGAAGCCAAGATAAAACCTTGGGCTTCTTGGATTTACAAAATGATTTTACCGCACCGATGAGGGAATTGAACCTGGCCAGAGTCACTCGGCCGGGCTTCCACAATAGGTGGGTGATCCAGTAAGTTGTAGCGTCTAAACCAGTCAGTCCTGTCTATTCTAGACAAGATAGACAGAATCATTGTGTTCTTGATACTTGATACGACAACATCCAGGTATGATGTTTGTCTGACATCTGATGCGATGTGTTATAACGTCTGACACTTCTAGGCCCCTGAAAAGTCATACCAAAAGGAAGACCTATTACCGGTTGTTTCGCAGGACATCAAGGTGAGAGAGCGGTGCGAGGGATAGTGACCCCGCTGGGTTAGAAAACAAACCCTTGTTCAGCCATACCGGGCTTCCCGGAGACCGGACACGTGCCACGCGTTGTAACACGCGCGGGATTCGATTCGATCGATTCAGTGGCACAGCATACAAGAGAACAATGATAGAGCGGCGAATTTGGGAGCAGTGCACTGAATGAAGTAGTCGGGTATGACGGTGATCTCAACAATTTCACGGTACATCCGAGTCATACATATATTAGATGCTGTACAGTACAGCAAATACGGTCGATTAATTGTACAAGTGTCAAACTCTAGCGCCGGGCCACAGTTAAGTGTTGACGTTGGCCCACACAGTACATCGCGTGCCACCATCTCGGGTCAAGAGACATCTAGGTGCAATACTAAGCGTCCACACCCAAATTGCCGCGTCGCGTTGCTACCCCTCGAATGGGGATTATCTCCAGACACCGGATGGACGTCCGTCAAATTCGTCATAGCCGAGGTACAAAAGTATGGTTGCTGGAAAAACGAACTACGATGACTGCGATGTGGGCATACTATGGCCCTTGGGTGACGACAGGAACCGGTCCGGGCACAGGTGTGTCAAGGACGTCCTCAATCTGCCGATCAGCCGGGGGACTGATGTTCAGTTTGGGTCGAGGAGGTAAGCCGACGACACGTTTGGTCGAAGTTGGCGATGGCCGTACCCCTCGGGTGTATATCGCTGGTGGAGGAGATACGCTGAGAGTAGAAACCCGGGGAAATTGCTCTGGTGCGGGGGTTTCTGTGACAGCCCCGCGAGCGGAAGGGCTACCGAGTCTTCTGGAAATGGAGGGAATGGAGGTATCTGTGGCGAGAGATGGGCCTCTCACAAGCCGGGGTCGAGAAACGCTAGATGTTTTCCTTTCGACGGTCACGATTGTCGCTTGAACAGCACTTCCGGGTTCTGACTCTGTGTCAGAGATCCAAGGTTGGGACGGGTTTTGAGTCAGAGTTTCGTCGGGAGACGAAAGATCTACAAAAACAAATTCAGAGGAAACCACCCCACGAAAAGAAGGCGACATACCTCCGATGAACGAAGTTACATCGTAGCGTGTTCCAACCGACGCTGTGCGGAGCCCAAATTCTAGCATTGTACCATCGTCGCTGGCCCCGCTCGAGGTAGGAATCCCTTGCCCTGCAGAGAATATTGATATAGGAGGAGGTGGTAGAATCGATGATGATGATGATTGGTGGTCGCGTCTGTAGTCCCCCTCAAACTCCTCCATGTGGGGTGGCTCCGGGAAGATGCTCAGTGAGAAATCACTTTTGCCCGAGACCGACGTATGCCCATTTCCTGTCGTCGAGGATTCTCTGGCCGTCCGCTCAGGGAGATCAGACATCGTGTCTCTGTCAACTTGACCTTCTTCACCGCGTCTGCCAAAAGGCGCGGACTCCCGTAGCGCTGCAATGCTCCTTTCCAACTCGATCTGCTCGCGAAATAATATTTCGTAGTCAGACACTCCGGAAGAAGCGAAAGAGGCATTGCTACGTGGCTGCAATGCAGGGGAGGAACGGGTACTTCTTCGTGTGGTGCTTATGGCATCAGAGCCAAGAACAGGAGAGTCCGGTCCAGAAAGCGAGGCAACCTGGGAAGCTGCTCCCGGGATGGGGGGCAGGGATGCCTTGCTTGCGTCATAGTATACGGAGCCAACAACGGACAGTTGGCCGGGAAGTGCAGGAGATGATGGACCTTCGGAAATTATTGGTGTAAAGGGATATGCGATATAGGAATTGACAGCGGAACTGGGGTAGATAGGACCGTCCCATCTTGCACTCTGTTCACTATCGGGGATCATGTCGCCAGTGAGCGAGAGAATTGCCTTCTCAGAAGGGTATGTACTAAGTTCACGTTCCGATTTTTCGACCCGCGACCGCTTCCTTTCATCGAGCGTAGGTCTGAATTGGCTGGCCGGCTTTGGTCGCGCATTACTACCGAGCCAGGAGGATATACTTTGAACTGAAGGCGGACGCGACTGGATCTGTGAAGTACGATTTGGATCGAATGGCCCTGGGCTGGAATCGTAAAAGGAGACCCGGAGACCACGAAACGAAGATGCCCGTTTGTTGACCGACGAAGGGCGTGCGGAGCCATCAGCCGTCTCCACGGAATGGAAAGCAAAAACCATGATCGAGACTACGAGGATGTGGAACTCAACAGCGAGCAGAAGGCGACCGAGAGTCATCTCTGAGAATGCGACTTGCCGTGGCGGGTCATTAGTACCTATCTGACTGGCCAGGTTCCTGAGCGGAAGACTCACAGTGGATCAGGTTCCCAACACCAATTCCCATATTGATAAGTAAGGCAGACACCACCGAAGAGTACTGATACAAGGTCTGCCGCCGTGAAGACGCCTCCACGAGAAAGACGTTCAGTAACAACTTGATGATAAAAATCGCCGAAGTGGTGATCTCCATAGCACCCTCAATGTCGTAGACGGGCCCAAATTCGTGCATCACGTACACTGTACGCCAGAGAATCTGGAGTACCGGTACAGAGAGAGATGCCGCAAGGGTAGTCCACCGTAAGAACGAGCCCATTACCCCCCAACGCAGCCAACACCCGCTGTGAATACCTAAAAAACGGGCCGAGCCCTGCTCACAGAGCGGAGGTCGAGAAACGTAGACCCAATAGAACAAGAAACGTAGGCCAGATGCGATGCTATACAGGACTTCACGGATTATCGTGAGCGAAGAGATAAGCCGTTGAGTGGGAGAGTCGGTGGAATGTGTATGTCGAAGGTAAATTATGCCGAGGTCGGTTACGGCGCCAAAAAACGTCAAAAGGACAGAAGAGAGTAGGTAAAGAGAAGCCCTGCAACCAAAGAGTGAAATGAGCTGGTGTGTCCGCACGAAAGTCTCGAAAAAAACTGACAAGTTGACTTTCTTCAAAATCAGAAAGAACGTTAAGACAGCGAAACCAAGTAATCCAACCGCGAAGGCAGGAGTGTCAGCCAGTAAGGAGTCAATCTAACAAACGAGATCATGAAGCGTCTCAGCAGGACAGAAACACGCAGTGCTTACAATGCCGGCTTTTATCTGCCTTAAATTAGCTGAGGACACATTGATTGCCACCCGTGGATATGAGGCTAACATCTCGGTGAAAAAGCGCGAAGGACAGGAAACCCAAAAACCAGAGCCACGGCTATCAAAGCGCACCGTCCTACGAACGAGACCGATACTGGGCATGGGCCCGTAAAAAGAAGCAATCGACAACAGCCTGCTGATGTCTCAGACGGGCTGAAAGGCCTCTAAGAAGAAAATGAAGGGAAAGGGAACGCGACGATGAGTGTAACAAAGAAGAGGATACCCCGTCTCGGTCGTCATACTGATACCCATCGTCGTTGAGAAGCTGCTAGGCGTCGGTCTCCAAGGGCGGAAAGAAGGCACATCCGAATACTATATTTTCCCGCCATTTTCTTGTCATCGGTATTAATAATACAGTACAGAGCAAAATCAAACATTGTCCAAATGGGGATCACTCACAGAGCACCCCCGCCAGTCAACTGCTGAACCAAAAACATCCCTCGACCTTCTCCTCTCATCCCGATGGCAGACTTGGGACGGGGGCGAATTGTTCCCTTCGATCCTCCAGTAAATTGGACCGCAACTTTCGTTGGAGTACCTAGGCCCAGCTGTTTCGTCGGGCTTAATCGCGCTCCGGTCACGTGCCTCGCGGGAGAATTATCGGCACCCCCGTTTGTGCCTCCCGACAGCCAAGTAAATTGGCGGGCAATGGTTGTACCGCCAGTGTGCTGGGGTACAACGCGATCGGGTTGTTCCGGACCGGTTGTCAGTTCATATTCCCTGGACTTTGGACGAGAGGAACCCAAACGCGTTGGGGACGCTTGCGGGGCCCGTAGCTCATAGGGAAGGAGTAGCTAAAGCCAGATCAACGATCGAATACAATCCCAGAACCGCTCACCAGTAGAAGAACGTACCAAACAGTCTCGACACCAGATACCTCCCTCGTCGGTGCCTCTCTTTGCCGAACTGTCTAATCGTTTACCGCAACCAGGTTGTCCGTTAACTCTCCTCCCGCCACGCCCTTTTGCTTGCTTGCCACCACAAACCAAACACGACGAATGCCATCGCTGACCTTGGGGACCTGGAACGACGCCACGCTCCATGGGTGACACACTCTGCAAACATCCTGGGCATGACGTGGAAGTGCCGAAGCGTGGCATGGGGTTAGACACACTTGTGGCGAACTGGAGCGGGGCAGAATATCGGCTGGACAAGCGGGTGGAAGGGGAAGCGGTTGAGGGAGACGACGTGGATTGCCAATGTTCTCGTGTAGCCTGGGGATGTACCTCCGGGAGTTGACGAACAGACAAGGTAGGGCTTGCAACAGACTTCGGTACAGTGGCTCTGTCTGCAGGGGCACACTAAAGGGGCTCAATACATTTCTTGACATTGAAGGAGCCAATACTCACGTCGAGGTGACAGGCGCCTCTGACTCCTCGTACAAATACTGCTCGCCCTGTTTCCTTTTCCTCGAACAAGCCATTGCAGATCCTGCATCTGAAACAATCCGCGTGGTACGTCCGAGGGAGTGAGCCAGTCGAGGAAGGTTCTGGCACTGAGACATATCGGCCACCGTGCGCCACGTCGAACAAAGAAAGGGAGCATTTCGCACACCTCGCGTCGGAACGTGGCTGTGCATGTGCATTGTTAGAAATCGCTGGCTTTGTGTAGATATTAAATGTTTCGCCGTTGAGGTCGTGGTTTCTGGTATTTAAGGAACCGGAATTAGTCGATCGTCCTGAAAGGCTCGAAGGGGGGGACGAGGAGAGGAAGCTAGCCGACTCTTCTTGCTCTCCGTTCAGGCTAGGGGGAGAAGAGGGTCCAGAGGATATCGTTGCCGTGTCAGAGAGATCAGAAGTCAAAGGACGGCATCGACACCGCAGAGGAAAGCGACAACATCGAGTCTCTATCTGTTCGTATTGACGACGCGGAGCCTTTGTGACGAAGTAGGCGGAAATCCGAGTAGCGCACCGAGGATTTGGTAGGGGTCTGTAATGGATCACCCGCAAGGCGCCTGTCACGGGTCGAAGTTGCCTGCACTTGTACATTGTTCTCATAAGGGGACCCTGTTGGTTTCAAAAATCTCCTCTTCACCGCTTCGATAGCCTCTGGGGTAACCTTAGTTGGGATCTTCGAGGCGGGTCTAGAAGGTGTGGAAGTCAGTCGTGAGGGAGAAACGGGATCTATTTCAGAGGTCGAGGTGGAACGATTGGGACCGTCACCGAAGACAGGTGGCGAAGGCGAAGACGAGGGATAAGAGTGAGAAGTACTGGGAAGGGGCGCCGAGGCCACATCGGGAGAAAGCGTCCGATCATGGTTCGTATCAGGAGTGGAATTGGCTGCGGCGAATGCCAAGAACTTGCTCGAGTTCTTCAATGGTCGAACTACCTTTTCGAGCCCTTGACGCAGTGGAAGTCGAAGTTGGATTAAACTGGTCCAAGCTGTCAACGTCGACTTTAGCGGTCGGAGTCTTGAACTTGCCGGGACTATCACGCCTGTCTAGACACGTGTCGAAGCACTCCGCACAAGAAGGACGACCGAGTAGATCGACTGTGGGATTATCGCCAATGTTCTTGCTGCATCCAGAGCAAATAAAGCATTTTTTGTGCCAAACCTGACCAGCTTTCTCGACGAACCCGCCCTCACGTTTCAAAAGTAAGACGGGGCGGGTGCATTGGACGCAATTTCCACGAGAGCCGCCGTTCTGAGAGAAACACGAACGGCACAAATAACGCTCTCCGGTGGGATCTGTGGGATGGGGATATATAGTTGCATCTGGAGTGAACTGTTCAGAGCAGATGTGACAATGAAAGCTCTCCAATGATTCCTTGGATTGAAGTACTGAACCATAGACCTTGGAGAGTTCAGAAGAATATGGGGAAGCGATGACATCAGGAGCCGACAAGATTGCATCCTCGCTGAGGTTGCTATGTTTGAGAGGGGAGGATGGGCGGGAGGTAGAGCTAGTGGCTGTGGCTATGTGTTCTGAAACGCGAGTGGCAAGCGCAGCGACACCCTGGAATTTTCGAGGGCGCAGGGGCGGAGAGGAATGCTGAGGTACGACGCGTGTAGGTAGAGCAGATGGGGTTGAAGCTTTGGCAACATAAGTTTGAGACCATCTGTCCTTGTTAGCGCCTTGGGTCGATTGCTTATTCCATTCTATCACAGGAGCTTGAGAGAATATGACGCTTGAGGTAGGATTATGCGACGAAAAGGCTCACCTACTGGAAGACCGCCACACTTGACACAACGAGGACCAGAGACAATATCGCCGCAACGACGACAGAAGGCCATCTCAAGACCAAGGGGAGAGGTTCGCCAAGTTGGAACTTAACACAAGTCCCGTGACAGACTATCGCTGCTCACGTGATTTATGTTTAATTGATCAAGTCACGTCTCTTGAATGATTACTCCCCCTCTTCCACCTCCCTTTCTCTACATCACCCATGGCCGGCCAATCTTTGTTGTCGAGGGAACTCCTTAAAAGTATGAAACGTACGGATTTACAGAGGGTTTGCAAGGTGCGTGTTTACCTTGCTTCCTTCACTCCGCACACGTTGAGGCCGCGCAGGAACGTGGTCTCAAAGCAAATCTAAAGACAGAAGAAATGATTGAGCTACTGTTGGACTCATCCCCGTTAGTATTCTCTCTTTCCATCTTGAACTCGGTCTGACCTTAGCAGGCCACACTCCCCTCGCCGTCCGTCGCGCCATCGCACTGTATCAACGCGGGCCGCAGGCAGACAACCCTCAACTCGGTCGCGCTTACACTCGACAAGTTCTATTATCATACATTCTGACACCGATGAGGATGAAATGCAACATGCCGTCAAACCGGAGTCTGAAGCCCCGTCAACGCACCACCCTGGGCCTATTACACGAACCAGGAAAGCTCAGGACGCCCAATTACGACTTGGCGTAGGGCGACCCACCATTGTTGGAGGACAAGGAGCGAGGACGGTTACAAGATCGGTTGGGATTGCGAAGGGTGTCCGTTCACGGAGTGGTCGTGGAGCAAAGCCCACGCAAGATGCCATCGTAGAAGGTTCGTCCGGACGTTTCCCATCGTGTTTAATTTTCCCAGAACCTTTTAATCACTTATCGGGCAGGTCTGTCCTCACACATCTTATCATTCACGAGACATCGCATGAACACCGCCTGACAGGTACTACCGAGGAAGCTCTGCTACCCCAATCTAACACAGAGCCCCCTCAGCCCCGTGCGAACGAGAATAGTACCACACGCAGCACCCCCCGCAGAGACGTCAGTTCGAGCCAGGCAGGCGTGACGGCGCTTGTAGAGGAACAAGTATGGACCCCGCGTGCCTCTATCACTTTTTCATCCCATGTTGCTCATCCTTCCGTAGGTACAGCCCCTACAGCGCACAATAGCGTCCCTTCAGAAACAACTCCAACAACAAGCATCGGTGCATACTCGAGAAGTGGCCACGCTAAATGACAAGATGACGACAGTCATGAATGAATTACGAGAGCTGCATCGGCAGGCAGAATCACTTCAACTTCTAAGAAGCTCTATGGAACAATTACAAGCAGAATTAAGTCGTCTCCGACAGGGCCGTGGCTCAGAATCCGTACACGAGTCTACGAATGCTCCAAGAAGCATTCCATCTGACCGTACTTCCCTCCTAACGAACGCCAGGTAAGTGCCGGTTATTCGACATACGGCCTATTTCGTGATTGGCTGCGTAGACCACACCGTCAACCTGATCTAACCAGACACCCAAGAACGTCTCGGTCAAGCCCTGTATTCGAATACCCGCCGCCACCTGCAGGCTCACCTGTGAAACCACCATCTCGAGATGTCCCAGTGCAAGCAAGCAATTTAGGGAAGCGGCAACGATCTTTAGATGCCCGTGACACTGAAGATGTGTCGGAGACCGACGAGGAAGACACGTCAGAGGAAGAGTCGCGCATGAGTGTTCTAGGTCGCAAGCGTGCAAAGGCGGAGCAGTCGGCGGAAAATATACCGGAGGTACCTCTTGCGGGCCCTTCGAATAGTGCGGGTCACGGGCAAACGGATGATCACACATTCGCTGATCAACCACCATCTGAGGTAGTTCCATCAAGACCGCCAACGACTTCCTCTACCACAGCAGCCCCGAGACAGCCCTCAAGAGACCGGGTGGTCGGAGACGAGATATTCACCGACCAAGATTTCGACTTTTTCGATAATCCATCCAACCTCCACCGAAATGGTTCCGCCAGCGCATCGCAGACAGTGGAGAACCAACACCCTTTCACCTTTGCCTTCCCTGGTGTGGCACGGTCCCCTGTCACTTTGACCCCCGCTCCCACCGGGCCGTTAGTTGATCCGCCGTCGACGCTACCAGTTCCGAGCAGCCTCCCGTATCCGGAACGCCCACACTCACCCAGCCCAGCACCAGCGCCCTACCGGCCTGTCGCACGACCCCCGCCAAGCGAGTCGTATCGTCCATTCGGATTCCCACCGGATGGCAGGAATCCCCTTGGTTCCCCGGCGCTACATGAATCTGCCATAGACCCAGCTACTTTTCTCCACACGCCTCCACGCCAGTCTCCTGACATACCCAGTCCCGGACTTGATTCCATCGATGGTCGACAGAGAGCATCCAGCATCGGGTTAGGGATGACTTCGGTACCGCCACGAGTTGAAGACACTCCGGCAGCTCCGGTGCGGCGGACGATGTATGGCACTGAGTTGGAAGGCGACACGAGATTTGGTGACTTTGGCGTTGAGGGTGTCGCTACCAGTTACTGGGCCGGCGGGAAGTTCTGATTTAATGGAGTATCAGCCAACAGGCACCGTAGTCCCTAATTCGTAATTTTATTCTTATCGTTGCTGTTCTGAAAACTTGAATGTACCAATATCTTCTATAACATATGGGAACCGGAAGAATGCGGGAATCTCATAAATACATGCGTACGACAGGAATCAGGGAGCACACGTGGACGTAAGAACGATACCGCGATAACGCCAACCCAGTCTTCTTTTCCAAAGAAATGTTCATAACAATACTGTACTTGTCGGCAGAAAATAAAGATAGCCTAAATAGATGGGACAAAGGAAACGACCTCGTCGTAGAGTAATTCCTTGAGTTGTGCCTTATCGAGTGATTCTTTCTGGTCTGATGCGGTTATGAGATCAAAATGCCGAAAAACACCGCGGATATTGCACTCACCATCAAAGTCAAAGTAATCAGGATCCAGGGATGATACGACTGGTTCGTCGTCAGGGTCATGCTGTGAAGGAATTAGTGTGTGCACAGCAACGAGCTGAGATGGCCAAAAAACTACGTACGTAACATGAGATATAGGGGTGCTCGAGCGCTTCGTCCACGGTCAGTCGCTTCTTTGGGTCGAAGGTCTGATAGCCGACATTAGATCACAACAGGGGTACAGAGCGGCAAAGATGCAACTCACCAGTGTCTTGTTGAGGAAATCGATTGCTTCCACGGACGCCTGAGGAAATAGCGCGGTGAATGGCCGCCGCTTACGAATGGGCAATGAACGGATGTAGTCGCGAGAGCGGCGGGATGTGATTCCATAAAACTCTTCAAGCGTAGGAGTTCCAATGACATCAAGGATCAGATCAAGTTGATGGCTGTAGTCACGCCCTGGGAAAAGTGGCCGCCCAGTCAACATTTCGGCGAGAATGCAGCCCACAGCCCAGATATCGATAGCCTGCAGTGTATAAGCGTCATCAGAAAGAAGTCAGTGGGGACACAAATCGAGTAAACATACCTTGGTATACATTTTGAATGACAACATAATCTCCGGAGCACGATACCACCTCGTGGCCACGTACTCCGTCATCATTCCTATATCCTTCCCTCCTTGCGCTCCAGATGCCTTTACGCTCCTTGCAAGGCCAAAATCGCACACTTTCAAATCGCAGTTGGCGTTGACTAAGAGGTTGGCCGGTTTCAGGTCCCTGTGCACGATGCCGGCACTATGTATAGATTTGAGGGCCCGCAGGGTCTGATAAACAAAATACTGCAAGATTGAGTCAATATGGGTGCCTGTCTTGGTACGTATTCGGTTTCACTTCACCTGGCAATGATCGTCGGTCAGTTTCTGCGTGCGTATCACACGATGCAAGTCGGTATGCATCAATTCTTGAATGACTTCGATCTTTTATAAGCATGCGATGGACCCGCGAATGGCCATATGCGCTCACAATAGATCTCTTTGAACCCCTCGAATGAAGGTGGTTTGACGATACTCAGGATCGAGACGATCTATATATCGATTGTCGGGAAACGTCGTTCGCGCCAGGTAGAAAATGAAACTCACATTCTCATTTACACAAGTCTCCGAGAAGAATCGCAACAGCTTCAGTTCGCGCAGCGTGCGCAAGCAGAACAAGGTATGCTCGAAGGGGAGGACCTTCTTGATCGCGACCTGTCGTCCAGACGGCTTGTGCAACGCGGCTACCACTATACCATAGGCACCTTCACCCAAACTATGGAGAAGTTTGTAGTCATCGCCTAGAGTGGGGTGAGTGGATATCGAGACAAAGAGGAGGTAAGGGGGAGAGAACTAACCAACTTCGAACTTGGGAAGAGGTTTTGTCGTCTTGGAGCGAGACATCGACGAATGGGAAGGGGAAGGCAGAGGGAGAATAACAACAATAATGCATCAAGATCAACTCATAAAATAACTTACGGGACCGTCCTCGGTGGACAAGTTCACACGCCTTTGATCAATTCGACGATTGCGTTGCCCCGTGTCAACGCCCTAGCCGGCAGATGTGGCTATTCTGGTCGCCAATGTGGACACACTACCCGATCCGAGATGATCCATAATTGACAGTGGGTGATGATGGTTTGGTGGGATCAATCCTCGTGACGTGACGAGGCTGCGTTGCGTTCCGAATCATTCTTACGTTACCCGATAACGGCTAATACAGATGACCCTACAAGCCTACATACAAACAGTAGGCCGCTGCCCACCCCACACAAGCAAGGCACCTATTCTTCGTCTTCGTCACCAGGTCCCCTGCGGAAATATGAGATTTGGAGATCGGCCAGGAGCGCACAAGGACATACTCAATGTTATAGAAGCGGAGCTGATAAATATCCTTGCTCGATGCAACAACGCGGAGATAGTCTCGCAAAGAGTTTTTCTTCAGGAATTTTTTTGTTAGATACTTCAGGTATCGCTTCGAGAACGGGATATTGGAGGTGACGGTAATCCTGTTATTGTCTAGATACGAAGTGAGCCACGGTGCGTGGACCACCGAACCGTGCTGAAGACGAACTATCACGCGTGATCTTGATATTGTCACCTAGTTGACCCGCCTTTCCGTCGACCTTGATACGGTCATGAAGGAACTTCTCATAGGCTGCCCCGTCGAAAAGCTCGTCATTTGCCGGGCGGGAGTAGTCAACGATAAATTTATGCTTTGCTGCAGGAGCTTTTGATGCAGGAGCCTTCGGCTAGAGAGGGTTCAGCCTACTGAGAAGGGTACTCAGCAAAGCGAGACCATTCACTAACCATGGCGAGGAATTGTCTTCCGGGAGCAGTGAGGATGTGTACGTTTGGTGCAAGGTTCTGGTTAACTGTACAGCTCGCTTCGGTATTTTCCGATGCCCCAGTAAGTAAGTACATTCCCACACTGTAAAGCTGCTTTGGCCAGTGCTCATCTGAGCTCCGTTGAGCTACAGCGCGACCCGATGAGTTCTGCGCTTTCACCAGCCAAGGTCGCCTCCGCTCAACAGCAGGGCGATTTCTCAATAAAACCAGAGACCGTACAGCCTGTCTTATCGACATCAGAATGGCCTCTTCTCCTCAAAAATTATGACAAACTTCTGGTCCGCTCCAGCCATTTCACCCCCATCCCTTCCGGCTGTAGCCCCCTCAGACGTGATATCACATCCTACATAAAGTTGGCTCGTCTCACATCCCTCTTACGTTCCGTTATCTGAGCATGGCCGACCCGTAGGTCTGGTGTAATCAACTTGGACAAGCCATCAAACCCATCTTCTCACGAAGTCGTCGCCTGGCTCAGACGAATTCTGAGAGTCGAAAAAACAGGACATAGCGGTACTCTTGATCCCAAGGTCACGGGATGTCTGATCGTTTGCATTGACCGCGCGACTAGGCTCGTGAAATCTCAACAAGGCGCGGGTAAGTTACCTGCACTGTTCGTGTGCGAGCGTCCCCGAGAATAGAGGCTAATAACGTGATTTAGGTAAGGAATATGTCTGTGTCCTGCGCTTGCACTCAGCTCTTCCCAATCCTACCGCTCTGCCCCGGGCTTTGGAAACTCTCACGGGAGCCCTCTTCCAGCGTCCTCCTCTTATTTCCGCTGTGAAGCGGCAACTTCGCATCCGCACCATTCATGAATCTAAGCTACTGGAGTTTGACGAGAAACGCAATCTCGCCGTATTCTGGGTTTCTTGTGAGGCCGGTACTTACATCCGGACACTTTGCGTACACCTCGGACTCTTGCTCGGTGTGGGTGGCCACATGCAAGAGCTCAGGCGTGTGCGTAGCGGCGCATTATCGGAAGATGATGATATGGTCACCATGCATGACGTGCTGGATGCGCAATGGACCTACGATAATACACGAGACGGTACAAGTTTTATCTGGGCTATATTAGACGAACAACGCTGATGCTATCACACAGAGTCTTACTTGCGCCGCACCATTCGGCCACTGGAATCTCTGCTGGTCGGTTACAAACGTATTGTGGTGAAAGACAGTGCCGTCAACGCCGTCTGTTATGGAGCCAAGCTCATGATTCCTGGACTTCTTCGCTATGAAGCCGACATTTCCGTTTATGAGGAGGTTGTCCTCATGACTACCAAAGGAGAGGCTATTGCATTGGCCATCGCGCTTATGTCGACTGTCGACCTTGCCACCTGCGACCACGGTGTTGTCGCAAAAGTCAAGCGCTGCATTATGGAGCGCGATACATATCCCAGGCGTTGGGGTCTTGGGCCCAAGGCAATGGAGAAAAAGAAATTGGTAAAGGACGGCAAACTCGGTAAGCACGGCGAGAAGATCGAAGGCGTTACTCCTGTGGAGTGGAGCAAGGATTATGTCGACTACACACGGGAGGTACGATCCGTCCCCCACAAGTTCATGTTTTTGCACTTCCGATCGATGTCTCTCTCCAGCACCCCACGGGTCAACCGTCGGATACAAGCCCGGTTGTGCCTCCTTCACCAGCGGCAGCCTCCGCTGAGCGACCCGCTACGATTGTCGAAACAGACTCACCAGAGAAATCGAAAGAGAAGAAGCGCAAAAGAAAGTCAGAAGTCGGGGCAGATACATCTGCCCCGGTCGCGGACGATGGTGTGGAAGAAGATGAAAAGAAACACCGAAAAAAGGAGAAGAAACATAAGGAAGAGAAGAAGGCAGATGAAGATGAGGAGGCTAGGAGAGAGCGCAAACGTCTCAAAAAGGAGAAAAAGGCAGCAAAAAGCGAGGAATCCTGATCATCTTGCGGACTATCTACCGCCCTTACTTACTAGTCATCTGTCACTCCCTGGAGTTATTCCAGACCCTCTTTTCTTTGCCGTCGGTGTGCTCCGTTTTAGTGTCGAGAACGGAAATAGCAAGCCTCAGTCGCGGGTACATTACGAAGCTCGAGCCGAGCAACCTCTAACGAGGCTTATAAGTGTAGAAGATGCCCAGAAGAAAAGAGCCCGAGTAAGGGAGCATAGTCCAATATAAGTGCTACATAGGGTTCTGTGCCTCAAGACGCACAAAAACGAAAGGGGAGCATAGAACGAAATTGAATGGAGGGTGTCACCGTCGTGGTTACTGACAGGGTCGACTGTTTGGCGCGGCACGGCTGCAAGTTCGCAACAGACGATACCGTAATAATGAAACGCACAGTGCACGTACCAACAAGACTGCTGTTACTGCCGTATATAGGGTTTCATTGTTGCCTCCCTCCGCTCATCGGCCATGCAGCCGCCACCCTCACCTGATGTTGCCTCGCCCGCAAAAACGCCTCTTTTTCAGAGCAGCACTCAGTACAAGAACTGGCGGTTCTCGACGGAGCAATTGAGGGCAACCCGGATGGCGCTGAACGAGGCAGCCATCGCCGCGATTCGGAACACGTTTGAAAGCGATTCAGTGTGTAGATGAAGGCGCATTGTGTTCACCGAGTTCCCTGTGACGAACCCATATGTAGCCTGGCTCATCTTCAGACGTTCATTTCCTCGATGCTCACGAGGAGCACCTCCTCGTCAAATTATATATCACCAAAATATCTCAGCTGTGTGGTCACTTCCGCTTCCCCGAAGAAGTTGAGGCGACCGGAATAACCTACTTAAAACGTTTCTACCTCAAGAACACCGTGATGGATTGGCATCCCAAGAACGTCATGTAGGCCAGCAACCTACCGACTTGTCTAATAACCTCCTGTTTACTCTCTATCTAGGTTAACTGCACTGTTTCTTGCCACGAAGACGACCAATCACCCAATCTCGCTGGAATCGTATACATCAAACATACCACGAACCAGGCCGTCTGACGTACTCGATCTTGAGTTCTTGGTCGCTCAAAGTCTCGCATTTGAGTTCGCTGTATGGCACGCTCATCGTGCTTTATGGGGCCTATGGCTCGACATACAAGTTCGGCTCTGCTTGTGTCTCTACCGACCGCTTGTTGAAACGATGTCAGGAATTATCTCAAGCTCCTCCCCACGAAGAGCTAGAGCGAGTCTATGACACGGCCCTGCAGCATATCCGCACGTCTCGACTGACTGACGTAGAACTCATATATCCCCCTTCCCAGATCGCTCTGGCCTGTCTCTCACTCGCTCACCCTGAAATTGCGGCATCGTGGGCGCGGTCAAAGAATGCCGAAGCCGCTCTTGAAGTCATTCAATCCATTAA
Source organism: Lactarius pseudohatsudake (assembly GCA_021525015.1). Classification (NCBI taxonomy): domain Eukaryota; kingdom Fungi; phylum Basidiomycota; class Agaricomycetes; order Russulales; family Russulaceae; genus Lactarius; species Lactarius pseudohatsudake. Next base: position 27,742 of record JAKELH010000166.1, read on the forward strand.
GCAGACCATTACTCGAGACGGGGACATTCCATCAGTAGATGTGGTGCGCGAAATCGACCGACGGCTAAAAATATGCAAAAACCCAGAGAAGGTCGTCGGTAGTAAGGCTTATTTGGCAAAGAAGGCGAAGGAAGACAGCGAGTCCGAGTTGAAGAGGATGAGGAAGGCCGATAATGTCAGGAAGGCAGTGGAGCAGGGTGATCCTTTTGGCGAGGAACTTGCCAGGGAAGCCAACCTGGACGACGATGACTGAAACCGAACCGGGGGCGACTATATCCTGAGCAGATATGTTGACTATCTACCCTATCGCGACAATTCCTGTGTTCGCCGAATGGCACATGATGAGGCAATCAGCTACTGGATGCGTGACTGTCTGTTGCGGTGAATCTGTCACCGTAACCAATGTTGACCAGTTGGGACGACGTAACATAAAGGAGCATGGAGTTACAAGACCTCATGATAGAACATACTCTCACAAAGCCACAAAAACTGCATATTCTGTCTAGTAGCCAAGAGCAGTGAGCTTCTCGAACGAAGCTGAAGTATCAGCGAGCGCCTTTTGACGCAGCTTAGTTGCGGCAAGCTGAACGAAGGAATTGGGACATGACGCAGCAACACCGAAATTCATGTACTCACCTTGCGCTCATGGAAGGCCTTCGCCCTGATCTTCCTCTTCTCCTCGAGGCGGTCAACAACATCCTTGTAACCCCAACCGACTTCATGGGAGAGACGCTAAGACTTGATGAGACATCGTATTGTTGAATCAACTCATGGCTCACCTTTACTGTGCAGTATTTACGCCCTGGCTTCAACCGCAGGACCCGCAAAGCCTCTGGCACGACCATCCGCTTCTTTTTATCATAAAGAGGGGGGACACCCTCAAAGAGTTTCAAACGATCGAGGGCAGCAGCGCCGCGAGCGGTCTTGTGAGGGACCATGCCCCTGATGGCACGGAAGAGGATTTTGGAAGGAGCGCGGTGATGGAAAGGGCCGGATTTTTTGGGGTTGACGATGTGGCGTTTGTGAAGGAAGTTGTGATAGCGGAGCTTGGGTGACATGGACGAGTAAGTGGTACAGTCTCGTAGCAGGGTTCAGACAGATACGACACACCTTGTTGCGGAAGAAGCTGCCGGATATATTGATCTCCTCGCATCTTACAACGACGATCTTCTGGCCGTTGAGAATCTGCTTGGATAAAATGGAGGCCAGCCGACCAAGCAGGTGACCCTTGCCGTCGATGACGATGGGGGTAGAAGAAATAGTGGTCATGACAGATCTGTGTAAGGTATGAGGAACGACAACGTTTTATAAGTGAGATGACGCTAACCTGAAAGCTGAGGCTCGCCGAATCTTGCGCGTGTCGTGTACCAGGACTGCCACTTGTGAGCTTCGTGACAGCCACCGTAACACAAACTATACAGTTCTTTTTCGGTCCTTTCCGGGACCACGCGACCTTCGGAATGGCCCGCGCGGAGAACGAACTTAGTTCGGCAAGGTGCGCTGTCACCTTGGCTTCGCGCCATGTCGCCTCCTCTTCACTTTCCAGACTACACATGAGCCGCATCCCGCAGCGTGCTGCTTTCTCTGCTGCTAGCTCAGGTATTTACGCATTATCGAGTTGGTGAGGTAATAAAAACTCTTTGAACATGACCAACACTGCGTCATGATGGTGACCCTGACTCAAGATGAGACCGCCGTTGTTGGGCATGCCATTGTTGACGACGGCGGAGCCGCCGCAGCTGTCGTGCATGTGGCCCTTGAATGGCCAGTGCAACTTGTCATTCGCCGCCAATGTCAGGGTCCCCGTTCACCCGCAGCGGAGAGCGCGACGTGTGAATCACGGCGTATGCAGGCGGCAGATCGAATGGCCTCCTCAACACCCGTGCGATATTCGGGTTACGGGTCGAGTATTGCCGGGTACGGGCTCGTATAATTGCCTCAGGCTACCCCGGGTTTTTTTTGGTTTGGTTGACTGGAATCAACTTCCACACCGCAATCCGTGCTCTCACTTACCCTCAGGCACCATCCCCACCCTCCCCACATCTCTGACCGCCGGTGCGTTTCCGTGACCTCCCAGTGCCATGTAGTTTATGGTGTTTACTACAGACCCAAGATATTGGCACAATCGGTTCCAATCTGATGGACCTGAGCATGGGGATGAAGGGCTTGGTTCCGACGTCAGGATGGCTCAGCTTCGGATGATGAAGACGATGCGGACCCCTGTTACGCTGAATCGGGATAGGTCTTCATCCCAAGCCATCGTTCAGTATCGCCATCGCCCGATTTGATACCAGTGACCGCTACGGCTCTGTCTGTGCCTCCCACTCCACCAGAGAGGTACTTCCAACTGTCAATCTCGAAGCGGCGCTCGGCACAGCCTCTGAGCTTCCGGCCAGTCCCTCTGCCAGTACCGTGACTAGCACGTCTCAGTCAAACTCGCGGCAATTGAGCTTCACAATTACGACCGGAGGAAAGAAGAGATTCCCGGGTACATGGAACGGACAGAAAGGCGACGCGTTCGAGTTTGATGCTGACAAACGACTCGGACGTCGTTGGTACTGTCATGCTCGAGATCCAAGGCGCATCGGACCCTCCGTGATAGCGAAACAGTGAGTTGTTTCTGCCCCTCCAAAACTGCACCAGCGCCGATCAGCTTGCAAGGGGCGAGATAGGACCTTTTTGTGGTCGTCTCATTCGGCGAGAAGGTCTTCCATACGTGTCATCCGGCACTCGCTATAATAAACCCGGTGTGGAAAGAGCAGCACTTCCATGTGCGCAAGTACAAGCGGTCGTTCCGTATGCAGCTCACCGTGCTCGACTGGGATAACGATGTGGCTGATGCGCCGAGGCACCCCGGGTCATGCGACAACGCTTGACGTCGTCCTCGCTCGTCTCGGGACACCGAAGTGCCGGGCTCAGGTAGCGAGACGAGGAGCGGCGGCGAAGCGTTCGAGCCCGTGATCAACGTCGAACTACCCTCTGTGTCACCGACCGCGCCTGAACATCACACACTCGCGGTATGCGCAAGCCAGGACTCGGCGCGCGTCGACCGCATCATGGTCAACGACTTCGTGACCGCAATCCAAGCACGGTGCAAGCGGTGCACGAACGTCTTGTCCAAGGTGTCCGGGAGAACTATAAGATCGGCACGGTGCGTGTCTTGCTCGGCATATCGTGCCACTTTCCCCTGGCTAAGTCACAGTTTCAAGGGTGCGCAACTAGAATTCGGCCAAGATTGTCGTGCAAAATCGGATGACAGGTCAGCTTGAGGAAGAAAAGATGCAGGTACATGTGCGAATCGGTATTTGTGCTATACAAGGTAAGTTGACGTCTCACTCTCAGTGGAGCATTAACTTATGGATACTTGACTTTCGTCGGTCAGGGTGCCCCCTCGAGGTTAGAGGGTGTTCGACGTGCGTGTTCAATTGTTCTTTGACGTACACTTCTGACTGTGATTGCAGCCCGCAAACTGCTCAAGTCGCTCTCGGTCAAGCAGGGCATCAAGTACGATTCTCCCGGGTCGGCGCGAGATATCCTAGCATTTATCCAGTCCACAAACTCAACGTGGATGAGATCCTAAATCCTCTACCATTCTTTCATACGCAGTTTACCCCTTTGTACACTCGGCAAAAGGCTTAACACAGAAGCATCTAATCTTCTACCGGCACGTTGTGCCCTTACTACCACTTGGACACTGCTCTTACAGGGTTTTCAGGAAATGAAGCCTGATTCTAGGCCCGTTGAGATCCCCGACGACCCGAACCGACTCGTGAGCGGGGCCGACTGCCAAATGGTGGCGTTTGAGGCAATCAGCGAGGCGACAAGATCGTGGATCAATGGATGCGAGTTCACCATCGCACGGTCGCTCGGAAACGTGTACAAGGACCAAGTAGGGCGCTATGCAGGCGGCTTCTCGTCATCTTCCGCCTTGCACCGCAGGAAACGCCAAGTTCGAGCTCGGGCAAAGGTAGTGAGATGAGGAGTGGCAACAAAGCGTTCGGGTACCCGGGGTAGGTGATCAACATCGAGAACTGCCCTTTGTCACTGCCCGTACCTGAACGTCAAATGGAGCGCAACATCGTTGTGCACCTCGTGGTATGCGCATGCCAGGACTGGGCACACGCAAGGCAGTGCTTGGAGATGAGGTCGATGAGAAGGAGGATGACCTACTTGATGACTGGGACAACAACTCTCTCGCTCCCTAGGTACTGAACAACCACGACGTACTTATAGGCATGTTTCCAACTTTTTACTCAATAACATTTTGAGTCGTCGATACTGAGAGTCCCTGTCACTGAAGCAGACTTCAGCGTGCGTCCAGACCGACACAAGTTTCCCCCCTTTCTCCCGCTCGTGTCCCTCTGATAGTTTGAGTTCTCCCGGGTTACTCACCGCTCGGATTAGTTCGCGTTTTGGTCGTAATCAATCCACCCATGCCCGTCTTAAGTTTGAGCCAAGACTTATGTGAAGTCGCTCTTGGTATTGATCCAAAAAAAAAAGTCGCTCTTGGTCTCTTGTGCGCATTCGGGCTCGTACAATGCCCTCATATTTTGCCGACCCGCCCTAACCCCCGCACCCCTACACACTGTAATACCCGCACCCGTACACATACTATAAATCCGTCAAACCCCGAGGCCCCCGACCTGTACCCTTGAGGGACGGGTACGGTATGGGTAGCCCTGGTGAACCCGAGGGTTACCCGGGCCAATCACTGATTATCGTAGTCCAATAGAATACATGTTGTCCAAAGCATATCTCTGTCTGATTGGAGAGATGTTGTGTCAATATGTAGTTATTTAAAAAGTTGTTACATGCGATAGTCCCTTCGGTCAGCAGAGCACCACAAGTACCTCGGAGTTGAGACAACCCCGGAGAATGGGATACAACTCGTCGGCCTTGATGAGCCCCAGCCCTGGAATATCGAGATTCTGCCTTTTAGTGGAAAAGCTGGGCCAGTCGTTAAGTACGTGCTATCACGTACCCCACTGGCGATCGCTGCTGACTTCGAGACCTCGCTGTGACCCCGACTTAGTCCCCGACTGGCACAACACTGCCAAAGTTCGACTACGTTTACTTGACCCACCACTGCCCACATGTCCATGCCTCAGTCCTCAGTCTGCGTCTTCATTCCAAGTCTTCGGGATGTGTTTTTTCAACCTTTGAATGAGAACGGCCGGGTTGATGTCCTTCTACTTACTATCTGGCAGAAAATGAGGATATCTTTGGACCGACAGGGGGTTGACCTAGCCCAACTTTCACTCCGCTCTCTGGTCAGTGGTCTTCAAAAATAAGCTCTCCAACTCAGAGTTAATTGTCCACAGCGCTGTCCAGTTCCCGTGGTTCCACGGCATACCATCCGCAGACGGGTAGAGGACAGTGCAAGAGATAATGGGTGTATCACACCACTCTCCATAGAAAAAGTGTTTCCTTGCTGGTGTGACCCGGAGAATGTGCACGTCTACCTCCATATTGATCCAGGTGAGTATACCTCCACCAACTGTAGTGATTGCCGTGACCCCTAATCGAGTCTAACCCTCAGTTCCTCCGTCGCCAGAGGTAGCGGAAATTATGCGTGTTGCCCGGAAACTGCATGACAATGTATGGGGGCAAGATCTCAACCCCGAATTGCGGGACGTACCTGGAGAATCCACCTTGAAGTACTTGCCCAACGCATATCTCGATTCTCTGGAACTGAGAGTTCTAGGTTACACTGAGAAATGCCTGTTGATTCGCGCAGAATACGACGTCGCTTTTGGGGATTTTAATCCCCAAGCTGCCATCAGCCGCATGTGCGACGGTGTAGTCGTGACCGGTCAACCTGGAATCGGTAAGTTCTCAGTGATTTATCGACGCTTTACTAAGAATTACTCATATGCAGGAAAATCTTGTTTTTTATATTATGTATTACTTCGCCTATTGAGCCGAAGGTCGCCTGTAGCTCTCCAGGTCCCTGGCCATTTTCTTGTATTCGGTTTTGACGGTGTCGAGATACACCCTCTCGACCAGGCGAATTATAACGTTTTCCCGGCTGGTACATGTGCCCTTTCCGACTCCAACGAGGAAGTCAAAGCGCCCTGTTCCGCATTTCTCGGTGCCGCCAAGCAAGGACGGGCTTGGATCGTTCAGGCCACCTCCCCGTTGGAGGAGAGGTGGAGAATGTGGAAAAAGCAACGTTCAGCAGATATTTTCGTCATGGATCACCCTACCGTTGATGAGATAGAATCTCTTGGGTTAGTCTGATCCCCCAACTGTTTCTTACTTGATGAACTCGTTGAATATTTTCCCTATAGTAAAATACTCGGTCTCGACCTTGAGAATATCAAGCGCTATTACGAAACCTGGGGCCCATCTGCGCGTATATATTTAGATCTATCACGGAACCCACATCGCGAACACGCGCATGAAATGTTGGTGATTGACGCCGCGACGGACTTTGTCAGTCGCCTTACTGCAACTACGACGGGTTACAACGCGATCAAGGTGTCCCATATTCTCTTCTCTGTCCGACCAGAGAGTAAAACGCCGGCGGGGAGAATGATCCCAGTCGCAGACGCCGCAACAGAGCGAATAGAGGCAATTATCTCATATGCTGTCGCCACCGCCCATGCCTCCGAGCGAATCGCATTCTACAGCACACTCTCGAGGCACTCATGGTTCAAAGCTTTTGCGGGCCACATGTTCGAGAAATTCGTTCTTACTTGGTTGTCCTCTGATCACTGTGGCCTGGACCCTCTTCTCTGTACCCCCGCCAACATTCGGCCGCGTCGCTCACCTTTCCTCCAAATTCCTACGTGCAGGGAGGAGCAGACGATTTATTTCAGCAGATGGTCCGACTTGAGGGGGACTGAAAGTGGATCAACTCCCCTTCTGTTTGCTGCCTAGACCCCAGTCACGCACCCTCGTCGATGCCGTCGTCATTACCGACACATTCATCATCACAATCCAGGTGGCCATATCTCCCTGGCGCAGGGTCAGGCAAGGGCTCTTCGCTGAGATTGAGGCAAACCTCCCAACCATTACAAATGGAAGAAAAAAGCGCCGCTGGTGCCACGTTTTTATCACAGATGACGAAAGCACAGGCATACTGGTTGCGAGCTCGGACATTGAGTGACCTCCCGTCCCACTTTTGCGTCTACTCCGCAGTTTTTAGCGTCGATCGGCCAGGCATAACTTCCGAGCGCATGCGGAAATTAGACAATGAATGGGTAAGTGAGTCTTGGCTGCATGCAATGGGCACTTAATGGGACACGCTGACGAAAGATAAGCGTCGAGTCGACCAGCACTAGACAGGCCGACAACCAGAAACGCCTTGACCTGACGCAAAGCCGCGTTCCACAGCTCTCTTATTTTCAACAAAAGAAAATCCAGTTGCGCAGCTCTCCGAACGGGTTTCGCCCTTGGCTTCATGAGATCATGAGATTTTTCAAGGGTTAGAACATCCGTACTGTAATGTCGCCATTCTGGCTAACGAACCGGAAGCTTTCGATGGAGCTTCGTAATCAGAGGAGTGGAAAGGATAAGGGTGTTTGTCCAAGTGGTAGTTTGATCTCACCTCATTCAGATCCGGCTGGAGGACACATGCGGACGCTGCAGAAGGTGATTTTACTTGGACACTGGCACGGTGTTCCTGTGATCATCGAGTCAACAATTAGCTTACAGTATCGTTATCCCATCATTCACCCTGCAATTTGCGCTGTGTGGCCGTCCAACCGAACTGGGGGCAGTTCCATCTGTTACAAGATTCAAGGACGAGCTCATTGTTTGAATTTTTCGATATTGGTAGTTATGTTGCATAATTTAGGGTTATAAAATAGTTATCCTTTCTTCTTCCGTGTGCTACCTCGGCATCCCCCGTTTCAAAATAATGTTACCGTAAACACATTCAATTTCAGCCTACTACCTAATCCGAACACAACCGGCCTATCCTTGGACTTCGCTGTTCATACGAGTGGTAGATTTTACTATCGAGTCCCTCAAAGAGTTTTTTTTTTCTCGACCACCCTGAGAGTGCAGTCTGCGGCATTACATGTGCGGTGCTCCAAAGGCGTCAATTTGCTTCCGTGCCTGCGCTGCGTCATGCCTTACATCACGTGACCGTAGCTGCAACGTGCTCCGGCTTGTCCTGCACCGCAATCGCCCATTTTGATTCCCCACCCCTATCAACATGGCTTTCGTCTCCCACAGTGGACCATCGAGCTCAATGCAACGGGAGGGTTCGCACGTCGCGGTCGCCGTGCAAGGAACCGAGCAGGTCGACACCCCCGCACAAACGGATCTTGTGGCAGGGTCAGCACCCACGGGCACTCTGCATCTTCGTGGGGGTCCACACCATCGTCGGCATGTGGCTTGGGGCGAGGACGTGGTGGACAATGAAGGCCTTGGAAGAAAGAAATCGAAAAGTGCGTGCCAGATCCGGATCGAGGACGATTAACGCGGCTTACTTGTTCTAGTTTGTTGTATCTACCACAAGCCAAGACGGTTCGACGAATCGTCTGACGAGGGTTCGTCGGGGACGGAGTCCGAGTCGGACGATGGTAATGCAAGACCGAGCCGCGAGTATCGCCACCATCAGCGCCATGCACACGACGGGGAGTGCGAGGCTGATCTCCCCCCAGACTCGGAAAAAAAATTCCGAGGTGGTAGCGACGACAGAAATGCGTACGAACAGGTGTCACCCCATAAAGGAAAGGGCAACGCGACGAGTTAACTAGTTAACAGTGAGCTTTACGTTGGGCGCCGTCCTGTTACTTAGCTGATACTCCGTCTCTGTGCTGACAGCGCGTTAACGGCTTGGAGGTGGCCCCGCCATGAATTAGGAAGACATGGTGTCCCTGCGAGGTAGAGTCCATGTTGATGAAACCGACTAGTCGCACCTCGGGCATCCCGGCACCATCGCTTAGACCACAGGTCAATCCGAGTACTGTGAGAGGATCGGGGTATGTGGTCGCACCGAGCTCGCCCATGGCTTACATTCGTGATGCCACCACTAGCACTTCTCGGTACGGTATAATCAACAAAGAAGCAAGTACATCACCATAGAAGGATGGCCAGAGTGATAGTCTAAAGTACGATTGCTACGTCAAGCTAGTGCTAGCGGTTCAATGTACATTATTACTGTGAAGACTTTTACGCACAATCTCACAACTCTCATGGCGGATGAGATGGTGACGCCAGGATTAGGCAACTCACAGATTGTATGGGGACACTCTTTGCGTGGCATTGCACCAGTCAAAATTCTTAATGGTAAATAAACAACGGCACGCGTGGCATCCAGATAATATACGAGCATAAACGAACTGGTCAGCGGGCTATAGGAAACCAGGTTATTCAATCAGTCGGGGATGAACAAATTTGTACGTACCCTCCGGAGTTTTCGCGATATAGTCAATCGCTGTTGGGTTGGGGAATCCAAGTCAGGTGGTCATCTTCCCACGGAAGACAGACAGCTAGGCTACCTTGTTGCACTGTTTGAATGGCATCTGCCTCGGGGTCGGGAATTTCGATAGAAAACTCCTACAAAGTGTAATGCCGTACAATGAGTACAGTGACACGGGGCGAGAGGTGTGTTGAACCAGACCTCCTCTACGGCCATAACGATTTCGACTGCGTCTAAGCTGTCCAGGCCCAAATCATCCGTGAAAGTGGCAGAGGGCTTGATCTACGAGAACACAGTGTGAATTGGGTGGACGTACGTGAGTCAGAACGAACCTTTTCGTGGTTGACTTTCTCAAAAGTCTTTAGAACGTCGAACACACGCGTCTCTATTTGTGACTTGTCAAGGGAGCTAGCAGCAGAGAAAGCAGCACGCTGCGGGATGCGGCTCATGTGTAGTCTGGAGAGCGAAGAGGAGGCGACATGGCGCGAAGTCACGCCACGGAGAGCAAAGTGAAGGAACGACATGGAGACAACTTACAGCGCAAGCCTGCCAACCACAGCTTTTGACGAATCGCCACGGACCGGTCCGCTTGTCCATTTCTCCGCTACTCAGATTCAAACTCCTGACGACGGTTTTCATAACTGACTCGGCTAGCAGCACTCTTCAAGCTCCGACACCTTGCAACCCCCGCTAGCTGAAAACTCATTTGTCGAGTGTAGTCAATGACAGTACAGAATCACAAATTGTCATTGTTTTTCTACGGGCTGCCTGCGTAGCGACGAGGGCTAGGTCATCCAATTCTGGAATGCCTGATCATAGAAAGAAAAGGCGACACAGAGGATATAGTGACGACATTAGAATTTGTTCGCGGCAGCCTCCAGATCATCGGCGTTTAGCCAATCGGCACCATCGTTCAACAGCTCCCTCCAAACGCTATTGCGCGCAATAATTGGCCATCCGGGAGTATCCCAGAACCTTGCCTTGATACCCCTGGAGTGAGCATCATTGACGAGGGTCGTGATGATATTGCGTTGTGCGTCGCTGATAGTTGTTAGTCCGCTCCACCCAACCGCGGCGCCGTAGTCAGTGCTCGCAACTGGAGAAAGTGTTGCGTCCCAGGTTGTATTCAAAGTCGTGTCGCTCAGCTGCGTAAGAGGTGCGTCGAAGAAGTAGTCGCGCGGCTCCAATGCTTTGACCCCATCAAGTGGTGAATTGCCGGTCCCAATCACAGTGACGACCGACGTCGTAAGACTACCATTGCTTGAAGTTGTCAGGTAGCCAGCACTACGCAGTGGTTGCAAAGCTTTTAGGATGAACGGGAGGGCTCTGATTTGGGCAAGAAAGTTTAGCCATTCAGCTATAATTAGCAGGCCGAACGCCTACGGACTCGGTGCCATTAGTCTTGATATCGACAAGCAGCTGCAAGGGGGTAGATGGCGACGTATCAAAGACGCCACTGCAGGACGTCAGATGATAGAGCTAAGAAGATCAACGTCGACCTACTTCGGAACCGTCTGGTGGACGGTAAATGGGGTCTTGGGATTCTGTGCAGCTAGGACCTTCAACAGTGGTCGAACGTAGAGTGTGTCGAATGTGCGATTGGGCGTGAGAGCGGCCACCTCATGACCCACCTGTGGGGCGGGCACGATTGGAAATAGTCAGTTGACTTGACCGTAGTTGGACGCGGCGAAGAAGTGGGACTTGCATACAACGTCTCATTGACTAACCACACGTCGGCTTCTACGCTTGAGACCCCGAAGCTGAGGGCCGTCAAGAGTGGAACGTCTCGCCAATCTAGGTGTGAGGGGAAGGCGGTCAAAGACATCTTTCGAGACCAATAGACCGCGATTACTGACAATCGTTGTGAGAGTGAATCTGCTTTGGAACGATGTTTTGGGTGAGTTGTGTAGGATACTGAAGAAGGCTAGAGTTCGAGGCCTCGAGGCTGGCAATCCATTGGAACACTCCGGGGGTGGTAGCAGCAAGCTGGATGTAGCCAACAAGAAGTGTCAGGAAGAGAATTTGGCTGAGCATGCCGGTCATCGTATCACAAACCGAGGGAGCCGCCCAGAAGTACCCAACTTGCCAAGGCAGTTCAACCCACTGTTTTCAACTCAGACAATGATATTAATGACACATCGACATCCGAACCCTGAACCAGCAGGGCGTTAACGTGAACCAGGAACCTCAATTTAGATCATATCTGCGGCGTGCCAGTCAGCACCCCAATCCGTGTAAATGAGAGTAAGTCGGCTGCATGGATTGCGCGTGGGCTGTCACAAGGGCATCGACGAGTGGGAATGTAAAGCGAGTAGTAGAACTGAGAGTGAACCAAGAAAAATGGTGATTGAAAGCAGAATAAGTCAATGTATCATTAATAAAATACGGTATCAGTTGGAGCATGCAACGACAGTACGGGGTCCAATCGTATCGGTAACGGAATGACAGTCCGAAAGCTCCCTTACGGAAAGTCATGAGGGTTGATCATGAGACAGGACGCTTAACGTCACTGGCGGCAAATGTTAAGCGTGTCAGACGAAGGAAGACAATCAAGACTGACCAAATCTCAAGCTCAAGTCTCAGTCCACAAGCTAAACCGATAATCTCGCCAAATCCTGTCCACCGTGATACCGCTGACTGGACTGACGGCGTCCGGTTGTGACGTCGTTACTGCGCTCGAGAAGAGTTGAGAGACCGCGCATTGGACATCTCGCCATGTGCGCACGCTAGGTACAAACGAGGTCAGTATGGAAGGGACAAGGCCAGCATCACGATTACTCACGATACACTGACAAGCTTCGACTGCGTCTTGAGAACATACTTGTATATTGACCCGGCCTCCAATACTAATGTCACGGCTTCTGTCGGCTGAAGTAGGACTATTGCGCCGGTATTCCTTCCGTAGTCACGCAACAGCTGGACCGTTGCACAATCATGGGAGTCGTTTGTGATCACGAGTAGGACCTCGAAGTCTTGAGTAATCGCGGGCATTGAGGATGGTAGGGCGAGAGGGTCTGACTAGTTGAACAACTGAAGATACGCTGGGGTAAACTAGAGAGTGAAGGTGCGCGCGGGAAGAGAGAATTAGATATGAGAAGGAAAACGAGGAGACAAACCGATTGCCGCGGGACACACACGCACCTTCGACCACTGCGGGGTTTACGGCAAGAGATGTGTAATAACAGGTCGCGGGGAGTGGCAATGGATCCTGCCAATTGCACACAAGGGGATGGGCTCAGTGTCTGAGAGGCGATATGCGAGCTGTTGTCAGGAGGATGTTGATCGAGAGGAAGGGACATAAGAGACACGGAGGTGGTGGCCACGTTGTTAAACGGGCTATTGTTCTACGCACGACAGCTCGGACAATCAACTTGGCGCGCACAGAAGGCGACATATGGGAAAGAGATGGAAAGGAAATGCCTCGTGTTCGACTGGCCCCGAGCAATCCTGCAACCAAAGGTGATGAATCGACAACACGCGCGAACATCGAGGCTGGGGGCAGCGACTGCCCCTTTCCATTTTGGCCCCAGCACTCACACGAACAAGTCGATACGGTATGCTGTCCATTCACATGCCTAAGCTCACTATTGTACATGTCCGTGATCATGAGAGTAAAATCTACGATAGAGGGGATTTAAAGCGGCCGCTCAGTACCGCGGTAGTACGGGTCACCACCGTACTCGTCATATTGACCATGACTGGGTCGGCTCGTCTGTTCGGACGGAAATTCGGTCGGTTGAGGGACTGGCTCCACGGAGCGGTCTTTAAACGATTTGTCCAGCATCGCACTGTCGCTTTGTGTGCTTTCCTGTCTGGTATGCCCGTAACGGCCCCCGCCTGCTACAGGATCCATCCGCGAATCCCAGGGATCCGAACGATTCGCCAGGGGGACGTCACTGTTGAGACCTGTCATGGAATAAATGGAGTTGTATTTTTCGTGGTCACCGCGCTGGCCGACACCATATCCGGAGATGATGGTAAAGAAGTAGAACTGAAACGAGTCAGACAGCAACAACAATAGCGAGGTCTCGGCACACCTGAGATATCGCCAAAAGAACCCACAGGCCCCCCATTACGCCGATGTCTACCCACGGGAAGATTTCGCACATCTTTTCACCTTCAGACGTAAGATCGGAGGCCGCGGTGAAGAACTTCTGTTCACAGTTGCTTTTGGCAGTGCTATGCCGGGTAGCCGAAATAATGATCCACACTGCCGCAATAGAAAATGCGGCTACCGTGACGAGGGTGTTTAGTGTGGCGTATCTTCTATACAGTATGGGTTTTTCCTGTAACCATAGGCGGTGAGTGGCCGGGGATATTAATATGGACAAATGTGAATACGAACCCGGGCAACGCCAATAAAGCCAAGCACTTGAACCATGGCACCGACATAACAAATTATGGCAAAAACCCAACGTGCGATTGAAGGAGTTGCAGCGCCGACGACTGCGCAGCAAGTGTGAGCGGCGAACTAGAGGAGATAGGGGAGACCATTACTCTGTGGAGTAGCAACGCTAAGTGTACCCGCTATGATACCAAGCGCAAATTGCTCCGTAAGGGTCGAGTAGATTCCAACATTGACAACGGGTATTGCGCAGCAACAATAGTCTCGTGGTTTCATTGTATGATGAGGTATGAGTAGAAAGATGTGCGTTCGTCCGTCTTAAGGCTGTCGCCCCTCACAGCCATGCGCAGTTGTATGATGATCACATGATGATACGAATTCGTCACATATCACATGCATCGTACGTCACGCGTCACGCGTCGCGGTCGTCACCGTTGAGTGGCGCTCCGTTCATTCCTCCACCATAACCCCATCATTATGGTCCGACTTTCAACTCTCCTTTTCGTTTCCCTGTTTGCTACGAGTAATGCGGGCCTTCTTTCCACGCCTCAGCAACAACTAGTTACCAATCAGGGTGTTCACGCAACCCAAGGTTGGAGGTGGGAGGACTGTGGTCAGTCGACAGTCGCTTCTTGCAAACCATTCGTGTCACTTGTTACTCACCCTTCCTCTCTTTTCAGGCTCGCCCACTGATTCCATCCAGATCGACTCGATCACTGTGTCCCCTGACCCTCCACAACCTGGACAAGATTTGACAGTCCGGGTCATAGCTTCTGCACAGGAGCAGGTTGAGGTATGCCAACACACACTCCTTGATTTCTTCACTTATTGATGGCGCTCACTTTCAGGATGGAGCGTACGCCGATGTTTCGGTGAAACTTGGCCTCATTAAGATACTGCAAAAGCAGTTCGACCTTTGCGAGGAAGCGTATGTTTGGTCATCTTCCCCTTGTCTGAAATGCCCACACTGAGTTTCCTCAGACGCAACGCGAACGCTACCGTCCAGTGTCCTATAGAAAAAGGAAACTATGAGGTTGAGCAGACCGTCGCACTTCCGAAGGAGATCCCGCGGGGTTAGTTGTCATTTATATCCACAGCCATCCTTCTGACGCGTTTTGGTCAGCCAAGTTTAATGTTAACGTGCAGGCGTATACCATCAATGACGACGACTTGTTTTGTGTCAAATTGGTAGTAGACTTTATGAAGACTCCGTTCTTCAAGTTACCACCTGGCTGGTGAACGACGGATGACGGATGATACTCTCCGCATGTTAGGGGCCCTGGATGTAACAATAACCTTGCTCGTCCCTAGTATATATCACTTGATGGTTCTCATGACATTGTTTCTCGCTCCGTACGCCCTGGCACTGCTCCATTGTCCGTTTAGTCGCAATTGTGGTTTCGGCAAGCTGTGTTCTCCAATGAACTTTTTGATGAACTTGCCGAATCAACGCGCCACCTCCGAGTCCCCGGCGGACAATGTGACGCACAGCCCTATCTTGGTCCACAACTAACAACTGCCCCGGTAGAAAATATGTATATAGCACCCCTTCGTTCTCCAGAGAACGGGTAATCTGGCACGACGCCTTTCATTGTCCTTCTTCCCCGATCCCGTCAGCCGTTGCCATGTCTAGCAATTACGACGTCGCTTTTCGGTTCGTGAATGACACCCAGTGGACTGCTACCTTGGAAGCCTGGGGTCCCAACCCTCATGGCCGCGATAATGGGGTGATGCTCATCCTCAGACCGCAAGATAGGGTGGCGTTCATGCAGAGTGCCAACTTATCCTATTATTACTGTGTCCGTCATCACGGTATCGAGGCTGGTTTCTCGTACGTCCCGACGCAAAGGGTTCTCTTCCCAATCTAACTGAAGACCTCCAAATAGGGCAAAGATCCTCGTGGATACCCCAGCTAATATGTCAGATATAATGCCTCAGACGCTTCCGGCCAACTATCAAACCATAACGCCTTTGATCCCTAGTGCAGGTGTCACTGTAAGAAGATATCGCCCGTTAACCCACTACGTATCTGGGTAGTACGTTGATTCGAGCGCTGTGGCAAATCTTTGTCCGGTTACTATAGAATTGGCTACAGAATGCTATCAATAGCAACGGTTGTTGTTCTCCCCTCCCCTTTTGGGGCACTATGAACTAGACTTCTCACGGACTTCATTGTCAGAATTTGCGTTTAGTGTACACGTAGTCTTCTTAGAGATTTATTATTCTGCGATACAAAAGCTCTCGACTATTCAGTTGTTGTCTTCACGCACGTGGTGTAGCTTGTGTCATTCTCATCCTCGAATGTCACTCACGGACCTGACTCGGAATGCTTTTCAGAGTGGCATACCGCCTGCCAAGGCAAGTGTTCAAGATGTTGTATACCTGCAAATCTCTTACTGGTAGTTCCATCAGTGGGTTAGTTTGTGCCAGATGTTTCTGTGGCGCGGGAAAGCCCCTCACGCTCTCGCACTGACGGGATCAGAGGCAGAGATCAGTAGTCCGTAGTCTGTGTCGGACAAGCGGCCCAACATACTGAAACTTATGTAGGTTCGGTGCTGATGCTCTTCGAATATTATCCTGGGGACGCTGTACTACAAGCGTACCTGAAGGAAGCCATACAGAACAGGCTCGTGTCTCTCCCTACCTTCACCTCTACTTTTCTCCTCGCCGCTCGGTCGAGAGCGCTGCGTGAGCCAGGAACTCTAAACCTTCTGTGCAAGACCATCCAGGAAGCTCATCTCTGGTCAGACCCCTCGGCGGCTCCGGCAACTTTGTTCCCAGAGGACCCCGATCTCGCCCTGGGGACCGTTCGGGACGCACTGGAACTGCTCAGGGCTACTTATGATCCCATGCTCCCAGCCCATCATTTCCAGCGAGTCGTAGGGCCAGTTGGGAATCTTGTCCTATCACTAACCAATCCAACTCCCAACTTTGTCAGCGCTTCCGGTGCCCTGGCATTGGAGTGCATTCAAAGCATCAAAGACATATTACTCCACACTTTTGCGCTGGACCAGAATCTGAGGCAACCTCTTGAGAATCTTGCACTTTCCTTGAGCCTTTTCTTGGGTGAAAATCCCGGTTTGACATCACGAGGGTCAACATATAGAACCCGATCATCTCTTGGACAAGTCGACATCCTTGGTCCAGGACTCGAAAATGACACTACAACATGTAGTCTCCTCTTCTTTCAACTCGTGAGTTGGTTGTCTGGGTACTTGGGCTTCTCACGAGGTGTCCTTTTCCGTGCGTAGATCGTCGATCGAGCTAAAAGTTATGGTTCTGGACATGAGACACATGCCACTGCTTTGCTGGTCGCGGCTTTCCGAACGACCGCGTGGCCGTTGCAAAGGTTTTTGACCCAGCTGTTTCAGTCAGCTGTCGCTTGCCTGTCGACGGACTTGTCTCATATGACAAGTAAACGACCACTCTCTCTGTGGAATGCCTTTATAGCCGGTCGTGTGCGTATATCGGTAGTCCCATTTGTTGTGTCACCGACGAAAGGCTGTGTCAGCTTCCTCGCTTGTTGGTCCCATTCGAACGAGCTTTAGGAATGGACGGAATTCCTGCAACTGAATTTGTCTGTTTCTCATTTGACTTTTCTGTTTCTGCGAATTCACATCTTCCGCTCAGCGCGCAGCTCTGCATGAGGCCTGGGGTACACTTTGCTTCGAGGACCCTCTATCGTCTTCATTAGCGCACTACGAAAACATGTGGTCTCTCGTAGGAGCTACTCCTTCGCTTGAGAGTGCAGACAAGTGAGCCGTCCTCATCTCGTTTGTCCGCACATCTGATATTGTCGGCACAGGACGGTATCCTTCTCATCGGCTTTTACATATCAGCTTTTCTCTTCAGGTCTTCTTGACCAAACTTTCGTTGTCAGAATAGATCCTGGTCTTACGAGCGAGAGTCCGTCTCGTTTACAAGCAGAGGCACGAGAAGCTGGTGCCGATTTTGGGGTGAGTCACGCATGCTTTGAGTGGTTCCGTCTTACCTGTAGAATGTAGCATTATCTTAACCAAAGATTCTCTCCTGATTTGACTGCGATGGACGCACAAGTGCTTCTGCAGAGGATTTATTCGGACCCCGTTTCTCATGCAACGTTCGCGGAAATAGTCCGCAAAGTATGCTCTCTTGTATCGTTTTATTACTGCACACACTAACTTTGAGTGCAAGCGCTTCGATACTGCTTCTTCTAGTTTTGACGTAGAAACTCTGGGTCACATCTCTAGGGTTCTCGCTGCGAACGAGACTGCCCTGGATCTAGTTTCCTTACACGTCGAGTTGTCTGCGCTGGTATCGGGTGCCCTGGTAGTTGTGGAAGAGTATGATTTTGAGGTTGTTGGTACGTTCTGGTCCTACCGCAGTATATCTGTTGTCATGGCGTCCCAGGTGATCCCCAGAGCGCCGTTGGTAATCTCGGAGACATTGTCTTATTCGTGCAGCTTGCGACAGCTAGGTTCAAGGTGACCGACTAACTTGTCTGGCATTCTAAATGTATTCAATACCTCCAGATCTCGGACACACTGAAACACAAGAACAGGCCTCTCGATATGAGCTACCTTCGAAAGACAGACGCCATCCTCAACTCTCCAGTGCCCACAACAGATGAGACCAGGGCTCTCAAGACTTGGTTCAAGGCACTATTCGATAAGAATAGCGAGGGGATCGAGGATGGGGTTCTGCGGTAGGCCACCTGCTCGATTCTCCAGTTTCTACATCATGAGTTCTCTCTCTTTAGTTCAACACGGCCGAAAACGCTGTTAGCAGTAGCCGCGACTGTGTTTTTAACTGCCGTCAGGGTTGCCGCAGAGCGCAAACTTGATCAAGACGTGCTCGGTAATGGAATATCCTACTTCCTGGGACCCCTCCTTGCTTGGACTCTTCCTGGAATCGTGCTCGCCCTCGTGAGAGAGATTAGACTGACAAAGTGGTAGTCACTGGTTTTCATTCGCGCATCCATAATGACACGGTTGTATGCAAGGTTCCAGTCGCCGCAGCATCTGAATGTCCTGCGCACACTCGTGCTGTCGCCTCAACTCCCGCGGCCTGTGCTGTCTCTCTGTGGACTCAGCGTCGTGAGGCTACTATCTGAAGGGCGGGGGGTTTCCCACCCTTTCGACCTCACGGCTCTGCGAATCGAAGTTACCAAGGCGATGGGAATCACCGTTGCAGGTTTGGCATCCCCATCACACTGCACGACTTGCACTGACCTGAATCTGTAGAGCCGATGCTGGACAGCCCCTCCCTGCATTGTGCCGACCAACCCCGCAGGGCCATTCAAAATACACTTGCACTGATTCGATCTGGCAAAGCGCCATCTCTCAACGTCGCTGCATGCCTCGTCGAGACCTCCGCCACTGACTTTCTTCAAACTCTCTGGTTGGAACTCAACCTGTCCATCAAGGCGGGTATGGCCATAGATGCCGTCAAACCCCTGGCCGTCTTCATCCTCGCGACACCCCGCGGCACGCTCTCGCCGCCGCTATTGCCCGTATTTCTGCACAACGTCGTACCCTCCCTCATAGATAGATCCGACAATCCAATGACCGGCGATTTAGAGCTTCTCATCGCCATCGTATCCTCGTCCTTAATGGCAGCGCTGCAGTTGGAGCGAACATTATACACGACCAGTGGTCAACAAATATACCCGCTCGGTTCATCGAGCTCCTCAATGGCGCGCAGGCTTGCCGTGGACCTGCGTTACCGGAAAAGTAGCCCAAAGGGGGGACTGGTTGCGCAGCGGTTAACCTCGTCCCAAACTTTTGTTACGAGCTTTCCTGTGTTCAAGACGGAGATATAATTGCGATTGGAACGGGAAACCTTCATCGTTATATCTAATAGCTTAGACCAAACA
This sequence comes from Lactarius pseudohatsudake, assembly GCA_021525015.1. Taxonomy (NCBI): domain Eukaryota; kingdom Fungi; phylum Basidiomycota; class Agaricomycetes; order Russulales; family Russulaceae; genus Lactarius; species Lactarius pseudohatsudake. The sequence goes on from JAKELH010000166.1 coordinate 47,317, forward strand.
GTGTTCTTCTATCGACATTTGCCAACTTTGTTCACTTTCGGGGATGAGCCTGATAACATTAGGTGATGTTCGATGGATTGTACTGATCGTTACAGCAGAGGTGCTATCCTCCGATGAGCAGACCAGTCCGACAAGACGACCTGACAGCTGCAATTTCGCTGGCGTCTGTTTGCTTTTGTCCCATTGCGTTGAGATAATTCCAGGGATATTCCCTGTCGATGTCTGTACTGTAGACGGCATTTGGGCCCGTCTTAAAAGCTTAAACATGCGTGACATCTAGGGTTTTGGGGAGCTTTCATTCAGCTAACTCAAAGCTGGGAATCTGTACTTGCGTACACCCTGTCTATAGTGGGGAATAAGTAGTAATCTCACTATGGCACGGGTTTCTGCTTGAGTGACTTCATTGGGCCAAGGTTAGAATAAAAACGAATTGAAAAAAAAAATCGCATGGTTAATCCTCGACAGTGATATAATGTAGCAGAACAGAGTACGTCGACAAATTTAGTTTGTTGCCGGAATACAGTCATCCGTGTCGGGGTAACGAAAGCCACGGAACCAGGCAAACTCTACTTTCAAGAATGTGTGTTGTAGGGTGACTTACGCTTCTGGCGGGGTCCCCGCGTATGACGCTGAAGGAGTCGGGTTAGCGCATCGTTCTCGCAATGCAAGTCGCGTGAAACTTACGACAGCAAGCTTGGTCATCGTTGCACGCTCTATCAGGCGGACATGATATAAGGCAGTTCGTGTACTGCGAAGACTGAGAATCAGTTGAGCGAATAGGACCTTGTATTTCGTCAAGGGTCATACTTTCAGATTTTCTTCTGGAATAGCACCCCGGATCGGATGGTACTCCGGCTGTATAGTGCTCGAATGTATTCCATGCTGGTGTAAGATCCGCCGAATATTGGACGCAACCGGCATGAAATCAACTTTACGAGAGGCTGTGACATGAACGGAGGCGATGATCTTGGTCTCTGAGAGCTGCCATATATGCAACTCGTGCACGGAGAGTACGCCTTCGACGGTAAGAATCTCGGTCCTAACGTCCTCCAACGAGACTTCCGAGGGGACGGCCTGAAGGAGGATAAAGGATGTGCTGCGGACTGAACACTCGTTGACAAGATCACGAATAGCGATATTCATTAGGGACTCACCCAGAGGAAGTGCAGAGTGGAAGATAATAGCGGTGATGACCAAACTGATCACGGGGTCGCAATAGTACTTGAAATTCCAGGACGTGAGCCAGATAATAAGCCCTGTCGCAATAACCCCGACATTGCCCAAGGCATCACCGAGTACGTGCAAGACCAGAGCTCTCATGTTCATGGAGCCGTGAGAGTGGCCGTGCGCATGGCCTTGACTTTCGTCAGAAGACCAGTCGACAGGAGTGCTGGTCGCGGAACCAGTATAAGAGACTGGTGGACGCTGAAGTAGACTGGTCTGTTCATGCGGCGCGTTCACGGAATTAGAATGCTCGTCGTTCGTTGTATCGCGTTCATAAGGAGGGTTATTGATAAAGGACGAGTCCGGAGACCGCGGATCTAGTGAGGGTCGGGAGCGGTGCTTATGTGTGCGATCAGCGGCAGCAGGGGAAGAACTCCGGGCAATGTGGTTGGCGGTCTGCACAAAGGATGCCCTTGTGGCCGCGGGGTGACCATAAAGTGATGAATGAGAACCAGAACGTTCGGCACGACGTGTCCGAGTTCGAGATTCGCGAATTGTCACAGGGGACGCAACTGGTGTAGTGGACTCGTACGTAACGCTTTGAATGCTGGGGGCCTTGGAAGACTTTGCGGAGTGAGAATGGTCGTGGCTGTGACCATGCTCTGTGATGCAGTGATGAGTGAGAGAAAATTGTCCATGACAGAAGTCTGACCATGGAACAGAAAAAGCCCGATGATGTTGGATAGCAGTCCGAAAGATCCGACCATGACTACGAGCTTGGGATTGGATACCTCTGATCTAATAAGCCTAAGGCACATCGGGTATAGTGCGGAAGCATACCTGGTGTGCTGAAGAAGCGCTGTAACGCTTCTAGAGTTATAGAGAAGCAAAGCGCCAAAAGAAAGACACCATTAACAAGCGCGGCGAGAATCTCGGCTCTGTGCCACCCGTAAGAGTACCGAGTGTCTGGGGTTGAGTTGGCGGATAGCTGCATTGAAGTGAGGTGGCGGTAAGTGACACGAATTAAGGGAAGGATTGACCTTGATAGCATATAGGGCGATAATCAAGCTAACTACATCGCTGAAGAACATGGGCCTAGTGAGCACCTGGAGGGAAAAAGGGACTGGGAGCATACTTGAGCATATGAAAACTGTCTGCGACGAGTGCAAGAGAGCCAACAGCATAGCCTGGAGAATGACAAATGAGCGAGGTGGAATGAGAAAATGATGAAGCACGACGAACCGACGATGATTTCTAGAAAAAAGAAGATCAAGTCTAGTACAAGAAGAAATATATGCGCGCAGTGCGGGAGGCCATTGAAATGATAGTGTGGAGATGAGACAAAGAGATGACTCTATATGTAAGCAAAAGCTCGCAGTCTCGCACCGCATACGGGTACCGGTACCGATGACCGGCTCGCTCACTCCGCTACTTCGAGGGACTCAGTTAACGACGAGGACGACAACACGACCACGACGACAGCAATGGCGACCTCCATGGCCGCTGCAATCGCGGCGTCGTTACCGGCACCCCAGGCAGCATCCGCTCCAGTCGCACCTATACATGAACCCATCCCCGCTTCCATGGCTAAGCTTATCGATATCGAAGCAGAGATTCCTTTAAAATATGTTCAGCTCGAGGGTTTAGTCTGTATACAGCTAGTGCATGTTCCTTGTCTCAATTGACATCCACTTCGGTCCTATAGGTCATCTCAAAAATCGTTAAGCATAGCTCCGAATCCCATTCGTCTGTCCATGGCTTGTTGCTTGGATTGGACCTGGACGGTACTCTGGAAGTGACGAATTCATTCCCCTTACCCCATAACTCAGGGTGACGAGGACGAAAAATCAGTCTAAAACGACAAGTGCGTCTTTGTTTCGTCTGTCTTGAAAGAAGTGGTGCACACCTTTTCTGCCAGGTCGCTACCAAACGGCCATGCTTCGTTCGCTCAAGGAGGTGCGCGCAGATGATAGCGTCGTAGGATTCTATCAGTCCACGACAATGGGGGCGTTTCACAGCCAGACCATCATTGATACACAAGCTATCCACCAAGAGAAACTTCGACAGGGCGGTGTCGTCGTCGTACACGGTAGTTTTTTTTTTTTTGTTCATAGGGATGCAAGATCTGACAACTGTCCATGATAGATCTATCTCGGGCTAATCGAGGAAATGCCTCTTTCGTGCATTCAGGCTTTCAAAGGACTTCCTTGACGCCTATCGCCGTCCTCCCTTCAGTGCGAAGTCGTGAGTTGCCCTCTTCACCCTCGTTTCCGATCTAATACACGTTAATTAGCATGATCAACCATAAGCTTACATTTAACTCTATCATGGAAGAAATTCCTTTAAAAATTAGGACAAATCCGCTCTTAAGCGCTTTGTCTCCACTCTTTCCGAACGCCATCTCTCCCCTCTGACAGAACCTACCCCTGCGGAGGTTTACCGCACATCCCTACACCCCTTGTATTCGACCCTAAACCTTGGCAACCCCACTCTTACAAAAAATTTGGAGAATGTTGTCGAGGCGATCGACAATTACAAGACCGAAGAGGGCAACCTTGCATATCACACCCGACAAATCACTCGTGAGAAGGCTCGCGCCGAGGCTTACATTGCGAAGCAGAAGGAGGAGAATGCCATTAGGCTGGCTCAAGGGCTCACCCCTCTACCAGAAGAGGACGTCAGACGATTGTTCAAAATACCGCCTGAGCCGAGTCGCCTAGAGAGCATGATGTTGTTGGGTCAAGTAGATGCCTATGCCAAAACTCTGGAGGGGACGTCAAGTTTAAGCCTAGTGAAGATGTACGCAGCCAAAGCCGGGACAGATGAGGGTCGTGATAGCCCTTGAATCAAGAAAACTTGTTATCCATGTATTTCGATCCACGTGAATCATACTTGATGATGAAGATATACGAGATCATGGATCACGGAAACTCTCATCTCCTCATTCCCATCTCGTTTCAGATGACGAACACCCCAGATCGAAATTGGTTTTAGGGATGCTGGCTTTTTGTCTTTTCTTTTTTTCTTTAGATGTCCTTCGGTCGACTCACATCACCCTTGATAGCAGCATTCGCTCTTGAGTGCCTCATCTACAGCCCAAACTTTTTTGTCTCGTGTTTGGGCTCGGTCACCCCAATTTCCTCCACCCTCAAACCATGTCTTATGTCTTGAGAAAATTTGCAGGTTATGTCCCCGATGTAATGTCTGTGCTAGGCCCCTCCGCTCTATGCTATAAAAACAGCCTGGTTTTGCTTGCGAAAAATTCAGTCACTCGACTACTCTCCTGTCCTTTTCGTCTTTCCGTGGTCTCCCTTTGCGGGTCTCCCGAGCTAAACCATTTTGTGCCGATAATATGCGGTTCTTCTTCCTCTTCCTCTCTGTCGTAACCATTATGACCTCCGCTTTGGCCGCACCACACGCCGTCGTTCGCGCCGAGGTCGCCACACGCGACGCTGCTGCTGACTTCCTCGCTGGGACGCAAGTGGGACAAGGTGGGCCCACTACCTGTAGCACTTCCGTGACCTTTCACACCATTATCATCACAGGCACCTGGTACAATCCCGGGCTCGGCTCGTGTGGCATAACGAATACAGACACGGACTATATTGCGGCCGTGTCCCACATTCTCTATGACAGCTACCCGTGAGTCCCGCAGTTTCGGCCTTCGTTCCTACGTTGCTCAAGGTCACAACCTCTATCGTAGGGGTTACAGCGGTGTTAATCCCAACAGCAACCCCGTCTGCGGCAGGAAGATCGCTGCCACATGTAAGTTTACGCTAACTTTGTCTTAACTGTATGGTGCCCGTCTAACGCATCCCTAGATCAAGGGAAGAGTGTGACCATTACTGCCACGGACCGCTGTGAAGCCTGCGCAGAGACCGATCTAGACTTAAGCCCTGCGGCTTTCTCGCAGCTCGCTGACATCTCTGTCGGTCGCCTCGACGACGTTAGTTGGCACTGGGCGTGAGCAAGTTCTGAAACTACCGTCCGGCACCGGATACAAGATTTTCATCGACTACACGACGTATATTACTGACCCCAGCGACTGCCATGTCATTATGTCTCATGTCTCCCTCGGCGCCGCGCGTTCTCTCGTGTCCACCCGCATGCGGGTGACAGGGAGCTAGGAGGGACACAATTGCAAAATCAAATAGGAAAAAAAAGGGAGCCAGGAGACGGCAACATTTGTCCAAAATCGAAGACTGCTGCTCCATTCGTTAGCGAACAGGCGTTTATTCGTGTAATTCTGTAGCACAACGGTATTTCACTAGATACTATATTTAGCAGAAGATATTGGGAGAGCTTGACATTACTGGTGTAAGGGAATACCACAGCTGCCAGGCGCGAACAATAATAGAAGAATATATAAATAATATTATTGCGGTATGCGGGTGTACAAAAGGGCTCAAAAAAGGTATCCATTGTATCCAAAACATAAGGGAACAAGCGTTATACTTTGGCGATGAGCCTACGAGTTTCTTGCGGAGTGAATCGCAGAATGGTGGACAGCACCCGAACCAGATTCGGCTGAAAAGGATTTGTTGGCATGTATACAATCAAGGCTGAGAATGACGTACCCTCATCTCTTTGTGTTCAAGAAATTGAAGGATGACGTTTCTCAGGTACTCGACGTTGACCTCCTCATCATTGCTAGGGGGGTCTGGGGAACCGGCTGTCTGTGAAGATGTAGGTGACGAAGGTGTCGTGGCACCCGTGTTATTAGCTGACCCCCAATGGCCAACTCCAGGACCCCGCTGTCGGTTCACTATCGCGGCTGAAGATTGCACTTTACGCAGTTCGTCACGCAAAGTCTGGTCGTAGCTCATGTGAGACAACATATCCATTAAGAAACTGCAACATGCCTTGTTATGCGTCCTGGCTTGGAGCTCCTTTGCCTTGATTTCTTCCAGTTGTTGATCCAAGCTGGATATCGTTTTGACCTGTTCAGACAGTTGCTGTCTGGTAATTTCCTGCGCATTCCAGCGTTTATCACTCTGATCCGGAGAAGAAAAAAGAAATATCTACCTGGTCGATAGTAGAGCGCTCGACCTGTCGCTTGAGTTGGGAGACTTCATGGTCATATGCACGCGCTGCCGATTGGAGCTTTTCCACCTCTGCTTGCAGCTCCTGGGTACGGCCATCGTCGTCTTGTCGACTCTGGGAAGCCGAGTCGACCATTGCTTTCCACTTCTGGGCCTCTTGCACTTTCACCTCGACTTTTCCTCTCCATTCGGCCTCCACCTCCACCCTCTCGGCTTCCATCGAGGCAAGCTCCTGCTTCAACAAGGACAATTTGGCTTCGTGCCTAGAATCTGCCGCAGCAAGGAGCTTTGCCACTTCGGGGGACGTAGAGGGATCTGAAACAGCGGCGTGCTGCTCTTGTCGAGCATCGTTAAGCTCTTCATGGAGAAGGGCAATGCGATCATCTTTCTCCCGAATTTGATACTGAAGTTCAGTGTTCTGGTTCTGAAGAACCTCGAGCAACGATTGAGCGGATTCCACTTCTGCTTGACGCATCTGAAGTTGGTCGAACAGATTGTTTTTTTCTGCAGATAATGACTGGATGGATCTCTCGAGACGACCGATTTGAGCATCTTTGAGACCCATGGCCTGCTCCTGGTTAGACTGCACGGCCGTCAGCAATACCCAGGACACACAAAACGTTAGCCATCATGCCTTAGTCGCGATGCTTTCAAGCTCGAACTGGCCCCGTAAAGCGGTAAGTTCTTTCTCGCCTCGCTGTTTTAAGGTCGCAAAATCTTTTTCGAATTGGGCCCTGTGATCCGCAAGAGACACTTCCTTCTCGATCTTGAGCTTGTTGAACTCGCCTTGCAACCTTTCACGGTCCAGTTGTTCTTTGTCGTGCTCGGTCTTTTGACTTTCCTTCAGCGCAGCCATTTCTTTGAGGGCATCCTCTCGGTCTTTCTCCGCCTTCACCAGCTTTTGGCGAACGGTTTTCAGTAAGCTGACAGCCTTGCTACGCTTTTCTTCCTCGTCCTTCGCAAAAGTGTTCAGTTTTTCGACTTCGGCGCGCAGTTGGTCCGTTTCGGATTTCCGTTTCGAGATATCTGCCTCCAGCTGTGCTTTGGAGCTTTGAGTTGCTTTGAATAGAGCCTCATTCCGTTGAATTTGACTACGTAGCTCGTCCACAAGCTCGATCTGAGACTTGGATTCTAAACGATGGGTCTCGCGCAGTTCCTCAATCCGTTCGTCCTGACCTGTCCATGCCTCAGTGGCGCGTTAAATCACAGATGGTAACAGTACGAACGGGTAAGCTTCCCTGTCAAGCGTTTGATTTCATCTTGTGATATCTAGTTCCCGTGAGCGAAAGTGTTACAGCAGGGGTCCGCGTTCTCACCTCTACCTTGAGATGAGCATTCTGCAGATAATCACGCAATGCGTCAGCGTCTTGAAAGCTGGGTACAGACGTCAATTCTTGGAGGACTTTATCGGCGGCCGTATTTTCGGCCTGCAGCTTCGAAAACGACGCAGAAACGTCTATTCAGATTGAGGAACAAGTTCGGGGAGGGCAATGGTTGATACCTACCCACAAACCTCTGCTCCATTGATTTTAACTGTTCTTGCAGAGCCTCGATGTCAGCAGAAGTAGGGTGGTCTGGTTCGGAACTGTTTCCGTCCTCGGAAACAGATTCTGGTTCGTGACTATCAGTCTGGGTGGACTCCGCAACAGACTGAGCATCCGAAACGGTATCGACTGGGCCATGAGAGAGGTCAGTGGTACATATCGACTCGGTCGTATCGTCCATCTCAATGCCTTCTTCTTCAGACACTGTCGGCTCCTTCTCTGACGGCTGCGGTATTACTGGGGCGTCTGATGGAGAATGTTGGTTAGACGAATCTGACGCAGAAGCCGCGCCGGGCCCGGGATCCACTGGGAGGGATTTGTCTAGAACGCTGAGCAACGGCGGAGACGATAGATCAGACGGAAAATGGGAGGTATTCAAAGGAAGGTCACGGTCGCGGCTAAGGTCGTAGTCGTGGTCACGGTCGTGCGGGGGAGGTGAGACCGGCAACGGAATCGATATAGGTGACAACGGGTGGTCGATGTCCGGCGATAATGGGTGCTCATACTGAGGAGCGGGCGAGACACGGGAGGACGCACTCGGCGTACTGGGATTGGACACGTCTCCAATCGTGAAGGACGCACGGAGTCTGTCCTCAAGTTTGACTTTGAAAGGTGACCGATCTGTTAAAGGTTTGGCGGGAGGTAGTGACTGGCCTGCGGGATTCGTATTCTCGTGACGAGGAGCTCCCAGTGGCAGTCGTGGTTGCGCCAAACCTTCGACGACATTTCTGAACTGCGAGAACATCGGCAAGCTTGACTTGAGCGCACAGCTCGACAACGATCACGCATATAATTGAATGTAATTATGTAATGTACGTTATGGTTCATCCGAGTTGTCCTCTTTCCCTTTCCCATTCGCTAAGAACGGTGCAGGTGGAGGTGTGACAATACTCGGTGACGACGACCGTAAAGGTAGGACAGTCCCATTAGAGGACGAATCAGACAACTGCCATAATGGAATCGATGGCCGGGGAGGGAAGTTGGGTAAAGGTGGTGCAGGTGTGGCCGTGCTTGGTGTACGGCTTAGCAACAAGGTCTTCAGAGATTTGAGGTCCTGCTGTAGTTCTCCTAGTGATTGTGTCTGAGCTTCCTTGTTCTTCTCGATCATCTGTGTGTCGGACATGGGTCAGTAGCGCTCGATTCTCAGCAAACAAGACATCACCTTGGGAAGCATCTCCCTGATATTGTTGACCTCCTCCCTTATCTCGCGCATCTCATCTCGCGCTCTTGATTCCCCTTCCCTCATCTGCTGCACGGCCGCTTCAACATCTGCGGTAGCTTTATCTACCTTTTCCTGCTGACTTTCGACGGCAGTCTTGACGGCAGATGTCTCAGCGCGTATCTCCTTCAAAAGCGCCTCTGCCGCGTCAAATTGCGCGGTCAATGCATCCCGGTCCTCTTCATAAGCGGTAGAGGTTGGAGGTTGAAGATGGGGGAAAAGGTATTTCTGATCACAGAACTGTAGCGGTGGTCAACACATCGAATCCAAAACGCGTACCCTTGCAAGGGCGACTGCGCCATAAGCCAACGAGCCAGAGACGACAGCAGTGATCTACAGATTGTATTCGTGAGTTCAAGTAACTGGAGAAAGTTGATTGCGGGCCGCACAAAGTAGTCACGCCAATCCCATGGGGGATGATGCGGAGAGACATAAGGAAGCGGTCCATATACGGGACCATATGAAGGTTGCTGGGGGTGGATGTGGGGTTGATGCGGACCAGAACTGTTGGCCAGTCTCATAGCTTCCTCGATCTCTGGCCCAGTGAGGCCTTTGGCTTCGAGAAATTGGACGCGTTGGGCTAATGGGGAAGCCTGAGCCTGTGAACGAGCAGAGGGTTAGTATGGGTTCAACAATGACAATGATTTTGAAAAACCTTAGGATCAGTGAGGAATGCGACGGCATTTCGAATGAGTTCCTGTTTGTCTGCCATGTTTACGGCGGGTGTAAGTCGACAGTTCGGACTTTGCGTCTCCCGAAAGTTGTGACCCTAACCTTTGCCTTCGCGCTCTCACTCTTACTTCTCACCCAACTTAGTGACGCTCCCCAATGTTGCGCATTCAGCTTGCTTCCTTCAAGGCCGGTGCTCGTAGGGCTAACTTGTCAAAGCGTAACCTAATGTCACTGTATACCTTTTTCTTTTCTTACATTCGTCTCCAGCCGCCTCGTCGCGTACGTTCACCGTTGCGCGTCATGGTGTTCTACCGACGCGTTCTCTCCTCGCGACTACTCTTCCTTCAAGAGCCACTCCTCTCCGTGGTCTGTATGCCTTAAAGTACCTTTCACCTCCGCTAGTGCCCTCGGTAAGGGGCTATGCTGAGGCCTCCGCCACGAAATTCTCTCGGGCCAAACCTCACATGAACATTGGCACCATAGGTAATTTACCATTAGGGCTTTTCAACCATCACTGAGCCCTCCACTATCAAGGACACGTCGACCACGGCAAGACAACTCTGACCGCTGCCATTACCAAGGTTCTCTCCAGTCGAGGCGGTGCAAAGTTCACGAATTACGCCGAAATTGACAGGGCCCCCGAAGAAAAGGCCCGTGGTATCACGATCAACTCTGCGCATGTCGAGTACGAAACCGACTCTCGTCACTACGGGCACATCGACTGCCCTGGTCATGCAGACTGCAAGTCCTGTTTTCGGAATTTTTGCTAGAGTCAGCTCTAACTTCTGTATTTCTAGACATCAAAAACATGATCACCGGAGCCGCACAAATGGACGGTGCCATCATAGTCGTGTCGGCTACTGACGGACAGATGCCTCAGACCCGTGAACATCTGCTCCTTGCACGCCAAGTTGGCATCAAAAGGCTTGTTGTCTTCGTCAACAAGGTGGACCAAATTTCAGATCCCGAAATGTTGGAACTCGTAGACATGGAGATGCGTGAACTCCTTTCAACGTACAACTTCGACGGCGACGACACACCCATCGTCATGGGTTCTGCTCTAGCTGCCTTGGAGGGCCGAAACCCTGAAACCGGTGAACAGAAAATCGTCGAGTTGATCAAGGCCTGCGACGAGTGGTTGGAACTGCCTGCTCGTGAGTGTCCCTTCTTCCGGGACTTTCAGAGCCGTTTTTTCATGCTGCTCAGGTGACTTGGAAAAGCCGTTCCTCATGCCAGTCGAAGGTATGTTCTCCGTCGTACTTCTTAGTTTTCTCTAACAATAGCTTCTAGACGTCTTTTCAATCTCCGGTCGTGGTACCGTGGCTACCGGGCGTGTGGAGCGTGGCATTGCTACTAAAGGTGCCGAGGTTGAGGTTGTTGGGCTCGGCGCGCACTTTAAAACCACACTCACGGGCATTGGTAAGAAAATTCGGTCTCTGCTCGGAATTCTCAACTTACAGTGACTAGAGATGTTCCACAAAGAGTTGGATCGAGTATGAGTGAACCAAGTTTTCCATTAGTTTTTACTGATCGTATCTTAGGGCGAAGCTGGTGACAATATGGGCGCCCTTCTGCGCGGTGTCAAACGTGAACAAATGAAGCGCGGCCAGGTTATTATTGCTCCAGGTTCCATGAAGCCCATCACGAAGTTCCAGGCCCAGATCTACGTAAGTACTAGCATTGTAATTCCAATTCGTGAATCTGAACCTGTATTTTGTGCAGGTTCTTACAAAGACGAAGGTAAGTGTGGCAATGGCTGTATGCTAAGTATTCTCGCTTACCATTGCCACGCATGAAGGTGGCCGCTTCAATCCATTCATGGCTCACTACAGACCGCAACTATTTCTTCGCACCGCTGATGTTACTGTTGGACTGACTTGGCCCGAGGGTACACCTGATTCCGAAGAGAAGATGGTATGCTAGCCTTTTATCCCCGGCGTTACACCGTCGTAACCGTCCTTAGGTGATGCCCGGAGACAATGTTGAGATGGTCTGCGATCTCGTGCATGACGTCGCCGCTGAAGTGGGATGCCGGTATGTAAAGCTATTTGTCGAAAGTTGTCTGCCACTGATATATAATTGCAGCTTTACCTTGCGGGAAGGCGGCAAGACCAGTAAGTTTTTTGTTGCTACTGCATGACACGTCTAACGATTATATTCGACAGTTGGAACTGGCATTGTTACTAAAGTTTTTGAGTAAAATGGATAGTGGTACCCCGACCTGTGGTTCACCTATGGTACAGCCATATGAGAGGCGTTTTTATATAGACCAATCACCACTCCTTCCTACTCCAAAATGCATGTCGCTATCTAGCGTTTTGCCCATCTCATGTAGCATATGCATAAACCATAAATCTAATACCTGACAACTTTGCCTTTACGTGTGGCGATATGTAATTGCACGCGCGACTACAATAACTGTAAACTTGCAACGTTCGTTGGACCCAACACCAGCCAGAATGCATTCATTGCGGTTTACCTCGAGCCTGACCAGCGCACTACGCATCCAGCGCGCTCTGCATCCCGCCTCGCATTCTTTCAGGCGCACCGTCGTCAGTGAGTCCTCGTCAACGTCGTTCGCGTCACCGCACGAACAGGCCAGCTAAACGTGCCGGCCAGCGAAACTATACACGCCAGATCACGAGGTGATCAAATTTGACGATGAGACCGGTGTCGGAACGGTGTCCATCACGGACTATGCGCAGCAGAGCCTCGGCGACGTCGTCTTTGTCGAGCTTCCCGAGAAGGGCGTGACAATCAAGCAGGGTGGTGAGTCGTCGTCATCTTTCAGAAGCCAGCCAGCCCCCCCCCCCCCCCCCCTTCTTCGAGGGTTCTGACCAACGCGAATTTTCATAATATAGAAACTGTGGGTGCCGTTGAGAGCGTGAAAGCCGCCTCTGACATCGTTCGTGCAACTGTCTCATGGGACCTCTCCCGTCATCCTTATATGTTCTCACGAATGTCATTTCAGTACGCTCCTGTTTCTGGGGACGTTGTCCGCATCAACGAAGAGTTGGGGGACCAACCGTCTCTCTTAAACAAATCTCCTGAGGATGACGGTGAGCCTCTCTCCCTCCTCTCTACACGATTGCCGCCCGCTCACTCCACCTTAGGTTGGCTCTTCCAGCTTGTACTGTCAAAACGTGAGGAGGTACGTCGTGTTGACGGTCTGCATCTATCCCCCGCTCCAACAGATTTGACAGCTTAAGGGCTTATTGTCCGAGGACGCATACAAAAAGCACTGCGAGTCGTGATAGAGTTGGCGGCCAACGACCGACGCGCTGTCCGCAAAAGCTCTAGAGTCAGGTATAGACGAGCCCCGAAAATTGTCCGTAGTGTACATCCCATGACAAAATTTGCTTGGGTAGAGTTTGTCTGGTGGAGAGAGTAAAAGTTATTCTTGTCTAGGATGGGAGTAGATCACAACGGTGGTGTCTCATAGTGAACCTTCTCCCCACGTGCGTCCATCCTTGCCTTCGCTTCCTTCAACGCCCACCCCTGTATGCTACGTGTGCCGGTATTAAAAAAAGGATTCTGAATGGGGGAAGCGAAGGCCATGCGCACCTGGTGTCTGGCTTGTAGTACAAGAGAACCCCGGCTAGCCCGAGGCTACCGAACATCCCAAAATACCAGATATTTTCCCAATCCTCTTTTACCCGCTTCTGCCCAGGTGCTGGCGGCTGGTGAGGGCGAAGTTAATATGGGCAGAACGCCATAGTTGGCACGCACCTTCTCTGAGAACAGATAACCGGTTGGTTCATTATAGTGAGGTGCGCCATGGGACGCAAAACGCTTTGATGTCACTCCTCCGGCGCGAGTGCGCAGTGTGCGCAGGGGAGTTGTTGAGAGCATGAACGAAAGAAACAGTGCAAGGTGACGCTCTCCGACGCCGGCCCACACGGAGTTGGCACTCAGGGAACAAACAATACAATTATTCAGGAATATCCTCTTAAAATATTCGTCACGCGTCACATGTCACGTCAGTATCCTTGGACATGATACAATAATCAACATCATCTTCGTGGTCCAAGTCTGAGTCCGAGTCCGCTATGAAACTTCAAGGAAAATTAGCCCTTGTTGCGCCATTCATGAAGGACGCTGTTACAAACCCCATGGCTTTGTAGAATAAGAGCGCCATTTGGTTTTCTGTTGTGGATCACTTTTTTGAATATGACCGGCGGAATGACTGACAAGCTGGATCTCGTCACCTTTGAAAACGGTGAGCATGACTTTTTGCATGTCCCATTCACGCGCAATATTGCATAGACATTGCACCAGTGTCTTTCCGATGCCACCCCGCCGCACGTCTTGCACCACCTGTAGTTCATAGCTGTACAGTCGATAATATAAGCGTCATCAGAGGAAACTAGAATGAGCCACGGGCACCAATACAGAACGCGTTCGTCGTTCTCCATCTCAAAACGGAACATTGAATATGCCACGATGGACGGTTCTCCACAGACGGGGTCCGCATCGTCTTGCACTTGCGAACGTCGAAGTAGGATGAAGCGAGAGTTACGGTGGAAGAGCTCCTCCTTTTTTGACGGTGGATCCCAACCCATGGAGGACCCGACATACCTGCCGGAAGGATAAGCCCTTGACCCGATCTTTGGTCATCGAACGCGCTCGGAAAAATCGTACATATGTCGCATATTCTGTTCGAGTAGCTCCCATACGCTCTGCCGATCTACATCTAAAAGTTCGGAAGAGGTGGAAACTTGAGTCGTGCACCTAGGCAAAAAGTTCATTCGGTTCATGTGGGGTATGCGTCCCGCCTCCCCTCACGCCGTACCTACTGCCCTTCAGGTCGAAGACTTTGGGAAGCGCAGACGACAGTTGGCTAGAGGTAGCCTACAATTATTTTGCGTAAGTGCTCAGAGAGAAATCGCGGCTGGGTTGTCTCGCCTTGTTGGCCCTCCGCACGCGAGTAGACATGCGAAGTGGAAGTCGAAAAGCCCTGGAGCCAAAGATGTGGCACCAAACGCCGTATTATTCGTGCGCGCTCCATTCGCGGAGTTTTTTTTGTTCCGGAGATTTGATCGATTGAGTGGCGCCGGGAACAAACAAATACCGGACTATCCCTTGATCCTTTCCGCGAACACGGAAAAAAATGAAGCTCGATGTTACAGATCTACGGTATCTTACGTCCGAGGATTTCAGGGTTCTCACCGCAGTGCGTGCACGCATTCTCTTTTGTTGGAGGATATGAAGAATGGATACCTGCCTCGTTTACTCCAGGTCGAGATGGGATCTAAAAATCACGAAGTTGTACCTTCTACGTTGATTGCCCAGATCTCTGGTCTTCGGAATGGGGGTGTGAATAAGATCCTTGGCGTATTGGCTAAAAGAAATTTGGTGGCTAAGGTTCAAAACTCAAAGTGTATGTCTCTGGTAAGGGTTGGGCCCAGACGCTAACGTTCACTCAGATGATGGGTATAGATTGACGTATGGGGGCTATGATTACCTCGCGATGCGCGCTCTGTCCAAGCGTGACTCTATGTACTCGGTCGGAAATCAAATCGGGGTTGGCAAGGAATCCGGTCTGCTCGTCTTGTTTTACTTTGCTCTGGGTCGCCCTAAATCGTCCTTTCAAGACATCTATGTCGTAGCAGATGCTGAGGGACACGAAATGGTTCTGAAATTACATCGGTATTCACATTCATCTCAATACTGATACAAGGGCGTCAACTCTGTTTTTCTTTCCTGGCTAGCCTAGGACGTGTCTCATTTCGCGCTGTAAAGGAAAAGCGCGACTATCTTGGCAAACGTAAATCTGCATCGTGGATGTATTTGTCACGGTTAGCAGCGCAAAAGGAGTGGGCGTTCTTGAAGGTCTGCCCGTTGCCTCAACTCTTTGTGAGTGTACGCCGTTCTCAATTTTTCAATAGGTTTTGCACGAGCACCACTTCCCAGTGCCCCGGCCAGTAGATCAAGCAAGGCATTGTATACTGATGGAATTCATCGACGCGTATCCTCTGTGAGTAGAAGTCTAGACTCGATTTATGACATTCTCCTCATGATGTCAGGCATCAAATCGACCAGGTTCCTTCTCCTGGTAAACTCTACTCTCAGCTGATGGACTTGATCGTCCGGCTTGCGCACGCGGGACTCATTCACGGCGATTTCAACGAATTCAACATCCTCATCCGCCGTAGCGATGGTGAACCTGTCGTGATCGACTTCCCCCAGATGGTTAGTACGTCGCATGAAAATGCAGAATGGTGAGTGGATCCACGCGTGGAAACCACGGGGATGAACCGAACTCGTGCGTTTCAGGTATTTCAATAGGGACGTGGAGTGCATACGAACGTTTTTCCGAAGACGGTTTAAATACGAGAGTGCGATTTATCCGCGATTCAAGGGTACCATCGGTGAGGGTGGTAAGGACGATTTTCGGCTAGACATCGTCGTTGAAGCAAGCGGGTTCGGACGACGCGAGATGAAAGTTCTAGAGCAGGTATGCACTCCACTCGTCCACACCAGCTCTGCATTGATTCTCGGCAGTATGCGGAGTCTGTCAAGGAAAGCCAGTCCGAGTCGGAGCCTGATGGTGACGGTGACGAAGAGGAAGAAGAGGGGAGATGAAGTTGAGGATACGTCAGGGGGGGAAGAGCCGGAGCAAGTTGAAGACGAGTTATCGGGGGATCCTGAGGACTCAAAGGCAGCCGCAGCTGATTCGGCCTTAGAATCCGAGTCGTCTGAAGCTGAAGGAGCGCCGCGCTCGGCAAGTGCCAGTCCGTCGAGGCAAGTGGCTGACAAGGATCAAGAGAATTCGTTCTCGGCGAAGAAGAGAAAGGAAATCAGAGACAAAGCAGCGATTGACGCATACAAAGAGCGGGCGCGGCAGAAGCAAAAATACCACTCAAGACGAGGAGCGGAACGGATCGGGCGGGCAAAGGGAAGCAAGAGCAAACAAGACAATCGGGTCAAGGCTCTGGGATTAGAACCTTGTCACGGGCGTATCGAGTTGCCGAGCAAACGCACTCCACCACCGAGTTTGACCCCCAAAGTATACATGTGCAGTCCAGTTGGATCGTCCGTGACATCTGTCCGGTGTACCGGTTACGAGCATTACTTTACATAAATCTTTCGTTTTTCTCACCACTGGACACGGTGACGAGATCCCTTTTTCTAGCGAGAAAGTTCTGCAGATCCCGCCAAATCCCCCCACATTGTGCCAAGCTTTCCATAAGCGTTCCAGCCGACGGGACCGTCGCAACGGTACTGTGAGGCGAGCATTCAAATCGGCACCTGACTCAGCCAAATTGAGCGGTGAGAGTACGAAGCAAACGTCCGACATTGATTGAATGTACGATGCTTGATCTGCAACCCTTCATGCTGCCGAGTCAGGTACATTCGCTACCCCCTTCTGTACAAATAACCATTCAGTAGTTATTACTCACACCGTCGGCATGCACGGCCGTGACTTACCTGTCAGGCCAAAAATAAATGTTCAATCTTAAGTTCTCAAAGAAACACTCGAGTGTGAAGCTGACGTGCCGCGTTAACCAAAGTCTGATCGGCGTCCTCAAATCCGGGAAAACAGGGTCCCCCGTCTTGTGAAATGTGAATGGTGTGAAAATTGGGTAGGCACACCTCGCTGATCATCAGTACACCGGTACCCATCGAGTGGAAAATGTCTCAGTTGATAGTCCACTCTGGTCATATTACGAGTACAAGTAAGTGAACATGGGGGATACACTGAAATGCAATGGGTTTACGTAGCCTCGTTAGCAATGACCGTTTAGTGGGAATATCGAATGACCCCTCCCCCTCCTTTTCTGGGAACGGCGAATAATATTGTGATGACAGTGTGAGGCCCGAGCGATCAAGATAAAGAGAGAAAACGACATCACGGATGTGCTTTGTTGAACCCATGGCCCCACTCCTTCCCTTGGCACGTTCCCCATGTCCCATCACGACAGACGGGACTGACGCAAACCAACCTAAAATGGTTCAAGTCGAAAAGCCGTCAACGATCCAAAAGGCCCTTACCATGCATCAGGGGAGGGGGAAGGCGTTACGCCAGCTCCGGAACAGAATCAAATTTGTGCTTTCCCTTTGACTGGTATTCCGTCATTCCTTTACCGCTTCCTGTAACCCCAACTAAAGGAAATCGAGTTAGTGAAACGACATATGTAGAAGAGGGCGGAGAAACGAACCACGACCGAGAGGGTTATCGGGGGTCTTGAATATACTCGTCCCTGCCATTCCCGCAATATGGACACCCTTTTTCTCAGACTTTTTGGCAAATTTCTGCCAACTCGCCTGTTTCTGGAGCTGCTCCTTTGCTTTGGCTGCCCTAGTCTCTAACTTCTTTTCGTTCTTCTTCCGCTTCCGCTCCTTCTCTTCGTCCTCCTCTTCCTTCGCCTTGCGCTTAGCAGACGGGGGTAGATTGTAATTGGGCGGGAGGGGTTTGAGCGAGGAAGCCTCAAGCTGCTCCGTGGTGTTGTAAGTCTTGAATACGATGCTGTACACACGTCTCTGGGCGGACCCCGCCACTGAGTTGATACGTGCAGGATACCATGCGCCATCGGAGTACTTGGCCAGGCACTCGTCCCCTGCGGACCAGTTGACAGCGTTTGGTGTGGCCGCTGTCTTTCGCGAGCTATCTGTTGACTTGGAGGACGATGCGGCGGCGCTTTCGTTCTGAGAGATGACCGTCTTTGTCAGATTGATGAGCTCCTGCAGTTCAGAGCGAAGAGAGGCAAGCTCTGCATTGTCTGGATCTGCAGAGAGCGCGAGCTCGACTTGAGTAAGTTGGACTTGATAGGTTTCGATTTCGAGGTCTTCCTTCTCCATGTGTGAGCAAACGGTGCGATGTCAGCGCGATATCGGGGAAACAGGTGCTAGCCGTGACTGCGTCACACTCTCACACTGCCGGGGATTCAAAGTCAGCTGTGGCACAGAGCAGAGCGTCCTGGCTGTTGCACCAAACATTCTCAACAACACATCGTATGTACTTCAAAATTTGGATAGTGGTAGACTGATTTTTATGGAATGGAACTGCGGTTTTTTCTGAGTCGCGTGGATGTGCAGCAGACTTCCGAGTTTGTCAATTTTTGTCACACAATGTCAAGCACAATGTCGCACATTTGGCAAGCAGGGAAGCACACAGACTTCTCTGTCCCATCCCATGTGGCTGACAAGGTGCAAAGGGGAGCTCGAATCTCGCTGTCACCCCTCAATCAATGAAAGATCCCGTTATGCAACTCAACCGCAAACGTTCCATGACTCTGAACTGGCCATGGATAGTCTGTGGAATTCCGTAAGACCAACAAGATTTGTGTGGACGCATGCGAACCACGGCCACTCTATTTTGCTGACCTCACCCACAGACGTATGGTCCCATAACTACATATCCTACAGTAATACATAAAGCAGCGATCGAGTGTCATCTTTTCAAGATTTGCACGCGACGTAGCTTTTGCATCGCCCGGGAACGACAGCATAATATTGGTTTGTAGTATTTAAGGACCGGCAACTAACTATACGCCACATCAAAGCTGGTTGGGTTCTGAGTCGGTGATAGCCAAGAAGGGAGGTTCTAAGCTTGATTCTAAGAGCTCGTTACAGACTCCAACGAGTCGTGGCGCAGACACAAACTGGCCTCGTGAACATCACTTGGGGGTTCTAATAGCTGCCCATTTTTGGTTTTTAAGGTATTCCTGAGGCCGTGGTTCTAAGAGGGGAGATAAGACAAAGCGGTCTAGCTGGAGGGACACTCACCGCTCGCTCAAGTTCAAGCAACTTCATTTTGATGTGACTAGAATCGTGTTGCAACCCGGCAACCATGCTCTGTATGACATATGTTAAAATGTTCTGAAGGACCCGCGAAACAAAACATTACTTTAGCCGTCTTGCAATTAAGGCCTTTGAACGGTTCGAGACGTTCGAACGGCACTGGATACAGACCAATAGCCAGCAATTGTTGGTGAAGGCGGTCGATGTGCGCCTCGAGGGTGGCTATGTATATAGTCCGACGGTGGGGGGCTCCCATCGTTGCACTATCTCAGCATGTCAGCGACTGGAGCGACGGTACGATTGATAACATCCACACACATCTCATGAGCATTAAAAACAGATTTCTCAAGGGCGTGGTTCCAAATTTTTCGACGTTTTGCCCCAGTTGCATTCTTCTTCGCATACAACCTCGCGTATGGGTGGGCAATCACGATCTGAGAGGACGACTGGGAAGGGCTCGGAGGAGATATTACAGAAAAACGGGGCTGTACGTCCGGTGGTGGCAGAAGAGATGGGGCCGGGGGGCCAAAAGACTCGAGAGAATGGGCGAGTGAAATAGACACTTCGCTGAAATTGCTGGTAGTAGGAGAAGGGGAGGTTTGTTGGGCCTGTGCCTGAGGTTGGAGAGAACGGTGAATCTGAAGAGAGAGCTGCATGTTAGTCGGAGCAGCCATAGGGGTCGAGTGCGAGTAGTGCATATATGCGATAGATTTAAGAGGACCGAGACGATAAGAATTCTAGAAAACGGGGGTGGGGTACGAATGCCATCCTGAAACCGACAAGTGCACCGTGCTCGCGAGCGACGCAAAGAGAATGCGCTGAACAGGAAAAGTCATATCCGAGTGAGGAGGGCTTGAAGAGACTGCTTGAATACACGTAAACCGGATCTGGCACGCGACACTACCCGGAGATTGGCGTAACAGCTCCTATGTTGCGGGCTGCATCGACTTAGATGTCAGCGCGTCAGCATGCACGGTTCGCGGTGCCAGAGGACGTACACCCATGTGCAACGACACAGCCGCTTCAGCCTGCTTCCCGGACGTAGTACGATCGGGAGATTCTGACAGATCTCACCCTCGAAACTACTTCCGATGTCCCTCCACGTACACGCCAACCTCGAAAAGTATTTATTGCATTTGCAAGCTTTTGGTAGGTCTGACCGCCAAAGCGCTCAAACGTGAGAGTGATACTGTGGGTATAGGAGGGTGACTGACGTTCGTCTGGCGTTTGGCGGGCCATGAAGAGGTCTAAACGAGGACTCGATCTGCACCAGACGAAGGTTAACGCCACATCTGCGAGTGAAGAGGATCTAAATCACTGTGTGGTTCAGCCTTTTGGTCTGATTTAATTTGATTTGGTCCGCCGGGGCCTTTTGCGCCAAAGAGGGGGAGTGGATGATTCTAGCCCTGTCCTGCGATCCAAGGCTCTTAGAAATTTCTCGACGGCGGTCCATGCCATACCACAACCGGTAAACACTGTCCTGCTTCGGAGCGTGTTCTGTGCCCGGTTCACTTGACTTATTCCTCCATCCGTTCATCGACCCGGACCATTATAAGTATCCACGCCTCCCTTCTCGCTCGTCGGCACCACACTTGAACCCAGCCATCCTAAGAATGGATCCACTGCCCTTCCACTCCGTCAACCCTTTCGCAACTTTCTACCCCCCTCAGTCCGCTGAGTACGATGTCTATCAAGTACGCGATATCACGATGTGCGGATCTTCACAAATCCCCTGATTTTTTAATCGTTTTAGGCTCAGCCGTACGGCGATCTGGACATGGCCTTTTACTCGTCTTCTAGAGGGCACTGTCAGGCTGATCTAGTGACAAGCTCACTGTACGCTTCAGAGCAGAGCCTTTATTCTGGACATCCCTTGCTCGTCAATGGTGTTTGGCACCCTGGTCATGCTGCCGCCCCCCAACTAAGTAATACCATCCTTCAGCAACAGCCACAGCTAGAGTATGCGCCGCAATCGCCGAGCATTCTTCTACACTCTCCTATCCCTGTTTCTGGAGCCTCCTGGCCCATAATCTCTTCAGATCCATCGGTCTCACGCGAAAACTCCTACGACCAAGGAACAAGCCCAGAATTGAAATATCCTACAGTGGAAGACGAACCGGATCTTCTCCAGGTGTATGCTAACGCCCCCCGCGAAACGTTTCCGACGCCGAGTGAACTCTTGAACAAGGCAACGAGCAGGCACAAGTCTATCAACACACCTGCCAAGCCAGGCCGTAAACCGGAGAAAAAGGTCGAGACTCAACGCAAGGCACTCCAACGTGTCCTCGAAGAGAGCATCGGTTTCTCGCCAACCGATCCGTAGGTCTCACCTGACTGATATTCATTGATCATGGTTTCAAATATTTCGCAGTGACACAATATCTTCGCATGACAAGAAGCGATATTATCTGGAGTGCCTCGAGCAATACATCACTTATTTGCATGACCAACTTCGCTTGGTCGGACACGACCCCGTTCCGCTTGAGCGTGTCTCGACTTATCGGGGGCTCACAAGCCGGTCCATAAGGGTAATCAATGCACTACCACCGAGAACTCTTTAATTAACGCTGTTCATTTAGACGATGCTAGTCAATACGCAGAATGTTCTCAAGAAGACTCATGATGAAACGATCGCAGAGGAGGAAAATGTGCGAGACGGTGTCTTTTTCAAAAGCTATACGTTGGGCTGATGATGATCTAGTTTCTAAAACTCCGAGACCAAGTTCTTAGCTTGGATTTCCAGAACCAGCCTCCGACGGGTTACCACGAGCTCCCTGGTGAGACGAAGCTGATTTGAGCTAGAATTGGACGATATTTATATCATTCAAGAGTGAAAATAATAATAAATAAATAACAACAATGTCTGTAGTTCGGGAACGCCAATGTTTATTACATAATCTGCCTACACACGCACTCTTCACGGACCCTATTCAACTCTGTTCGACCATTAATCGATATTAATCACTTTCATGCGCGAGACTGTCGTCCTTTTCTCCTCCACACTCCATCCAATGACCTCTGTTTCTTCTCTTCCTGGTCCCGCTCTGCAAGCTGCCCGTTCTGCCGTACAAGCTGCACTTACAGAGCACCCCGAAGCGGATGGACATTCCTCCACAAAGGATGGCCAAGACGAAGGCTCACCAGAGCCCGGCGAGATTCAGGAGGTTGATATGCAAGCTCAGGCCGAGACAATTCGCACTGTTTTTAGCGATCCCAAAAATTTTAACGTAAAGGTGCTTCCGTTCATTCGAATTGAGACCCTTTGTTCATCTTCTAACCGACCGAGAAACTTTTTTGCGCATAGCATCCACTTTATTCTCCATGGACGCTGTGGTTCGATTCCCCCGCGACTAAGGGTCGAAATCTACCGCAGACACCATCTACCGCGTTCCCTCAAACGCCCATCCCACAAACGCCTGGCGCGGCCACGGGTTGGATGGAGGATATAAAGCGGGTCATCAGTTTTGATAGTGTAGAAGAGTTTTGGGGGTACGTCGTTCTGGCCAAGGAGACCGATGACGATTGGATGACACTACTCCCAATAGGTTGTACAACAACATCGTTCCGCCATCACAGCTTCCTCAGAAGGCCAACTATTACTTGTTCAAGGTACGCGGTTATGCCTTTGGTTCCTTAATGTTCTAACATGGGAAGTAGGAGGGAATTATTCCCGCTTGGGAAGACGAAGCAAATAAAAGCGGCGGAAAATGGAGTATTCAACTACCCAAGGAGAAAAATAGAAGCAACGTCGACAAGATGTGGCTTTACACCGTAAGCTGGAAAACCATATGATGCGATGGTTTCATCTTGACGGTTCTTGGTGGTACAGATGCTAGCGGCCATTGGCGAAACGTTCGATCCCTATTTAACGAATCCAGAAGTCCCTCCGGGTACTCAATCACTTGTCACTGGTGTCATTGTTTCCACACGGCCGCAGTTCTATCGACTATCGATTTGGACGCGCCTGGCACCATCGGGTGCAGACGATGATAAACTACGGGAACGAATCGAGGCCGTCGGGAAACACTTCAAGACAACCGTGCTTGGCTACAACGATTCACAAAAGTTAGCGGGGCCGTTGGCCACGGACGTAGAGTTCCAGTCTCACAAGGACTCGGAAAAGAAAGGCAAGTCGGCGAGGAAGATCGTAGTGTAGTTATTATCTTGTTTCGTGGTGTCGTCGTCATCGGGTCGTCATCGCTTCAGACCGCAGTTGCACTGCCCCATTTGCGTCGGGTCGCATCAGATGACGTATAGCATTATCACAAGGTCCCGACCATACAACAATATATAATCCTATCCTATCTTGTCCTTCTCGTTTCTCTATCTCCCATCTCAGCCTCGATAAATATGCCGCCCAGTTTCTTCTCCTCTCTAGCGGGCAAGGCCCAGAACGCTCTCAAAGACTCCCCCCTTGCCCAGCACATCCCTTCTTCGCTCACTGGAGCACCTCGACCCTCGGCCGACTCTCCGCCCACTGCAGCCGATAGTGGCTCCACTCAGAAGAGCCACGCCTTGGGACAGATACAACATCAATTGCGTCAGTTGCAGCAAACTTACTCGTAGGCCTTACTATTTCAACACCTAATTATAATCTGATCTCTGCTAAGCACCACCGGCCCTGTGCAAAAGATCGTCACAGCCGAGAAAGGCGTCTCGCTTGATTTTGAGAGTTTATCTCGCGATGCCAAAGCTCAAAGCAAGGAACTCTACACGTGGGGACAGCAAGAAGAGGCTGATGTCAAAGACGGTCGGTGGTTTCATTCATAAATACTTGATCGATCTCACTGCGAGTGCTGCGTGAAGTTTCTGATAGATTAGCTTTTCTGAACTTCATCGCCGGTTCGCTTTCCGGTACACTCGCAATGAAGCTCGACGCAGCGCGTGCCCCGTTCAAGGCGCTGCGGGACGATGAGGTTGCACTTACCCAGAGGCGTAATGTGCGCGTAAGTCTCCAGAACCAAATTGCGCGACTTGAGCATAGCCAGGAGAAGGGTTCTGAGAGGCGCATTGCGGAGGTCAAGGAACAGCTCGCTAAGGCCGAAAAGGACGACGAACCTGCTGAGAGGGATCACAAGGTTCTCCTGAGGAAGGCTCTAAAGGAGAGTGAGCAGGAGAAATTCCAGGCTCTGAGAGAGGTGGGTGGACTTATCAGCGCTCGTTTCAAAGGCTTATCATCTTTTGTTCTCAGTATGGTGAAAAGCTCGCCCTTCTCGCCCAGGCTGCCGATGGTATCCTTGCTGTATTGCCATCTGCCCCCCCATCGCCGAGTCAGTCCTACCTTGGTTTAGAGACGACAGGCACCATCCGCGCTTCTTTGCAGCATTCACTGGATAACTGGAAACCTGGCCAAGCGACCCTCTCCACGCCCGCGGGAGCGAACCTGGATCGTTCCCACACGCAGAGCTTCGGCGTGACGCACGCTGATGAATTGCAAAAGATAAACACAGCCGAACGTCACATCACACCACAGCAGGACCCTGCCTCTCCTCCTCTCAGAGGAAGCTTTGAAGGAAGTGCGAGGCCTAGTACTGCACCTGCCCAAGATTTGGGTTCTACTACCACTCCACCAACGACCTTTGAGTCGGCAAAGGACTCACCAGTACCCGTCCCAACCCAATATTTTGGTTCTACTACCACAACGACCTCCGAGTCGGCAAAGGACTCACCAGTACCCGTCCCAACCCAATATTTTGGTTCTACTACCACAACGACCTCCGAGTCGGCAAAGGACTCACCGGTACTCGTCCCAACCCAAGATTTGGGCTCTACGACTATCCCATCAACGGCCTCGGCAAAGGGCAAGGAGTTGCCTGTTAATCCTGCCGTCGGGGATGAGCCTGTGTCGATTCTGTCAACGGCGTCTTCCGTGACTGTCGCCTCTCCAGGCCCGATTGATGCCGACTCGAAAGTGCCTTCTGTCACCGGCGAAAGCTCTTCTGGCGCTGTGCCGAAGCGGTACGAGAGTGCGGAAGAGGAGAAGCAGCGGTTGGAGCGCGAGGAGCGCGAGCGTCTGCTGACTGGTGATGGGCCCTCTTCGGAATCCTCTGCACTCGCTTATGAGAACTCGGAGGAGGAGAAGAAGCGACTTGAGAGGGAAGAGAGAGAGAGATTGCTTCACGGACAGACGCCGGGATATGGTGAATCGAACACGCACGAGGGAGACACGCCGCCACCGTATCAGGATATCTGAATTGAATTGTTAAATGTGTAATTCGGATCAATCATATCAGATAACTCAAATCATTTTGCTGTCGCGGATGTTTTGTCAGCAGACCCCCTCCTCCGAGACTCGCACTCCCATGCCATGGAGCCCTTTCAAGCAAAACTGGTCGCTGCTGCTACGGGTTCGACATTGACTGCAGTAACAAGTTCCGTTCTTGTGTCTCGTGTTGCTGTCAAATAGTTTCTTACCGTTGCCCACTAGTGACTCCTTTCGACCTGGTCAAAACACGGCTACAAACTCAGCCTCCAAGAACTCAAGGTGTGCATCATGTCAACACACACTCGCATGTGTGCTGTCAGCCGACTAGCGTACCCTGCGTTCGAGATCTACCACCCGCCGTTCGCGCCCGCGCCATGTCCACCTTTGCGCATACCGTCCCTCAGGAACTCGTCTGTATATGGGACCGCGGCGTATTCCGCACTGAGCGTGTGAACGGCTTTTATGACGCTGTGCGTCACGTATGGAGGGCCGAGGGTATTCGGGGCTTATGGAAGGGCACTGGAACGACACTGTGAGTGGAACGATGATGCTCTCTCCGCTGCACGCTCCTCACCTACTCCATTCAGCGTCATAGGTGTTCCCTCGTCTACGGCTTACATGCTTACATATGACTATTTCCTGCGCCAAGTCCTCCCCGTCGTCATACCTTACCCATCGGTCGTGCCACTGGCAGCAGGCATTTCCGCCCGTGTCATCGTTAGCTCGGTGGTCTCGCCCCTGGAGCTCATCAGGACAAACTTGCAGTCAACGCCCAGGTTACCTGATACACCTCACACGTTAAGATCCGTACTCGACTCCCTGAGCGGGCTCGTACGTGCAAACGGAGTTCAGCATCTCTGGCGCGGACTGGGGCCTACGCTCTGGCGCGACGTCCCGTTTTCTGGTTTGTATTGGGCCTCTTATGAGGGCATGAAGCGTTATTTAGAACGGAGAGGAAAATCTGGCCTGTCCGTGGCCTTCGTCTGCGGCGCCACGAGCGGCACCGCTGCTGCGCTGCTGACGTCACCCTTCGACGTATTGAAAACACGTCGACAGGCCCTCGTCATGTCGACTACGACGGGTCAACAAACGGGTGCACTTCGCTTATTACAGCAGATCGTCCGCACAGAAGGGCTATCCACATTGTTCGCTGGCATGGGCCCCCGAATAGCAAAAGTTGCCCCTGCATGCGGGATTATGATCGCTTGCTATGAGGTTCGTGCCTCATTGTTTTGTTTTTTTGAAGGAAGACTCATCCCTTCCTTACTAGGGTCTTGGACGCACACTGACGAAACCAGAAAATTATGCATAATAGACGTATTTCCGTAGTAATACCTCACCCATACACAACTCTTAGAGCAATTTAACCAAGCCTATTTAGCTGCTTCTTCGCTGCTGTTAGTTTACCTCCCACTCGATCCATGTCGTCCGAGAGACCGTCCAAAAGTTCCATGTGTTGTGCCAACTCATTGTTGATCGCGATGCCCAATTGCTTCTGTCGCTGTAAGATCGCCGTGAGCTGTGCGAGCTGCGTGTCTTGCTGTTCCATCTCCGCCTGTTGCAGCTGTACCAATCCCTGGTCATCCAGCGGGCGCGTCTTCTCCGTCTCCTTCGGGGGCTGCGGCGCACCAAACACCCGTGCGATAGGTTTCGACGACGATGACGACGCGGCGCCGCCCAAGAGCGCCGCGCGATCCGAGTCCGCGGTGCGTTCTGCGGCGGAGCCGAGCCCGCGCGAGGTATGCCGCGCGACGGTGAGCATCTTGGCAAGCTTCTCGCAGTCGTCCTGGAGGCGCGCGACCATGTCCGTGCGGCGCTGCAGCTCGCCCTCGCTCATCCCGCGCAGCGCGAGCACGTCGAGCCCCTCCGCGAGCGCGCCGATGCGCGAGAGCACGCCCGCGAGCTTCTTCTTCGCCTGCACGTTCGTCCCGTGCGCCGCGCCCACGTCCCCCCGGTCGGAGAACGCATCGCGCCGGTTGACGTCCGCACGCACGTCGCGCACCCGCGCCTGCAGGTCCATGTGCTCGTCGAGCCAGGTCGACGACGTGAACTGCGCGCCGCCGTCGCCGCTGCTGCTGCTGCCGCCGTTGGGCTCTTGCTTGCCTGCGGGCACGCCGAGAAAGTCGCGGAAGGCAAACGAGTCGAGCCATTTGCTGTCCTTGGCAGAGACGATGGCGCGGAGGTAGGCCTCGAGTCCGGCTCGGCGCTCTTCGAGAAGGGCCTCGTTTTTGGAAGAGCGGAGCATGGCAAAGGCATGTTTGGGTGGAAGAGGGGAGGGGGGAGGGGCGCCGATGGATTTGGTGAGCTCGGTGTGGAGGTCGGCGAACTCGGAATAACGGCGCCACATATGCCATGAGCGAACGTGGGCCTGTATTTCTATGCGAAATACGATGTGTCGTTTGGGTTCGGGACGGTCTTCGTGGCCACGCACGTACACGGCCTGGATGGCGGTCACGGTCATCGGTATAAATGTGTACAAGACGAGACAGCACGAGGAGCTGATAAAGCTATGCTAACAATACACATCAATTCTCTATTGTGGCACTCCCGAGTCAAAGTCTCTCTAAACATCTCATGTCTCCGTCCCCTGCTCTTCTGTCGTCGATGTCAACACAGGCGCCAACGGTCCACTCGGTGGTTCTTCCGGGGGCTCGGCAGACTCTTGAATATCCACCTCTCCAATAACGTAGCGCAAGACGTCCGAGAGTGAGATAATGCCCAACAGACGACCTTTTTTACCGCCTTTTCGTTCTTCCTCCTAACGTTGTTGGTCCATACGTCAGCGGTCACGACAAACCCACCAAAATCCACTAACCTCTCCTTCCACAACAACCAGGCGGTGCACGCGTCGCTTTTTGATGAGTTGCAAAAGGGTTCCTATGGAGTCTGTTGCCGTACAAATTACCACCCCAGGAAAATCAGGCGAGCGTTGATTGAGAGCCTCGGCAATCGTCAGGTCTAGAGCTTGATAGGCTCCCAGATGAACTAGAGTCTGAACGGGAGTCGGTAACGAACCACCTAGCAAAAGTAACACAATAACGTACAATAACGTCTACCGTTTCGTACAGGTTGACGACAACACCGTTTTCGTCGATGATGGGCACGGCAGAGATGCCCCGTTCTGAGAACATGTGAACAACATCGAACACGGTCGTGCTCAATGTGGCGGTTGCAATAGGGTGGTACGGATTTTGCCCGGGCTCCAATTCTCCTTCAGAAGGATCACGCTGTACATAAGTGCCGATGCCAAGCTTGCGGAGAGGAAGATGGAGAAACTGAATATCTCGTGTACACTGTGGCGTGGTAAGCAGAAGCGTAGTAGATTTGGAGACGGCACTTTACGTTGATGGCTATGAACTTGAGTAGACGATATTGTGTGAGGACGGAGACGATGACTTGATGACCGGTCTCTGAGTCGTTATCGAGTAGCGGGAGACGGCGAGCGTGGGTCTGGATAAGGCGTTGTGCAGCGCCGTAAAGGGAAGAACTGGGATGTTCATGGATCAGAGGCGGCGTGGCCACACTGAGACTTTTCTCAATATCTGAGAAGCACGTTAAGTAGTCGGAGGGAGGGCTAACGAGGATGCGCACCACGTATAGATTCAAGACGGAAGGTTTCCACGTCTGCAGTAGCGTTGTCATAGGATGATGTGCGATAGTAATATTGAATGAGATGGATTATATCCGAGACGGTGAACATGCCGGCAAAAACTGATTTTTCACTGTTCCAAAGGGGTGCCGAGACGACACCTACGGAGAGAAGCAACGATCATGATGGGATTGCCGTAAGTTGGATTGATGCTTACCGTTGAGCAGAAGACATTGAAGGGCTTTCCTGACCTCTAGTTGTGAATCGAGAACGATGAGACGAAAGCTGACGGGGAAGGCGTCGTAAGAGGTGCGACTCCTGAGAAAAGCACGGATGGAATAAAGGGCAGCATCGTGACTTTCTTGGGTCTGATGGGGCGAAAGATAGGACGGTGCTCTCTGTCTACGCGTTGAGGTCTTGCGTCTGACCTTTGGCGATGTCGGGGAGAGTGTGGCTGCCATTGTTGATCGTTGCGGGTAAAGCAGCGCACAGCCAAGGACAGACTCTCCCTCATTCCATCATGCCCCGACTTTCTCATTCAACATCTTCCCTCGATCCCCGAGCGACTCTTCTTTCCATCGTTCCCTATCACCAATCTACCGACGACTCCCGTCGCAGAGAGCCCGCAAATGACGCTCTTCTCGTTCTTCTCCCCCTCTTAATCGTCCTTTCCACCTTTCTTTTCCTTCTCCTTCTCTTTCTTGTCTGCATCATTCTCCTCCGGAAACGCCGTGGAATCGCCCTTCGTGACAACGATGGTCCTGTCGACATGAGCAGGGACGATCTCGTCCAGGGTGAGGGCGGTTTCGAAGGCGTGGAGTCTCGCTGGCTCGAGAGTGTAAACGAAAGTGCGCGCAGACTGTATCTCAGAGCCAAGGGTACGTTTCCTGCCCAGTCCTGACCACCCACAACGTTGAGGGGGGCGCCTCGTCCTTGCAGATTATCAACTACAATACCCGCCCAACTCACAGAACACGGACATCACGCTATCTCAATTCCTGTCTATTCAAGAAAAAGGCGTCTCGGCGTGGTCTTTTGATCCCGACTATGAGATGATTTCCTCGCTCTTGGTTCATTCACGAACAGAGCTTACCTTTCTCCCAGACCCAGCCTCCGCCACCTCTGTCCAGTCCAACCTCCCACTTCCTAAACTGAACGAGGTCTACTACTGGGAGGTAAAAATGTTCGATCTCCCCGAAAGCACAAACGTGGCTGTCGGCCTGGCTACGAAGCCTTATCCCCATTTCCGTCTTCCTGGTCACTCTCGATATTCCGTCGCTTATCACTCCAACGGTGACAAGACCTACAATTACCCTTTCACAGCTACGCCACTGGCCCCTTCTCTCAAGGAAGGAGACATCGTTGGTGTAGGCTATCGGCCACGAAGTGGCACCGTCTTTTTCACACGAAACGGTCGTAAATTGGAGGATGCCTTTGTTGGATTCAACAGTTACAACCTCTTCCCCACTATAGGCGCCGATGGTCCTTGCAGTATACATGTCAACCTTGGACAAGTCGGCTTTGTTTTCATCGAAGCCAATGTGAAAAAGTGGGGCTTGGCACCGAGTGTGGGGACCCTCGCACCGCCACCTGCGTACGGGAGTGAACGCGGCAGCATTTTACTCGAAACAGGCGCGGGAGTTTCTCCCCGTTCGGTCGAGTCATCTCACAGTCCGACCTCGCGTCGGTTGCACCGCACACGACGTCCGAGACCCATATCATCCGCAGCTCCCCCGGCTTCGTCGCCTCTCCGAGCAGGCCCGTTGACGTCACCGCCTCCACCTCCCACACCGCCTCCGCCCATTACGCCGATTGACGAGGAGCCCGAGAATAGCAACGCCGAGCTCTCCCGTGGATACATCTCGCCGACCGACCTCCCCTTCCACACGCCTCCAAACACCCACATACCCGCCTCTCCCCCGAGTTCTGAAGGGTCTTCCTCGGACGCCGGCCATCACTCCTCTCCCCCCTCGCGACCCCACTCACCCGACCGAGGCGCAGGTGCGAACCCGTTCATTTCTAAGCCTCGCCGGCAAAGCCCATCTAATCACGATCGGCGGCCAGATTCCGAATTGGCGTCGGTTCCGCGCACCGGCCAGGTGCTCCCCCTCCCAGACTCGCCCAGCACCCCTGGCAACCCGCCCACGCCGAATCACCGCGACATCTCCTTACAGGCACTGTCCGGTGGTGCGTCTTCGTCAACAGGGACGCAGGGGTCGTTAAGGAACGCGAGTAACGCCTCGACGATGAGCAGAAGGGACCCGCCGGCGTATTCGCCCCTGGACGCGTACGCGTACCAGGATGGCGTTCACCTCGATCTCCCTGCAGATGTCATTGCCGTGGCGCTAGAACGCGGTACCATTCAGCCCTCCGCAGTTCTCGCTAGCCGCTCGACATCGGAGCGACGCAGTCGGAGGAGACGTGACGTCGCGCCATAATGCGGTGGGGATTTTTCTGGGGGAGGCAGAGACTTTGCCGGTTGTCTAGTGCGGCCGTCATGCATGACGAGCTCACTTTACATTTGATGTAATTTTTCAATCACTACAATCTGTACTACACTTTTTTTTTCTATATATTGGGGGTTTACTCATTGCAGTTTAGTTGTTCATAATACGGGTGGTGCTGTCTACGTGGCCTGAGTGGATTTATTCCCTCCCACATTGCGGAGTCATTGATGGTCATCCGGACATCCTTTGCATACCATTGTGGTCCTCGGTTTCAATTCCTGTGACTAGGCTAACAGTGATTGGACTGGCCACCTTCCAGGAAACGTCTTATGGCAAACATTACTGTAGACTGAGCCCCCGAATCCCCGGGTCACACAAGAGGCACAAACTCAGACGAAGAAAGGTGGGTGGTGAGCGCCGGTGAGCGCAGGCGAGCGCCAGTGAGCGACCAAAACTAGTATCCTCAGTCCATTACCATTACACGGCAAAGCTGAGCGTGCGCCTGGCCGGTGCACTCATATCACAATGCCCATAGTCACAATGCCCATAGTAGCGAACCAACCTTCCGTGCACGCCTTAACGGAATTAACCGCGCTCTCTTACATAATGGGGGGCCCCTCTTAGTAGCAGTCTTTGACTTTTCGCATACTTTCCACGGTCCGGTCCGCTTTTCCCGTTTCTCCGCTACTCGGTTTTAAACTCCGCTTTTTGAATTTGTTTTTATTTCCAGGGGTAAAAAAAAATACTGCGAAACAAATACATGCAAATAACGCGTAAGCAATCAGTTCGTGTATCGGATGCGTGGGAAACGCGCCTACCCACCCCCACCTCCTATCGTTTCCGCACGTGCGGTCCCTGCCCCTTTGCCCCCTACCCCCATTTGTGCGCAATGGAGGCGCAGGACAGGTATGCCCCCCTTTCCGCCCCCGTCCCCATTCACGCCGAACAGGAGACCCAAACACCACCACCACCCCTGCTGACTCGCGAGCGGGGGCTGCGCAAGAAGAAGGGGCACGCCCCCCGTTCGCGCGCAATGGGGGCGCGACAGGTATCCCCCCGTCGTTCATACGCGAACAGGACACACGGGACAAGCACCCGCAGCCGCCGCTCCCGTTTGCGCACAAGGGAAGCGGAGGAACGAGGTGCGGCACGGGACAGGTACGTCCCCCGTCTCTGCCCCCCGCCCCCTCGTTTACACACGAACAGGACATGGACACGCGACACGGGACGGCGTGGGGGAAGGCACGCGCAACGCCCCTTCCCCCCTCTCAACCGGGGACCGCTGTTGCGATCAGACTCATCGGTACGGACTGCGGACTCGTGGGGTTCTGACTACCCTAGTATTAGTCAGGGACAGTCGTCTCAGTCAGCCTTAGGGCTGTTATCACATGTACATCGCATCGAACTTGTGACTCATTCCTAGGATAGTCGTAGTAGGGTTCGAGCTACTATGGCTACTGGTCACCTTACGTTTAGGAGGAGCTTCAAAGCTCCTCGTCAATTGTATAAAGAACTAGTAGGACGAAGACCGAGCTCTCTAGCTTGGTCTTCTTGAATCATCAGTCCTATTCTCGTCTCATCTCTTCTCGTCTGCCTTCTCCTCTCTCTCTGTCTACTAGTGCGTCTGGCTCTTGTAGAGCAGATTGCCCGACGACGCATACGCCTGGTGGACTTCGCCCCAGTGCTCACGCTGATCACGTTCCTACTAAGGACGTGTATCCATATTCGTTAAGTCGTCCTTCACGTACCAGGCCACTCTGTCACCGCTCAAGTCGAGCACCGTTAGGACGGGCCTAACGTAACAACCGCGCACAACACCAGTGGGGACGCGACGGCCCCCCTCCCAGTTTGCGCGCGGGGCGACAAGAACGGGCGCACCTCCACACCCTTAGCGCCGCGCCGCTGTTTGCATGTGGGCAGCGCGCGAATGGGGGGCACGCTCCAACCTGGAGCGGCACCCCCCTCTCCCCAGGTTGGTGCGCGGGGGCAACACCCGAACCGGAATGCACAAAAGTGGCGCCCCTCCCTGAGGGCACGAATAGGCGACCACGCAGAAGCGCCCCCCTCCCCCCGCCACGCGAGCCCGGAAGCCCCCCGTATGCACTCC
The DNA here is from genome assembly GCA_021525015.1 of Lactarius pseudohatsudake. NCBI lineage: Eukaryota > Fungi > Basidiomycota > Agaricomycetes > Russulales > Russulaceae > Lactarius > Lactarius pseudohatsudake. The sequence goes on from JAKELH010000166.1 coordinate 81,050, forward strand.
AGGGGCGCACGGGCCGGGTGGTGCACGACCGGGCGGCGTGCGAATCGGGAGGCGCGCCCCGGTGCCCCGCCCTCCTTTGCACACAGGGGCGACACGCATACATGCGCCGCCCTTGTGTGCAAAGCGGAAACGGGGACTGCCGGCCGGGGACAAGACCCCACGCCTCCATTTGCGTGGGAACGGGGGAGCCGCACGGGAAGGGTGCGCGCGAACCCGGAGCGGTGCCCCCTCTCACTCCTGCACAGGAGCGATGCGCGAACGGGCGGGGTCAGATTGGGAAGGGGTGTGTGCAACAGGGTGCGCACGCACGAGCGGGGAGTGGGGTGCGCACCCCCTTCGCGCCGACCTTTGCGCAGAACAGAGGGCCAGGGCGCGCGGACACAAGCGGCGGCATGTGGGGGGCTATACGGAATGGAGTGCACACCTCCACTCCTCTAGTGACTCGACTTAGAAAAAAAAAAGTCCATAGTTTATGTAATGTTTATTAGTTAATAAAAAACTTTTTGACTATATTACAGACTCAAAGATCACATGTGTTTACGCAATAATATTTATTAGTTAATAAACACACTTTGATTTTAGAAAAAAGGGCTTGTTTGGGTGGAGACTGAAATTTCGGCCGGTTCCGAGCGGTCCGGACTGTGGAAAGTATGTGGAAAGTACACAACTCTTAGTAGCCGAGCTGAGTCTGAAGGGGTTTTGATAACCATGCCGAAGTTTTGTCTCACGAGAAATTATCTGTAGTAATTAAAAAATGACAATTACTAATCTGCAAATAAATTTCGACACCAAGTTGAAGCTCACCAACGGTAACGCTGACTCTCTGCAACAGTGCAACATGCTCCGAAAATATAGTGTATATTCATTTCGACAAGGTAGCAAGAAGCAGTAACTAGTACTCTGAAGTAGCTGTATAAGGATAGCCTACTGTAGCATTGCAAACCCCTGCCTTGACCTCGCCAGTGCTGCTGTTATTATTGTCTCCACCACCTCACTGTTACACAGTTGCCAGTGTTGTAGTTGTCCACAGCTGCGTTGAGTAGTGATTGGCTCGGGTCACCCCTGGTTTCTTGGGTTTGGGTGTGGGTTTAGACGGGTCACATGGGTATGAAAACCCGTGCAGGTTTTCGGGTCATATGTATACACTGGCAGGTGTACACATGCACATCAAATTTATTTATTGATGTTATATACACTACTACAGGTACGACAGGGGAATGTGAGATCGTGTGTGAAGGATGAGGTGGCAGGTTGAAAGGTGGTGTCAAAACGGTGCCAATGGGGTGGGGTCAAGGTGGGGTGAATGGGGGTAGGTGGCACTGCGCCGCTGGCGTTGAGGTGGTGGTGAGGGCTGTGTCGAGTTGGCACTGGTGGGAGCGTCGTAGCAGGGTTGAGGGGGCTGTGTCGAGACAACGCCGGTGCAGGTTGAGGTGCGCAGCATCAGTGAAAGTGTCGTAGCAGGGTTGAGGCAGTGTGTTACGGTTTGGACTAGCGGAGTGTCTCGGCCCGGAAGTGGACACTGACGTACAAGGGTATGACACTGCGTCAGCAGCACATAGTCATGGACTTAGTTGATCAGTCAGCCAGGTAAGCTCCGGCGCATGTGATTGTGTACGATACAGCTCAGATCATGACTCACTACTAGGATAGTTGTACTAGGGTTGGCTCTATTTACGCTATAGGCTAGTAGTACTTGGAGCGGCGCTTGAAAGCCCGCGCGTATGTGTATAAGTAGTTCCGAGCAAAGACCAAGAACAGTATCTTGGTCTTCTTCTAATACCACCATCTTCTACTTGTATCCGCACTAAAGGGACTCTCCCCCTTTCAGTGAGTCGTCCGGCATATCCCCTTAGACCAGGGATCCCCGTGACTTATCCCAAGTCCCTCTGGGCAGTGGAATACCCCTTGGACGCTACATATCACCAAGTGTTCCTCTATCACAACGAACGAGTCGCAAGTCCCTATCGAACCTTCTACGTAGTCGATCACGACTCTTGGGACGACTTGAAGATCACCGACACCCCTCCTCACGGGTTACAACAAGGAGACGACCTTCACGGGTACAAAGCAGGGATAGAGGAACGTCTATTCCCTCATCCTGCTCATCATCACACTACCCCCGCCAACAGGAACTACTACACGCTTCAGATCACCACCACTCCGGGCCGAGAAGCCTAAGTCAGGCAAACGTCCGTGGTAGACATTACACAGTGGCAGCCGTGTTGAGACGGGATCGAGGTAGTGGTAGGGCCATGTTGAGGTCTTGATTGAGGTGGTGGCAGCGTGGCGGGGTCGAGGTGGTGATCGTAACCGGGTCGGTAGGGTGTCGCAGCCGTGTTGAGGTTGCGGGGTCGACGGGCAGCGGGTGCAGGTGTGGTGGTGTTGAGGTTGCGAAGTTGTTATAGTTGTGGGAGCAGGAGGTCCTGCCCGGTCAAAATGGGTACGAGAAAAACAAAAAGTGAAAAAAAAAAAAACTCATCTGAGTGGGGCCAAGTGCCACGAGACAGTGACAATGGAAATAGCGACAATCATGGGATGACCTGCGTACACATGCATGAGCAGCAGGTTGAGGGGTGGGAGCGACAGGTGAGGCAGATTGGTCCAGATGGTTGCATGCTGCGAGGTGTAAAGGTGGTGGGAGGAGGTCCTTGTGGCCACCACTGTTTTGTGGCTTGCATAGGTTAGAGATGAATGGGAAAAAGAAAGAAAAAGAAAAAAGAAAAAAGACATAGTTTCATATTTGCATCTTCGGGATTTGTGTGAGGGGAAGGGAGAGGGACATGCAGCCTGTCTTCAGGTGCCTAGGGACTGTTTGTGAGGTGCTTGGCATCAGTGATCTGGTTTGATGGAGGGGTGCATCAGGGAGGAGGGGAGAGAGAGCAAGAAAGAGTGTGGTGAGGGCGATGACGATGGGCAAGGGTGACAGAAATGGGAGAAACCACCACACAATGGGCGATAAGTATGAGATAACTCCGACTCTTGGCTGAGTGAATCGTAAACAAAGTCAAAGTGAATCTTGTTACATATTTCTTGACCCAATTTGGGTGAATTCCGCCACTGGCACCCCAAACAGGGGAGAGTCTGTAAACACTCTAGCACACTCTCCCATCACTCCTTTATTCCCTTGCGCAACCACGCAAGTTGGCACCTAGCTCACTCAAAGACAGGCTGCACGCTAATACGCCCAGCACAGCTGGCCAGGTAAATCACTATTTTTGTGCCCTTTCCCCTACCGCATCAGTGGCACACTTTCCCACGCTTCGACCGAGCCCGACCTTACCGTTCTACCCTTTCTGGCTTCACGACCTCACTTGGTTCCTCCTTGGACTTCACCCCATCTTTAGATTGGTATCTCTGCTTACCTGTATAAATACCTCCTGTACCTGTCTCTTTCTACCAAGTTAATCTCAGCCCCTCAGTATCTCCCCCCTTGGGCTTTAGAGCCATTTAACTCTGTGCCCCTTCCTCATGTTCCCCAGTGTCTCGCACTGGCCCGTGCCCTTAGAAATTTTAGAGCGACGCGTACCCGATACAAGTGGACCCATATACTGAAGTACAAGTTCCACGAAGGCCTGCACACCTGGCAGTGTGGACACTCTTCTTAGTTTAGTTTGCTATCTCCCTCATGTTTCCGAGCACCCCGCACCAGCGTGCGCCCTTAGTTATCTTAGAGAGACGTGTCCCCGACAGAGGTGAAGCTATCTGCAAAGCTACGAGACACACGAAGGCCTGCACGATTGGCGGCGTGGCTTCAAGCCTCCCCGAACCTGACGTCCTCAAGGCTGCACATAGAAGTGCTCACCGGCAGCTTAGGGTATCAACACCCTCATACCTTGTGTCACTTTGTCCGTTGGCTCGCCACATCACCATCTCTCACCCGAGTCACCCCATTGTTGCAGATCCCTTTCGCCATGTCAATTATGGCCTCAACGCATGACAGAAATAGATACTACACCGGCCTTGAAACAGCATCAACATGCCAAACTAACGAATAAAGTATTGGTAGCACGATCAGGTTCATCCGCAGACATAATCGTAATATATATATATATATGTAACACCAGAGAACCATGTCCATGCTTTGACTTACACAACACAAACACCATCACCAAAACCAAACACCGTGCAAGCAAGGTTACAGTCGACGAAGTCGACGCCTAGTTATCAATAATAGACCATTTTTCGGAAAAGCTACTAGCAGGCTGACTCTGGCTGAGTGAGGCAGAGGTCAAGTATAACCAGTTATCTGAGATCTGATCGAAAAGATAAGGCTTATTGTTTTTGTTTTCTTTTTTTTTTGTCACATTTCTCTCCTGGTCTTTTTTTATTTTATTTCACCAAAAATACAGTAAGTCTCGGCAAATATGCCAACAGGAAACCCCGGGACTCAGCAGCTTTTAAACAGCTGTAAATTGTTATTCAGGATATCAAATAGTTATCCTGTATGAAAACGGCTGTAATACAGCAAAATCCAAAACGGGGGGCCCCTTGAGCAAAAATGGACGACAGCTGACCTCCAAATTTGACGTGCAGGCTTCAGAGTTAAGCCTAGTTTAAAATTCTCAAGAAATTTGGTCTCTCGCAAATATATAGTTATAAAATAGTTATCTGGGGTATAAAATAATTATCCGGTGAAAAAAAAACATCAGCATGGATAACCGAGCACCCTTTCAGACTCAGCCTGTACGTCTAATGTGGTCGCAAGGGGCCCCCTGTTTTGGATTTGGCTGTAACTACATATTTGCGAGATACCAAATCTCTGGAGAATTTCAAAATATACTTAACTATGAACCCCGCACGTCAAATTTGGAGAGTCTGAAGGCCCCCATTATGGATCTTGCTGTAAGCATGACTTTTCTCAGTGACCAAGAACTCAGCCGATAGTTTTGCAACCTCGCTCAGTTTCTCCTGATCTCCACCCTAGCAGGTGTACTCCACATCCCATTCTCTCCTTGTATATATTCCATGTATTCACGACTTTCGGAATAGAGACACTCACCTGGACCTCAGATCTCAGAAGGCTCAGTGTAGCCCATTGTCTGCATTTCCAAGCGCGCACCCTTTAGCGACTCGAGAACATTAACGACTGAGGCAATCAATTCTGCGACGTTTCGTGAAGCGTCGAGGCATGCGCGATACATTGCGTCGCCGTCGCGTGGGACGGCCGATCGCGGGACCAGCTGGGAGACTTTTCCCTCTCCAGGTTGCGATGCACTTTCCATCCACTTTTCTTTATCCTCATAAGTGAGTGTTTCATGCCGCGAATGGGTGTCGGGTCTTCGACGTCAACCAGCAGGGCCATTTTGGGCTCAGGGTGCTGGTGTCGTCGCTGTCGCTGATCCCTGTCAAGCGCTCCAATGCAGAGGCGGCCTCGTCAGAAGCCTCTTTCGCTTGCTTCTTGGATTCCAACACGTCGCTATTTTCCTGCCTGGATGGTATTTAAGAGGTGATCTGCGTGGGGAGTGAGTGATTTGGGGCATTGTGAGGATAGGGGCGGATGATGACGCTTCGTCGACTGAAACCTTGCTTGTCCGAGACCGATGGGGGGACAATTATGTATTGTGCGAATAGACTGTTTGAGTGAGTGGGATGTTGATGAAACTGGGATTGAAGGCGCCGCGATGACATGTGTAGACAGTAATAAAAAAAAGGTTATTGTGGGATAGAAGTTCCCATATTCTCCCGCTTTGTAACATTCCATCGTCGTTTTTTCTAGCACTGCCAGTCTGGTGTCTTCCTTTCTCAGCTCTTCGCTTGGGCGTGCGGTGAATGAGTTTTCATCAAAGTCGCGCAGAAGTCTTATCGTACTATTGCCTCTGCTTACAGACAAGGCGACGTGTTACTGTAAAACTGAGAAAGTCCCGGAAGTGGTTTCGCAATGTCTACGATGACGTTTTCGATTGTTTGCCCCTGGGATTTACAATCGGTGAAGGCATACTGGTGTGAGTGCGAATTGCTCTCTTTTGATGGTCCTGAAGGTCACTCGTGAAGGGAATACGGGAATGACACCCTGCAGCAGTCCCAGCAGCTTAAGATGTTCGCCATGTAGGGGTTTGAACAGAATTACAGTGGGAGGGAACTGCAGGCGAATGGTGGGAGGGTTGTTTATGTCAATCGTTTCTCATGGTGGTCAACAGAATGTCACAGTGTGGCCCATTGTCTGCACTCTGCACTCCAGTCTTTTTTCATCTGGTCAATTCCACTGCTGTCCAAAAGTGGTGGCCTCAGGCTTACTACGCTGCACTGCACCATACACCCTTGAAGCTTGAGCTTGGGGATCCCAATCGGAGCAGACGTCATAGATATATGAGTCTCGATCTCAATTTGAGATCTAAAGTGATTCGCTATCCCTCAGCGTGGCGGAGCAGAGACTCAAATAGATAGATTTGCAGATCCCCTCTGTTTCATCACCTACGATCGTCGCTCGTTCCGGAAAATTCCACACTCGCTGTACCGTCTTTATATACAGATGGTCTGGTCTAACCAACCCTTGGAACACATCCACATTTTACACCACGATGGCCCGGGACAACTATGAACTCTGGTTCTTCCTCGAAGGAACAAACGCTCACCACTTCGTTACCATTCCTAAGCACAAGACAATCGGCCATTTAAAAGAGGCGATTCAACGCAAGGCCCCCGGCATTTGTAGCGGTATCGATATTATGTTTCTACAACTGCTGAAGGTGAAACCTCGAGAAAAATTCCAACCAACATTCGGACTTCAGAGTCTAATGTCCCATAGGTCAACATAACCCGTGCATCCGATGCTCCCGGACTGTGGGCGCCAGATGGCACCGAAGAGATGCCTCCGCTTCAATTGGTAGAACAGCTATGGCCAAATCGACCTGATAGTGGTTACCTCCATGTATGCGTAAGGGTACCTGGTAGTGAGTTTGAGTCGTTAGCACCGATGCGAGTATCTGACAATGTATCTGACACTTTTACACAGTAGTCGTGTCGACTGGGCCAGTGTCGATACCCTGTCAAGACCTGCACAATCTCTTGTGGGGAAAAGACATCCAAGTACTGAGGTCTGTACCTTTTGGTGATGAAGGCGAGCTGGAATATCTGGACGCGGAGGAAATCGACCGTCTGAAATTATTTGACCTTGAATTTTACGGAGAAGTTCTTCTATTCCGTCGAGAGTACACCACGGCTTATGATTCACTTGAATTGGGGTCGCCAACGGAGCAAAAAAAACCCGATGTGGTCGTACTTGGCCAGCCAGGAATCGGTGTGTGCTCTACTGATTATGGCCATGCCGCTAATTGTCTCTGGCATGTCGAATTAGGGAAATCCGTTTTTTTATTTTATGTCCTGCTTCGCCGGTTAAGCAACAACCTGCCCACGGCGTTGCAACTGTCAAACGATACCTTTGTACTCTTTCGAGCCGATGGCGCCGGCCTATACTCCGGTAATGACCGTCGTGTGGATATCCCAAAAGGAACCGTGGTCCTCACCGATGCCGGTCCAAAGTTCAAAATTCCGTGCGATGTCTTTTTGTTCGCAGCGAGCCGAGGCTACGCTCGGATCGTTCAGACAACCTCACCGTATGAGGGTAGCTGGAAGAACTGGCACAAGCTATATGACGCGGATCTTTTCGTGATGGACTACTTCTCTGCCGGCGAAATGGTGGTTCTTGGGTCCGTCGAACTTGATTTGTGCAGGTGTTTCTTTCTCACTGAACTCTTCCAAATAGAACTCTACGTGGTATCCCAGCCGACGACCTCCTACGCACCTACAATAAATGGGGTCCTAATGCGCGTAATTGTTTGTTGTTCTCACAGCGGCCCCAGACTGAATACCTTCACGGATCACGTGTCGATACTGCCGTGAAATCATTCATCGACCGATTCCCTTATTTCCAAGGAGATTTCGACGCATTACAGGTCTCCCACATTATTTTTTCCGTTCTACCAGAGGATTCTTCTACGCGAGTGGGGAGACAGGTCCCAGTTGCGAAAGTGGCCTCAGAGTACATCAACAAATTGATCATAAATGCCACCATCAAGGCCGAAACAGACCAGCAAATTACATTTTTCAAATCGCTTTGCACGCACGCATGGTTTAAATCAGCTGCGGGTCGCATCTTAGAGTCTTTCGTTCTTGCCTGGTTGTCTGCCCATCCAGCTTCAACACCAATTCCTTGTACTGCCGCTGCCGCTGCCGCGCCTGTCCTCAAAATCCCGGTGTGCCCTAAGGATCGGGCGATCCCTCTTACTGGCTTGACATTACTGAAGACTACAAAAAGACGTACACTTCCGTTCTGCTTCATTCCCATCTCTCAGAATTTTTCTGCCATTGATGCAATTGTCTTCGACAAAAGTCATCTCATTACGGTCCAGGTGACCGTGTCTCCTAAACACGATGTTAACTCAGATGCCTTGAGGCAAATCTGGAAAGCACTTCCTGCTGCCATCAGAAAAAAGCACAAATGGTGCCATGTCTTCGTTGCGGGCGATAGCCAAACTGCAGCAGAGTTACGAAGGCAGCCGAGGGAGAACCCCCCGGGAATCAATATCCGCTACTACTCCGCTGTTTTTGAGGCCGAACTACTGGGCCGCATTCGCGGGCGCTTGGATGAAGTGGTAAGTATACGTTTGTTGTGTGCAGTTACAGTAGTACTTATCAGAGAGGCGACCAGGGACCTACTACCTAGCGCCGACACGGACTCATTGACCTGACATCGGGAAAAACCTCCCGCATTACTGTAGCGAGAGATAATTCGTTAGCCTGGCATTACAGCATAGTTTGAAATTCTCGAGAAATTTGGTGTCTCGAAAATCCAAAACAGGGGACCCCTGACCGGGGACCGCGTGCTGAGGTTCCAGAAACAGACTCCATAGGGGTTGGTTAAAACTCGTCGCAAGTTTACCCTACCCTTCATATACTGGTCTGACCAAGTCCTTGGAACGCATCCGCTACGATGGACAACTATGAACTGTGGTTCTTCGTCGAAGGAACAAACACTTATTACAACGTTATCATTCCCAAGGATAAGTGTGTTGCCCATTTGAAGGAAGCGATTCAGCAGCAGTCCCGCGGCCTTTGTGACGGTGTCGACGTTATGATGCTAGATCTGCTGAAGGTGATGTCTCAATTGCTGTTCCAACCAATACTCGGACTGACCCTCCCTTAGGTTAACATGCCCCTTTCGCCTAATGAGTTTGGCAGACTGCAGGCACCAGATGACGCCGAAAAGATGGAACCGCTCCAGCGAATAGAACAGCTATGGCCTGATCAACCAGCCAAGTATTACCTCCATGTATGTGTGAGGATACCCGGGCCTGGTAGTGGGTTTAGTCGCTAGCGCCAGTGCGAGTAGTATCTGACGCCTCCACACAGGGGCCGTGTCGGCTGGATTATGGCGGGAATCCTATCAGCACCTGCACGATATCTTGTGGGGCAAGAAATTCCATGTACTGAATTCTGCGCCTTTTGGTGATGAAGGCGAGTTGGAATATCTGGACGCGGAGGAAATCGACCGTCTGAAATTATTGGACCTTGAATTTTGCGAAAAAGTTCTTCTCTTCCGTCGAGAATACATTACGGCTTATGAGTCCCTGAGTCTGGGGTCTCCAACGAACAAGGAACCTAGTGTAGTCGTAATTGGCCAACCAGGAATCGGTGTGTACTTTCTCCTAATTGTGGCCCTGCCACTAATTGTCTCTTGGATGCCGATTAGGGAAATCTATTTTTTTATTCTACATCCTGCTTCACCGGTTAAGCAACAGGTTGCCTACCGCGTTGCAACTGGCAAACACATTTGTACTCTTTCGGGCTAGTGGTGCCTACCTATACTCCGGTGACGACCGTAGTGTGGATATCCCTCGAGGGACCTTGGCGCTCACCCCTGCCCATGTAAAGGTCAAAATTCCGTGCGATGCCTTTTTGTTCGCAGAGAGACGACGCTATGCTCGGATCGTTCAAGTGGCCTCCGCGTATCAGGCTGGCTGGAAGAAGTGGCACGAGCAGTTCGAAGCGGATTTGTTCGTGATGAACTACTTCTCTGCCGACGAAATCAAGGTCCTTGCGTTCGTCGAACTTGAGTTTTGCAAGCGTTTTCTTTCCCGCTGAGCCTTTCGGATAGAACCATACGTGGTCTCCAAGTTGACGACCTCCTGCGCATTTACAACACATGGGGTCCTGATACACGCAATTGTGTGTGGTTCCCACAGCACCCCGTGGCCGAACACCGTCACAAATTGGGTGTTGATGTTGCCGTGAAATCATTTATCAGGAAATTCCCTCAAGGAGAGTTAGACCGGCTGCAGGCCTTCAGCGTACTTTTTTCCGTCCTACCACAGGATTTTTCGCGAGCGGGGAGATGGATCGCAGTTGCGGAAGTGGCCTCAGAGCACATCAATGATTTGATCCTAAATGCCACCATCGAGGCCGAAACAGCCGAACAAATTTCATTTTTCAGTTCGTTACGCACGCACCCATGGTTCAAATCGGCTACGACTCGCATCTTGAAAGCTTTCGTTCTTACCTGGTTGTCTGCTCATCCGGCATCAACGTCTATTTCCTGTACTGCCGCTGCGGCCTCGGCGCCTGCCCTCAAAATCCCGGTGTGCCCTAAGGTCCGGGCGATCCCTTTCACTGGCTTGACATTACTGGAGGACGTAAAGAGGCGCGCATTTCCGTTCTGTTTCCTTCCCGTCTCTCCGACCCTCCCCGCCGTTGATGCAATTATCTTCGACAAAAAACACCTCATCACAATCCAAGTAACCGTCTCTCCTAAGCAGAGTGTAAACTCAAGTGCCCTTGAGAAAATCTGGGATGGCCTTCCTCTTGCCACCAAAAGAAAGCACAAGTGGTGCCACGTCTTCGTTACAAACGACGGCGGAACCGCAGCAGAGTTGCGGAGACAGCCGCGGGAGAACCCCCCAGGAATCGATATCTGCTACTACTCCGCTATGTTTGACGTTGAACAGCTGGGTCGAATTCGCGGGCACTTGAATGATATGGTACGTAGGCGTTGGTTGCGTGCAGTTGGTACTTACCAGAAAGGTTCAGGGATCTAGTAGCGCCTAGTGAGAGGCTGCTAGCAAAGTCCTGAAAGGCGCTGTGGGAAGGTGCGCTCTTATCAAAACTGTGAAGTTGTGTCGAAACGGAGCAGAACTCGCTGAGGAACATTCGAGAGAAATTCGAGCAAAAGTGCAATTAAAGAAGAGGTATGAAGGTAACATCGCTGCTACGACGGCAGCGAAACTCCGCTCTTGTGTCGCCCTCGAGCAATTGAATATTATATAGTAAATATATTACCTCGCAAACCGACAATAGCACAGCACTAGTTACAAAACGGTTCCTTGAAAATTATTCTCGAGTCGAGTCGGGGATACGGTATGATGGTGGTGAGGCCGCGGGCGTGAAGTGAAGGGAGCAATTACTTGTTGTTGATCGTGCTACTCTTAAAAGGACGGACGGATACTGGTGTCGCGTGGATAAGATAATCTGTTTGATAATCTGTTTGATATCAGCGGACGAGGCCCGCAAGCCGACTGCCAGACTTGATCTGTAGAACCTAGCAAATCCGAGCTCGTCAGTCACGAGTCAAGTGAGGCGCTGGCGGTGGATATATATACCTTGGCAGGAAGTGCGACCTCGACCTTGTCCCCGTCGTTAATCTTGATCGCGTCTTGATCGAGGAGCGAGCTCTGGGTGCTGCTGCTACTGCTGTCCATTGTTTCGGCCTTCTCGGCGTCCGCCCCGTCTGGCACACTCCTCTGTGCTGCGACCGCCCTGGGACCGTTGTTGTCGATCCACGGGGGGGTGGCACCGGTGTTGTGCCTAGAGGAGCGCAACTTTCTCTTGAAGAAGTGCCGGATGGGCTTGGACCACTTGCCGAAACAGAGCCAGAGGGCGGTGCCGAGGACAAGCAGCGCCGCGATGACGAGCACGCCGATGAGGTTGCGGCGAATAAGAAAGGGTGTGTGGGTGGCGCCGGTCGTCGGTGATGTGTCGGTGTTTTCGATTTGAGCGGAAAGGCAGTAAGAGTTCTCTTGTGCACAGGCGAGAGATTGGCTCGTGTTACGCGCGGCGAGCTGGATGATCATGGCGGGTGGGCGGAGAGCAGGGAAGGCGGTAGCGCTAGTATTAGTGGGGGAAAGGGGACAAGGTCAGGTCGCTGATGGTCTTGGGAGTCGAGAAGATAAATATGTCGCAGATGGGACTGAGGGACGCATTCCAAATCGAATGGTTTAGGTCGAGCGATGCCTGCTTTGGTCACGACAGATCGTAACATTGAAATGAATCCAAGTGACATTGTTATTACAGTTACCCATACACACTTCCTTCACTGTTTCGTTATCCTCACCACCATATCCGTCCTTGTGATCACGGTTCGAGTCGCTTAGGGTCCCTAGGGAACAACGATACCCGCCGAATATTATTGAGCTTCAAGAATAGCATCAGCACGCGCTCCAGGCCGATACCGCCACCGCCGTGCGGGGCGCAACCCATTCGGAACGCGTCAACATAGCCCTTCATCGAGTTGGGGTCCACGCCTTTGCTTCGCATCTTCTCGGTCAAAAGTGCGGGATCGTGAATGCGTTGAGCGCCGGACAATATTTCCTCTCCACGCATGAAGAAGTCATACGAATTTGACAATTCCTGGGGAGTGATGAGATATACGTACACACAGTAGAGCAGCGCAGAGAACAAGGACGCACTGGATTGCTGGGATCTGGCATGGTGTAGAATGGCCGTAATTCCATCGGGAACTTGTCGATGATGTAATAGTCTGTGTCGTATTTGGCCTTGACAATCCGACCCAACCTTTTCTCGTTCTCGGTGCTACATGGCGTCAGCGACGCGTCTACGAGAAATGAGAATGACAGACTTGATGTCATCCAGAATGGCTCTGTCGACGCCGTCTTCAACCAAAAGGTTTACCGCTTGGGAAAACGTCAGCTTCAACGTTTCCTCCTTCCACTTGAACTCTTCAGCTGGAAATTGCGCTCCGATCACGTCTATTTCTTTTTTATACTTCTCCTTCAGGCTCTGGAATAGGTGCTTGAAAAGGCCGTCCAGCAGCTCCATCACTTCGTGATAATGTTCCTCTATGGTCATTTCCAGATCCAGCCCAATGAACTCCGTCAAATGGCGGTGGGTATTTGAATCTTCTGCGCGGAAAACCGGGCCAATCTCGTAGACGCGCTCAAAGTCTGCCGCAATGGCCATCTGCTTTGCGAGTTGCGGAGACTGTGCGAGAAAGGCGTTGCCTCAAGAAAACATGGTGATTAGACCGAGGTCAGCGCGTAAACTGGGAGTAACCAACCTTTGAAGTAACTAACTTTGAAGACGGATGCCCCGGATTCTGTTGCTGCACCTTGCAACTTTGGACTATGAATCTCCGTGAAGCCCCTAGAGTCTAGATACTCCCTGAAGAAGGTGCCAATGGCTGATTGTAGCTTGAAGATAGCCTGATTCGTCTGGGTCTACCTCACTCATTAGGGGCGCTACGGCGTGGTAGCTGTTAATTAACGAACTCGGAGATCAACGACGCGATTGTTCAGTCGGGTGTCTAAAAGGACCCGGTTGAATTGTGCATCTGGGTTTTCATCCTTTTCACTATCTGGGCGCGAAGCATCGTCGATCGTGAAAGGAAGTCTGTCATCAAGACCAGATATTAGGTGTATCTGCCGGGAAAAGTTTAGTAGCGAAGGGTGATGAAGTAGCGTACGTACGCGGGTAAGCTGCAGTTCGACATCTTTTATCGTAGCGCTCTTAATCTCTTCAGGCGATTTCTTAACGATGCCTTCCACGAGTACAATACTCTCACTGGCCAGCCCTGATGCCCATTTAACCATGAACTTTGAAACCTTTCCATCTTCGACTGAGAGAAGGGCCTGTACAGAATCTGTTCGTTGACGGAGGTTGAAAAAAACCATCTTATTTCCCTGTGCACGGAGGGTATGCACACGCGCGCGAATGATGACATGTTGTCCATCTAATTGGGATGACAGGGATGCAATTTGATGGCGTGGATTACCGGGGCGTGATTGAGATTGGTTCAAGGGGAGTTTGCCATAGAATTCCAAAGCAAAATCGTGCTGTGCTTCTCGCTGGATGTAAACTATGGCTGAGAAAGATGAAGACGGGAGCTGTGGAAGGGCAAACCTCTTCTGCTTCTTCCCGCTCTCTTTGCTGCTCTGCGAGTTTAGCTGCTTTCTCTGCTGCTTTCTTCTCTTTCTCGGCAGCCTTTGCACGCTTCTTCAGCTCATTTTTGCTCGGCTCCTCAGGTTTAGACTCTAAAGATTTATCGTCCCTAGAAAAATCAGTGAAACTGTACCCCAGAGAATTTCGAGTCTCACTTGGGGTCCGCTGAGGACATGGTTGTTAGTTTGCAAAAAAGATGGTTTGTCCGTCCGTTCCGCTGCGATGGATCTTATCTCGCCTGTCGGATCGAATCGGCTCGGTCCGGGAATGCCGTCCTAACCGCCCCACCACTGTCACCGATCCGTGAAAAATTCAACACACTCACTCTCGCTTCGACCTTCCTTTACCTTTCCTCGGACTTTACGCCTTCAGTTCTTACTTTCTTTTGAAAAAAAAAACGCCATGATTTCTGTCACTCGTGCTCGTACGGTTGCCTCCGTGAGAATGGCACTCCGCACAGTTTCCACTTGGTCGAATGTGCCAGCGGGTCCGCCCGACCCGATTCTCGGTATGTTCCAGCCTCGACCGTTCCCGACCGTTCTTAACTGGACACATTCCTCAGGTATCACCGAAGCTTTCAAAGCCGACACGAACCCGAGAAAGATCAACCTCGGTGCTGGCGCGTACCGGGACGGTGACGGAAAACCTTACGTCCTCAATTCGGTGAAGAAGGTATTGCATTTGTACTTCGCCCGATACCCTTCGCGGTTGATGTTGAGATGCTATAGGCCGAGGATCTCCTTCGTGCATCCAATCCGGATAAGGAATACCTTCCCATTACAGGTCTCCCGGAGTTCACCAAGAATGCAATCAAGTTGGCCTATGGCGCGGATAGTACGCCACTCAACGCGAATGCTGTACGCATATCTAGCTATTCTCAGACAGTGTCCTGACGTGGGTAATTTGCTGTAGATCGCCGCGACTCAGTCGATTTCCGGGACTGGCGCGCTCCGTATTGGCGGCGCATTCTTGGCACGGTTCTATCCCCACTCTAAAGTGATTTATCTGCCTGTGCCGTCGTGGGGTAATCATACTCCCATCTTCCGTGATTCCGGTCTGGAAGTCCGCGGTTATCGTTATTTTGACAAGAAGACGGTCGGCCTGGACTTTGAAGGTCTTAAGGAGGACTTGAAGGCGAGACACTGAGCCTTTTTTCGGGGCCGCGGTATTGCTTACCACATCGTCGTTGACCAGAACGCTCCAGAGGGGTCCATCGTGCTCCTGCATGCCTGTGCACACAACCCGACAGGAGTGGATCCGACCCCGGCCCAATGGAAAGAGATCTCGAACATTGTCAAAGAGAAGAAGCTCTTCCCGTTCTTTGACATGGCGTATCAAGGGTTTGCATCCGGTTCAACCGACCGTGATGCGCTTGCAGTGCGGCTGTTCGTTTCAGAAGGTCACCAAGTGGCAGTGTCACAGTCATTCGCGAAGAACATGGGGCTTTATGGTGAACGCGCAGGGGCATTCTCACTGACAACGGCAGATGCCGAGGAGAAGGCACGGGTAGAAAGCCAGCTGAAGATCGTGATCCGGCCGATGTACTCGAACCCGCCGCTGCATGGGGCACGAATTGCGAATACGATCCTGAGCAGACCCGAGCTCTATAGTGAATGGGAGGCGGAGGTCAAAGGGATGGCCGAGCGAATTATCAGCATGCGTGAGCGGCTGTATAACGAGCTGGCCAATACGCACAAAACACCCGGTGAATGGGGTCACATTAAGTCACAGATTGGAATGTTCAGGTGAATATTTATTCATTAATCGGTGACGAAGCGAACTGACGATTGTGAAGCTTCACCGGGTTGACAGCAGCACAAACCAAGGCGTTGGCTGAGCGTGCCTATATTTACATGACAGCTGATGGTCGGATCTCGATGGCAGGACTAAACGGGAAGAACATTGACTATTTCGCGGAGAGCGTATCTCGGGCTGTCAAAGGTACCTTGTAGATCCTTAACTAGGTAATCGGGATACCTCAATGGAATCATGCTATTTCACTCGTTCGGTCTCTTTTCAGTTGCTTGCTTGTTCTTCTCTCACTTTCAACTCGATGGTCGCTGCTTCACCCGCTCCCTCCTTTCCAGGCGCGTGGCCTGACTTCAGCTCTAGCGACATTGCAACCCTACCTCCCCTTCCTCACAAGTTCGTCCCAGCTGTTCCACACGACACTCCCCAAGATGTCTCGCCCACTCTTATTTGCTTGTCCCCGCGCCCGCTTCCAGAATTACCTTCGCTTTCCTCGTCGATTTCCACCGCTGATTCGAGCACGTCATCCTCACCTGTGCCTCTGGATGAATACCCTCATTCCCCACCCGATGCACAAACCACCTGCGCACCTCAAGAAGACCATTCCCCTGACTTCCTGAACCTTCGCGAACCCCGTTCTCCAGATCCGGCACATTTTTCTCCTGTGAACGACGTGATACCCTCCTTCCCATCACCCGCCTCGTCCCGACTAGAATTTTCCCCTTCTCTTTCTAACAACTCTCGGGGAGCAAGCACCGAAAGCGTAGCTACATATCTCCCCACGCCAGGCAGCCCACCCACTTCCGATGCCGAACCCGCGACACGTCAGGACGAGGAGAATCTCCCCGACCCTTCTGGAGAAGAAATGGCAGTCGCGTGCTCGCGAAGCGACGTGCAAGAGCGTGTTGGCGAGCAAGAGCACGTAAATCATGCCGTCAAAGTACCGATTGGTAAACGTACATTCCTCAACAGGGTTAAGCACATCGGTGGTCGTGTCAGGAAGCTATTCAAGAATAGGCCAGTAGAAGCCAAACCGCGACGTAATAGCGTCTCTTCTCTCGTCTCCTCTCGCGGGGCATCACTCTCCGTCAGCGTGCGCCTTCCCGCTGCCTTACCCGAGAGTCCTGCTAGTCGGCAAGGCTCTGGACTTCCCCTTCATTCTATAACCCGTCGCTTTTCGCTACAGTCCCTGCTCCATCCTCGCCTGCCGCGCGAATCAGCCGATTCTAGTTCGCGTGCCAGTGTGGGCAACCGATTATCGACCGTCGTGTCGGCAAGGGAAGGAGATTGGCCGAGCTTCGAGAACACGAGTTTGCCAGATGCCCCGGGAATCGTCCGGAATGGCGTGCAGTCGAATGAGGATCAGCACGGGAAGACAGCGGAAAGTCAAGCCGTGTAGAGTTCCGTGGGCTTAGGCATAGAGTCGGCTGTCCTGACATTCCTTTTCTTGACCGAAACGTTTCACACACAGAAGTTGGTATGCTTAATACTGTATTCATTCATTCATTACCTTTTCTGGACGAAATTAAATGTTCAAATCGTCATCTGGATCGTCGTCATCAATGTCGTCTGCCGAATCGGGGTCGTACAGGATAGCTCCCGAAGACTGAGAAGCATGTCCGTCCAACTCGCCTGCGAAAATACAAAGCTGAGACAGTGGTCTTTGAACGGAAATGCATACTGCATGCCTTTGTGGGCGTATGGCAATGGAACATTAGCGCGAGATTGTTGTTGTTCGGGTGTGAGGTTCAGGTTGAAAGAAAGGTGCGGTGTGAGTTGCTACTCAAGGGTCGATGGTCACATTCCAATATGATCCAATCGTGGTGCCCACACACCTCGGATGCAGTCTTCCCCACGTCTTCGAATATGGGCTTCAGGCTGTCCAGCTCTGACAACGAACACGGGGAATCTCGCAGCCAACCGAGCAACTCCTTTTCCAGGTTCCGTCCAACTCCTTCTGGCGCCCGAGTCACCACTTCGATCACCATCTCCCCGTCGTTGCGGGTCCCCCCGCCTCCCGGCCCTAACACTATCTCCTCCACCTCCCACGTACGAGAGCTGAGAGGCGAGAAGACATGCCAAAAGCGATCGGGGCGGCTCGCAGGAGGCGGGGGCATGAGCTGTGCGGTCGCGAGGTGCAGTAGGAGCGCGGGTGGATGCGCGACGACGTGCGCCAGCGTTGGAGAGAGGCGCGGAGCCAGAATGTGATCGCGAAGCGGAGACGGGGTGGTCAGGTGAATGACCAGGCGTGATGGTTCTAAATGCGGGTGTAAGGAAGAAGAGGGCACAGAGCGACGAGGAGGACCTACTGGGACGGGCCGATATGTGAGAGAGAAGGGACGTGATGACGGCGCACGTCTGGGATGGCGAGCCAAGATCGGCGCAGAGCACATCCGCCGCGTCTATGATCACGGTCAGCGGTCCATCCGGAGCTATCGCAGAGAGCGCTCGTCAGCGATAAGGGAATCCTTGGCTTCACATAGCGCATATCGCACCCTGCTTGACTATGCTCGAGAAGTAATCGAGTGGATCTGGGCGTGTCTCACTATACCCAGGTACCTCTGCCCTCATGTCGACAATCTGCAGGCCCTCCTCGGAAGGACCCACCACAGTCAAGGGCGGGTAAAGAAGACTGAAGAGAATAACGGGAGACACGGCATCTCTCTTGTTCGCGAATGCGCGCAAGACAGGTAAACTGGACTGTACGAGAGAGGACTGGAGAACGACAAAGGGGAAGTGAGGACGAGACTCCCCAGAGACGATGGTGGCAATCCGGTGCGTCATGTGTCCAATGTCCAACTCCGCGTCCGCGTCACTTTGCCTCCTGCTTCGCTGCCTCCCATCGCGACCTCTTCAGGTTGTACCAGCAGATCTCCCAGCTGAGTATCCCAATACTTTCTACTCTATCTCCCTTCGAAAACCGGTTCCTTCGAAGCGACTCCAGGATTGCAGGACGCAGGGGAGACGCCGCAATGCGGATGGTGCTGACCGTCTTGTTTGCTTCAAACGTCTTCTCGACGGCATACTCCAGGAGGTCATCCTCGATCTTCACACTCCTGTATGCCTCCTCCGCAAAAAAGTGCCGAATGACCGCGGTGTGTGACGTGCCCTTCTGCTCGAGTGCCTCCTTCAGTCGCTCCACCGACGTCTGTTGGGTGATTGGCTCGTCATTGGACGCGTCTAAAGATGCGTCTATCGCGATCATCCCAATAATCTTGTCCCCGTGCTCGAAGAGCCAAAGGCCCGAGGCTGGGGACCGCACGTAATAGTTTTGGATGTTCAAAAGGTCTATGCGTCTGAGTACTTTCTCGACTTTATCCTCTATAGTCGGCCTGTTTTTCCTGTACACGGGAATATTCGACGGGGGGCACGCGGAATAAAGAGGCAGACCAATCACATACCAGTCGATGAAAAACATAACAGGCACTGCCGAGGCGAAAAATGCTGGCAACACCTGCAACCAGCTCAGGATTCCGTACTCGGAATTTGGCCACCAGTTCATGTAATGGGTGAATATGGAAGAAAATCCGATCCACACGGCGAGAGTCAATGGGTGAAAGTACACTGAGTGAAACGTGTCAAACTGGCTTGCGACCGAGGAGAAAATTCTCACTTTGGTGGTTCGCATACGCGAGAGGCTCCATCTGCGCTTGTCCGATCATAAAGCGCACTTCTTTCTCATCGCGCTTGGTGTATGCGCGTATCCTTGCTGTGGGAGTTTCTGGCATGATCGCGGTGGGTTCGAATTCGAAGAAAAGGTCACGGGTAGTGGCCAACCATCGGTTGGTCTAATAGCCTATGAACTTGAGATGCCCAACACACGTTCGTCGATGATGCCTAAATGGGTTTAGATTAAATTAGATGTAACTAGCTCCTTCCTTCACCAAACCTTTTGGACAATCGTGCCAGTGATAACCATGCTGATCACCAAAGATTTTCACGATGTACCCACAAAACTCGGAAAGAATGGGAGACCCATTCGCGTATTTGTCATTTCACCAAAAGTCCCGGATTATCCGCATGCAAAGTTCCCAGGTATGCCCGCCTAAACCCCGCCCTCACCGTCCAATGACCGACCACTCGCAGGCGTCGTCGTCTTCAGGTCCAGTTCTGTTTGCACTTGAGCTGACATTTTCTTGACGGGTGAGGTTTACAGCGAGATATACCAGGTGACAGGGCCCGTCGAGCGCTTCGCTGGGCAGATCGCTAGCCACGGTTACGTGGTCGGTGAGTTTGCTCGCTCGCACTTTGATCGCCAGTGGGCCGTACAGTAACCGAGCACCGGCTCCATTCAGCCTGCCCCTCGTCCTTCCACGAGTTCGAGGGGCCCGAGGCAATTCCGTACGACACCGAAGGTAAGTGTCCTCCCACGCCATGCTGCTGTTGGCCCTGATCAGACCATTCTCTAAGGGACTGACAGGGGCAACAAATATAAGGCAACGCACCCGCCCCCTCTTTCTGAAAATCGTCTCAAACATGTATTGTACAGGCTGAGAAAGAGGTAGCTGCGTACGACGAGGTTGATAAATATCGCCATTCACGTTCTGGTCCATCGCCAAACTGATCGTGTAACGCTAGGACGCGACCTTGGCAATTGACCTGCTCACCTCGTTGCCCAACTGCAACGGCAGGATAGCCTGTGAGTGGTGATTGCCCTCCCGCAAGTGAAAGGCGAATCTTGATACGACGCCCAGCGACCGGCATGTGCCTCGGTGGCCATTTGGTCAGCCGCGACCCATTCGTTACGCTCCCCATTGTCTGATTTTGGACATCCCAACACAGGCTTTCCGAGTAAGCCAACCTTTTTTTCTGTTCTCCATCTCGTACAAACCCACGCCACTAGGCTGCGTTTGATCCGCGCGTCCTGTCCACTGTGTGCTTTTTCGCAACCGATATACACGGCGCTACGCTCGGCAGAGGTGGCGACGATTCGTTGGCGAGGGTGCAGGCTGGGGAGCTCACTGGGAGAGGCGAACTGGTGGTACGTCCCCCACCTGCCATTAGATACCCTATTAAACCCCGATCACTATAGATGATATTTGGGAAGCAGGCAAGTCTTGCCGTTCTCATGAACCCTCACGTAGTTCGAGCTTTATTTGCAGGACACCCACGTCCCTCGTGCTGGCAGAGATATCATCCGCAAGGTGCTGGAGGATGCTAACGTTCCTGTCTCTGTTAGTTCTTTCCTTACCACGGACGCATACTGTTGTTAATGCTGTTTCAGTTTTTGGAGGTGCAGGCCCAGCATGCATTCATTCGCGACGAAAGTTCGAAAGGCAGGTGGGATGCTGCGTTGACGCGATCGCTATTCAGCTTTATGATCGAGGTATTTGAGCGAACTGTCGGAAGGGATCTCGGTCCCAGGGTTCAAGTTGACAAGGCAGTCGAACATGTTTGTTAATACTCAGGATGTGAAGGATTTGCGGAATTACAGCGACGACATTATCATTCCTTCGGCTTGAATATCAGAACAACACCGCAAGCTATGGATACACGACGACCTGAAGCCCATCGAGATGACCCAGCGTCGTAAATCGTCGTAATCGTGCATACAGAATTGTCATGATGGCAGAACAATGAATGATGTATGGTATGCCTGGCGCGGAGTAGAAGAGGGAAGAAAAGGATGCGTGACGAGCAAAAGGGCAGAAAGTGTGGTGTACATCTACATTTACTTCTTCTTGGCGGCCTTCTCCGCGGACTTCGTAACTACAGAGAGTCGAGTCAGCTCCAGAGTCAGTCGGTACGTCAACCGTACTCACCCTTGCCACCAGATTTATCGGTCTTATCCACAGACTTGATGACGCCAACGGCAACAGTTTGCCTCATGTCACGGACAGCGAAACGACCGAGAGGTGGGTACTCAGAGTATGACTCCACACACATTGGCTTGCTGGGGACAAGCTTGACGATGCAGGCATCACCTGACTTGACGAACTTCGGCGCCTGCTCAATGGCCTTACCCGTTCGGCGATCGATCTTCTCGATGAGCTCAGCGAATTTACAAGCGATATGCGCCGTGTGGCAGTCAAGGACGGGTGCATAGCCGGCACCGATCTGACCAGGGTGGTTCAAGACGATGACCTGAGCGTTAAATGATGCAGCCTCCTTTGCAGGATCGTTCTTGGAGTCGGAGGCAACGTTACCACGGCGGATATCCTTGACCGACACGTTTCTGAGGAGTGATCAGATCCCCGAATTATACATTAGTACGTAGTGAAGACCCACTTTACGTTGAAACCGACGTTATCTCCAGGAAGACCTTCCACAAGCTGCTCGTGGTGCATTTCCACGGACTTGACTTCAGTGGTGACATTCGACGGAGCGAATGCAACCACCATTCCAGCTTTGATGACACCGGTCTCAACACGACCGACGGGGACAGTACCGATACCACCGATTTTGTAGACATCTTGCAGAGGAAGACGGAGTGGCTTATCCGAGGGTCGTACTGGGGGCTCGATGGCGTCGATGGCGTCAAGAAGAGTCTTGCCTTTAACTGAACCGCCCTTGATTTCCTTAGTCCAGCCCTTATACCATGGCATACTATGATGTTCGATCAGTCAAATACTTTTCAGCCGATAGCAACATGGCACTTACTTGGGTGATTCCTCCAACATGTTGTCACCATGCCACCCAGAGATGGGCACGAACGCAACAGCCTTCGGGTTGTAGCCGACCTTTTTGATGAACGTAGAGGTCTCCTTCACAATTTCGTTGAACCGGTCCTCGCTCCACTAGAACAATTGTTGGTAAAGAAAGTAAGCAGTGTATCGATGCACACCTTGGTTGTGTCCATCTTGTTTACTGCAACAATCAATTGGCGGACACCAAGAGTAAATGCCAAGAGAGCATGCTCGCGGGTCTGGCCATCCTTGGAAATACCAGCCTCAAATTCACCAGTACCACTGGCGATGATAAGGATAGCACAGTCCGCCTGGGAGGTACCAGTGATCATGTTCTTGATGAAGTCACGGTGACCGGGGGCATCAATGACCTGATGATCACATATCAGCGATCCTAGTCAAGATAAAGATATAGCTATTAGAATGTACTCACAGTGACCATGAACTTGGGGGTCTCGAACTTCCAGAGGGCGATATCGATGGTGATACCACGCTCACGCTCTGCCTTCAACTTGTCGAGTACCCAAGCTAGGAAGAAAGCATGTCGATAAAGGGTCGGATAACGAACATCGGCCATGGACTAACCGTACTTGAACGAGCCCTTGCCAAGCTCTGCCGCCTCCTTCTCGAATTTCTCGATGGTACGCTTATCGATACCACCACATTTGTAGATCAAGTGGCCGGTGGTTGTGGACTTTCCAGAATCGACATGGCCGATAACTAGACGAAAAGTCAGCAACCAGATCTACCGATAATCAGTGTTGTTGTTAGATTGACGCACCGACGACGTTAACATGAGTCTTCTCCTTACCCATTTTTTAGATCTGAAGAAATGGGTTGTTCAAGTCAGTAGCCGTCGATATCATAACGAAAAGCGTCGAGAAGCCTTAGAGAAGGATCTTCATCTTATCAAACTCGATACAATCCACCGGAGTGTCAAAGTACGAGACTGGTATTGGTGGATTTAGAAAAAAAATATAGTGCGTGTACTCACTGGAAAACACGTTAGAACAATGAAAGAAGAGAGGGGAGGAGATGTACGAAAAGATGGGGGAAAGGCAGACGTATCAGTGTGTGCAAAAAGATTGGGCGTAGATATATGCGCGGGGCGCGAAAAATTCTTGATCGATTGCCACAGGATCCGATACGATAAACCTTTCTGGACTCCGCACCGGCCAGAACCTCCGGAATTTCGGGGTCCATTTCGGACGGGGTGACTCGGACAGGAGAGGCTGTCTGATTTGCCTGTTTCTAAGACGATACACTACACAAAGACCCCTGCTCGTAAAAGCTACAGACTATGAGGTTCAAAGGGCATCATGTTAATGAAGGATTATAATTCCATACAACAGGGGGGGTGATGGTGGTCGATAATTCACGATACGTAAAACTTATCAAAACAAGGGTTCCTTTTGTGCGTTCACCCCCTAGGTATCTGAAACAAAGTGGTTTATCTAGTCTGTGTCAGCGCGAGCGCGACAAGGATTGAAGGTCCTTGGTCTGCACAGCGAAGAAACCGTGAGAGCTGCCTGTCTAAAATCGGGTCACGTATCTTCTATGCCCCACCCCCCTCTTCCAGATAGAAACCGAGATTCTTGAATCTTGTCGAAAGTAGGTCGTGCGCTGACTTCAAGTCGCAGACAAGCGCGGACAAGTGCCGCGGCATCCCCTAGAGCGCCACCGCCATCGGGCTCTTCACCCACGTTCTCGTGTCCATCCTCCATACAACGTTCGTCCAGGCCAATGGAAGCATTTGATAGGGGTGATTCAAGCCCTTCTTGAGCTTCTGCAGCAGTTGTGAATGGGCATTCTCCAACAAGCATCACATATGCCACAACGCCAAAGGCCCAGACGTCCTGCTCTGGGCCTTGGTATCTCTCGCCCCTCAAAATCTCAGGGCCGGCGTAGTCCAAGCTACGGTTACACTATAAACAATCGTCATACAGATGCGAGAATGCACGTACGTTCCGCTGAAGGTGTCCCACCCACCCTTCCTGACAAGACCCGAACTGCCAAAGTCGATCAAGATACATCTGCCGTGAGGCCCAAGGATAACGTTCTCGTCCTTGATATCTCGATGCACTTTTCTATGATGTTAGAACAGTCTCACAGGAAAGTCACACTGAGAATACCTATTCCTTTTGAATGCAAAAAACTCATCGCATCCGCGATCTGCCCAAGATAGGTGCGTACTGAGCTTGGCGGGAGGCCGTCGGGATAGCTCTCTACCAGGTCAAACAGGTCGGAAGGTGGGATGGTGGAATTTGGCGCCGGCTCGGGGATGGTAGAGGGTAAAACCAGGTAGTAATAGTGATTGTCTTCAAAAAAATCAAGAAGCGGACAAATGTTGGGGTGTCCTTTCACCACCTTGCCCTCGACCCACTCAAAACCACCACAAGCCTCGGGTTGAGACGAGGTCATATCGACAGCGGCTTTTCGACGAGGATCCCATGGCCGACATGGGGGCAAGATGTAAGACGTGTTGGAAATGGCAGACATGACGTAGATCTCGATAGGGATGGTCCCATGCTTCGGGTGTTTTTTCCAACAATCGGCCAAGATACGGGACTTTATGACTTGCTTGATTACAAGCGGGGGCTATCCAAGGTCATTGGCGCACAGCTGGTATAGCATGACAGTGCTTACCCCGGGCTTTCCATCCGCTTGTATTTCCCTCGCCTTCTTCACGAGACCATAGGCACCGCGGCCGATTTCACCCTGGATGATAAACTCCGATATACTACGCTCGTTCGAAGATTGAGCGATAATTGACGAAGATGGCGTTGGTGGGCGACTGTTGGGGTCAAGGCTGAGCAAGCTTGCGGTGCTGCCCGACCGAATGAGTTTTTGTGGAGCCACGGGAGGCGGTGAAGGAGGTTCGATGGGAGCGATGGAAAGGCGCCCAGCTATTAAGGATACACGTTGCTGAGAGGATCGACGGCGGGATCGTGGAGTAGTTGGAGAGCGGGCTGGTCGAGGATGGGCCCTGGTATTGGGGAAATATAATGATGGGGTCAGAGGTCCAGATGAAACGGAAGGAGACTGCACAGGAGAATGTGTGAAGGGATCAGTGGTAAATCGGGGAGACTGTGTCTGTATAGGCAAAAGAGTAGACGGGGCGACGATGTGGGGGTATAATGTACCGGAGTTGGTAGAACCCGAAAAGGCGACAGCGAAGGCGGGGGATCGTGGGCGAATGAAATTCGGGTTTGAGCAGGAAGACTCGTCTAGTTTGTCCTCGCCCTGAACGTCAGATGATGCGCTCTCGACTTCAACCTCCTCCCCCTCTGCGGCCCAGTTGAATCCACGGCCGATAGAGGTAACTCCCCAGCTATTTCCGACGCTGACGGCCCGGTTGAAGGGGGGCGCACCCCAGCTATCGTCGTCAAAACTGATATCGACAGCTGCGGGTGCGGTGAGCATAGAATATATGCGCTCCAGGTATGCTGGAGGGGGTAATGAAAACCGAATCGAGTGCGTGAGGACGTTTTATGAGGGAAGTCACAGAAAAGCGATCAGAATCAGAAACTTGGCACTCAAAGTGGGTGGATGTGGGGCCTCCAAATCAACCCTGCGATGTCTCTCGGGACGGGACTGGACCACTCCACACACGTGCCATTCGCTCGTCTCTCTAATACACGATTCGTATTATGCCATACTATCTCTGCGAGAGGACCTCAGAAACCTCAATTCCCTGGGGTATGCATAAACTTAGAACTCGGAATAGATAGACAATTGCTCGTAAACTATGACAGGTGTCATCGTCGAGTTAACATTCTTGTTGATATTTGTTTACTTCCCCAATGCGGTAACGTTCTGGACAGCCCTCCCCACGCAGTCCCCACGCTCATCGACAAAAGACGTTCCCTTAGCCTCTGCAAGATTGTAAGTGGAGTTTCTCTCACTCATAATCTCTGGATGGCCTTTATAAAGGCGTATATGGGGTACGGTGCGAGCACGCACAATACGAGTTTTGAGGTGGATGGGCGGATTCTCTTTGGATGTGATTGCGACGGGTCGCCGTGGACTCTCCGTCCGACAGCCATCTCCCTGGCGTACACAGTTCTCACGCACTCACCATACAGTTCACCATGACCCTCAAGACGCCAATCGTAAAAAAGCGCACCAAGCCATTCAAGTGCGCACCATAATCACTATTCAACCGTGAGGATCAGATCGGCTTACACCCTAGCCTCCCAGGCGTCACCAGTCTGATCGCTACAAGAGTGTAAAGGAGGCATGGAGGAAACCCAAGGGTATTGACAATAGGGTGAGGCGTAGATTCAAGGGCCAGCTCCCTATGCCCAAGGTACGTGAATCTGGCCTGTCAGCGTTCCAAACTTATCTGTTGTAAAGATTGGCTATGGCAGCAACAAGAAAACGCGTCACCTACTTCCTAGCGGCTTGAAGAAGTTCCTGGTGAACAACGTGCGAGAACTAGAGCTACTCCTAATGCACAACAAAAGCTACGCTGCAGAGATCGCACACAACGTCAGCAGTCGAAACCGCGTCGTTATTTTGGAAAGGTGCCCCCCGCTGCTAAGCCCTTATACCCTCCACTGACGTTGACGTTGCCTATAGAGCTAAGGTACTTGGATTGAAAGTGACGAACCCGGCCGCACGCCTGCGGTCGGAAGAGTAAATAGTTGTCTTATTTCATTTTGTTCAGCCATGTACCACATAGTCAACAGTATACATGTGCCATTAGCATACTGTCGCCGACGCATGGACGATATCATACCTGTTGCGGTGATGACGAAAGAGGGTGTCATAAAAGACTGTCACTTGCTGATGAAACTATGAAACGATCCGAGAATGGATAATTAAACCGCCACCATCTCACTCTCCCCTTCTTGCACGGGGCACGTTTGCCCTTCACACCGCCTCCGACTTCCTGATCCCTCTCAAGGATGGCGTCAGGTTCAAAGATATCCTCTCCAAGTAACCCACTCGATGATACCTACGAAACGGACTTTTCCGACCAGGAGGCCGCGGCGTTGTTGGCTCAGGAAAACGCTGAAGATCCTCATTACTCCGATAGGGTTATTAGCTATTCCGGGACCCGCATTTTTTGCATCCGTGCTATCGCATTGCTGTGTGCATGCAGCCTCAGCATTGGCAGCCATTAGTATGTGCTCCTCATAGCTGCCTCACTATTTCTTGCCGACTGTCACACAGCGGGAGTTATATCTTGGCACCGTTGAAATCGAGGCTCGAGAGAGAGATGGGAACATCTGATGTCGAGTTCAGCCTCTTGGTCTCCGCATTCAGCCTAAATAGCACTTGGACACCTCTCCTTGGTGGCCTCTTGACAAGCAGGCTGGGGACAACCACTTCCAGCATCATCGCTACGAGTATAATCCTTTCAGGTACGTGTCATTCTCCTGTTCAAGGTAAGTGACAACAAGTAGTCACCGGACAGGCCTTAGCGTCCTCCTTGCTGGTGACTTAATTGAAGACGTGAAACTCATGACTGTTGGTATGTTCATCTTCGGCCTGGGAATCAGCCCACTGTCGGTCGTACAAGAGACAATCATAGTGAAGTTCTTCAAGTCCCGGGGATTAGGCCTGCCCATGGCATTAGGACTCGTTGTTGGCAAGGCAGCGTCATACATCTCTGCACATACGTCGTATCCGCTTTCGGAACGATTCGGCTCACATGCTCCGTTCTACGTGGCCGTTATTCTCGCAGCAGTGTCATTTGGGGTCAATCTTCTGTATGCATCCATAGCCAAATGGCTTGTATCCGAAGTGGATGCCGAGCCCGAAGCTTCAGATACCCACATCGCAAAACGGCTCCCAGCGTCCGCGCAGGAGGCACACTCCTCCAATGGAGTAAAACTTCATCACCTGACAGGACTAGGAGACGTATTCTGGGCGTGAGTTTGATACATGTCACCATGGGACTTATCTCACACGTATGGTTCAGCTACATCGGTGTTAATGTTTTGTGTGGCGCCGTTTGGAACCCATTCCCCCAGCTTGCAGCGTGAGCTCTTATTATTCGTTCAGTCGTCTCAGCCCCGTGAACACCGTCGAGCAGTAATATCTTGGAAGATCGCTTCAACCTGACAGAGCAGGAAGCGAGTTATCAAGCGTCATTTCTTCTTGTAGGAAGTATTGTTCTATACCCTCTTGTATGTATCTCTCTTCGGATAAACGAGATATAAACTTACCACTCGTGCCAGATCGGTTTCACAATCGACAAACTCAAGCGGCCTTACTTGATCTTCCTACTGTTCTTTTCTTCGTCCTTACTCTCACTATTTGCGTATCTTTGGCTTCTTCTACCGCCTGGCACCACCAAGACGGCTTGGCCAGCAATTGTGTGCTTCGCAACGGGGACGGGATACTCATCATGTGGATACTTTTTGCCTTAGTTTGTTCACTTTGCGCTGACATCAGCCTTCTAGTGGTTCTCGTGGTCCTTGTACCACGGCTGGTCCCAACAAAATATATCTCCACCGCACTTGGCGCGCATAAGAGTGTGAGTTGCACTCAGTCGCAACGTTGAAGTCATTCCGATTACCTTCTTTACAAAGCTCGAGCAAACTGGGACAGTCATTTCTCAGACGCTAGCAGGTCTCATCCTAGACAAAGACACAAAAGAGTCAGCGAATCCAATTTCGACCGATAGACGCGATCAACTGCTCCTTCGTATCTTCCTAGTTACGAACGTATTCCAACTCTGTGGGATTTTACTTCTCTGGCATCTCAATCGGCGACGTAACCTGTCAACGCGGGGACCACTCCGTTCAATACCGGGAGGACCACATGTCGTTAAAACGACAGATGATGATGATGATACAGAGGGAGATGAAAGCATCCTTCTCGAACAATTTCGGTCCGAATCACTTGCGGCCAATGATACAACACACTCACTATCTAGCGAGGGGCTAATCCCAGTCAGAATGGCTGAATTATCTTCTAGGAAGCGGGGAGTGTTTTTCGGTGGGGCATGTGCTTTACTGGTTGCGGCAGCGTGGATACTATTTCTCATAACAGCATGGCTACGGTTGAGATCTAAATCCGAAAGAGGTTCAGGTGCAAGTTCAAGAGGGTGGATTATGCACGTCTACTACTTCGTATCTAGAGTTATCTAATCTAATCACCGGGATTTCGGAGTTTGCCGTGATACGCACCCGAACCTTATTGCGGGTTGGGCAGTTGTACGCATATAGGCCATTACAGGTTCAAAGAGTCGTCAGGATCGACGACAGGTGAGCCCAATTTCCTCTCTGTGTATGCATTTCGGCGGTACTTGGAGCTGTTCTGGAACGTAACGGTGTGTGGCTAGTCCTAGGATTGGGCCATTCAGATGGATGCTTTTGAGGAGAAGTGGATGGAACAGCGCTGATGCTAATCCATCAACCTACAGGATGGGTGCGTATAAATACATTGGCGAGCTGTACAAGAAAAAGCAATCGGATGTCCTTCGTTTCCTACTTCGTGTTCGGTGCGCCGCCGTTCAACATGTCGTCTGACCTACACCGACTATAGATATAAAATAGTTGCTGGGAGTACCGACAGCTGAACGTCATCCATCGGGCTTCACGTCCGTCTCGCCCCGATAAGGCTCGCCGGCTTGGCTACAAAGCAAAACAAGGATACGTTGTCTATCGTGTACGCGTACGCCGCGGAAATCGCAAGAAACATGTCCCTAAAGGTGCGTGTTGACCTTTCTCAAGTGGCCATTCTGATGTTTTTTTTTGCAGGAGCAACATATGGTAAACCTGTTCGCCAGGGTGTCAATCATCTCAAGTTCCAACGTGGTTTGCGAAGCGTTGCGGAAGAGAGAGTTGGCCGTCGTTGCGGTAACTTGCGTGTCCTAAACTCGTACTGGATCAACCAGGATGGTGTGTACAAGTATTATGAGGTCATCCTCGTCGACCCCAATCACAAGGCGGTAAGCATTTCCATGATGTTGTCCACCTCGCGGCTAATGATGACCAGATTCGTCGAGACCCCCGGATCAACTGGATCGCTAAGCCTGTACACAAGCGCAGGGAAGCTCGTGGTCTCACGAGCATCGGAAAACAGGTGCGTTACACCCTCGACACTACGATGAGTCGGCGATATCTCAATACGAAATACCTTATCAGAACCGCGGTCTTGGCAAAGGTCACCGGTACAACAACACACCTCGCGTGGCGACCTGGAAGAGGCACAACAAACTCAGCCTCCGCCGATACCGATGATTGTATTATCTTGGGATGCACGTCTGTCTATAAATACATCGTCCTTTCATGTTCGTATGCCTACGTCCCAAAATATCACGGCTTGGCTGGTTTGTTTCCGGGTTGCCTTATCTGGTCTTGTTTCTCTTTCTCAGCGTCAGCGGCCACGCACTTTTGATTCCGCAGCTGCCTGTAAAAGGCGTGTATCAACACGCGTAAGCCTCCGCGTGTCTTTACCCGGCTCAAGCGGGTACAGGACCAACTGTCCTCGGATTAAACAAGTCCCGCCGACGGTAAGTTGAAGGATTCAACTTGGCTGTAGACGTCAGATGGCCTCGAGTAAGTCAACATGTCGACTTGGCTCGGTTATTTTAGAAGCACCGAGACACGAGGCGCGCAGTAAATTTAACTTAAAACTACACGTTGGATGATAGCACTCTAGTGTCCTTACTCTTCTTTACATCTGTGACGACGACGAAATGTTTAACGATCATTTGATGATGATATCGACCCTTATGATTCTGTTGTCTTCAGCTGCTGCTGTCACTGTCTTTAACCCCCCGAACCACAACGCCTCTATACCAAACCCCCCAACTTTATTGCCACAAAACGCGCACCATTTGCGGAGGGATACGAACAGTAGTGCTTCCAATAACAAAACCAGCAACACTACTTCGGACTCCGGGTCCTTCGTATGGATCATTGAAGATACCTACGACGCATCCAACTTTTTCGAGCGAGTTTGGCATTAGTTCGGTTCCACAACTGGCGCTGATGGGGGATTTTCGCTCAGGTCTTTCAACTTCTTCACAGGAGATGACCCAACGCAGTATGTACACACTCTCTCTCTAGTAAGCGTGTGTGAGCTGACCTCTTTCCAGCGGAACTGTCACGTACGCGATATATCTCTCACACATCTAGCACCTGACGATTTTGGATCCACAATAGTTACGTGGATAACACAACAGCGTTTGCCCACAATCTATCATACATCTCATGGGACGGAAAGGTCATAATGAAAGGAGACGACACAAACACGCTCCAGTCCGGCCAGTACCGGGAGAGGTGCGGCCTGCCCAGGTGACACCATAACTAAGCCCTGACCATCAGCCAGTGTCCGAGTTTCAAGTAACAAGATCTATAATACTGGTCTTTTCATTCTGGACATAAACCGCGCTCCGTGGGGCTGCGGTACGTTCTGTGCTTCTGTTCACGCGTGATCAACTTTAGCGTTAAAAAACATCAGGTGTGTGGCCAGCGTTTTGGACTCTTGGGAATGGCCCATGGCCCAATGTGAGCTATTCTTTGCGATGTTCGACCTTGCACTTATTTTTGCTCTCAGCTGGGGGAAATCGACATTATCGAAGGGGTGCACGACAACGAGCACAATCAGGTGACTTGGCATACCAGCGCAGGTCATCCTCGAGGCGTGGTTGTTCTCACGAGGGTGCTAACGCAACGCTAGGATGCAACCTTACACCATCTAGTGACTTCACTGGCACGAGTGTGGTAAGCGAGTAACTCTGCGCTTCTAAGTACCGGTTTCATTCCTATCAGCAACAAAATGGCCAATCGTACCTCGATTGTGAGGGTAGCCCAACTCTACCTGGCTGTGGTGTCATCGAATGGAGTCAAGCATCATATGGTCCCACCTTCGACGCTCAAGGAGGCGGCGTCTTCGCCATGAAGTGGGACCAAGATGGGATATCAGTTTGTAAGCTTGTTGATAAACTGGTCCCCAAGTGCTGCTGAGCCCCCCTTCTGAAGGGAACTTCTATCGTGTCGCCGTACCTGAGGATATCCAAGCAGGATTCCCCAACCCTGCCGTATGGCCAAATCCGACTGCCACCCTGTTACCTGCAGGTTGCGATCCACTGCTGTATTTCAAGAACCACACGATCATATTCGGTGAGCTCGTTCCCTTCTCACGATGCGATTAGAAGTATTGACGTTGATGAAGACATCACGTTCTGCGGTGCGTACATAATATCCAGTTCCAAGACTCACTTGAATTTATGTCTACTAGGTGACTGGGCTGGTAACTCGTATGCTACATCGGGTTGTCCGGGAACATGTCCCGACCGTCTTATGGACCCAACTAACTTTGTGGTATGGCGTTTCTCTCTCCGTGACCGGCATACTCACCAAGTTGCTTAGAACGCCTCCTGGAGCATTAATACGCTCAAGGTATACCGTCGTCAAAACGTCAAAATTGTGAGCGCAGGCACACCACAAATTATGCATCTGCCCTTCCCATTGTCACTGGCGATCGTCGTGATAACTGCTTTCGTCCTTGCTATGCTTTGATCTTTGTTCTTTCATACGTGCAGCGCAGTTCACTGTAGCCAAGCACATGGACTCTACATGTATCGCGATTGCTACAGTTTTACCTTCCATATTCTATCTTGTAATACCCCGCCAGTTGCAAATTCAGGCGGTTCCCCGAGGCTGGCTCTCAGCGGAGTGACACTGACCCATCCTTTCTCTATGGCCCAAGCGTCAGAGCCCTCTGGCAAAGATGACGGTTGAAGGTCGATCAGGCCGCTCATGTCTGGGGAGAACTGGAATAAAAGATCGGTTGGATTCTTTGGGGAGATATCCGCCGGGGCTTGGGTAACTGCCTGTGCGGATGTCGTGATCGGGGAGTCGGGTCCCGTCTGGAAATCGGAGTGCTCCAGTCCGGATGCCTGTTTGGGGGAGTAGGCTTTGAATAAGCGGTGGTATGTGTTCCGCCAAACACGTGTCCAAATGATGGGAAGGCTACTCTCGTCCAATAGTCCGGGAATCATTGGAATATTTATGCTGTAGAGGTCAACTTCACCGCTCCGCAGGCCACCTCCGTCCTCACCCCAGTTATCCCAAAGATGCCGGATGATCTTCGTGGACAAGGCATGTGCGGGATCGAAAAGAGTTTGGGATGGGTATTGGCGGATTGTTCCATAGGATAGGGCGATGCTACGAATTTGGGAAAGAGAGGAGGACAAGGCTGCGCCGAGCGTGCCAGAAGATAACGAAAAGGCGGCTACCCAAGAACGGTATGAATATATGACACGCCGTCCGTACCTCACCACACGAACTCACCAGAGGTGTTCCTTCCGAGATTAGGTCCAGATACCTGAACGAATTGAGCAGACGGACGGTTTTAGCGTGGTTCCGGAGGGAAAGCGAGCGAGCCTTGACGTACCACGAGATCGATCTCACCAGGATACAAATTGTGTAGTGCGATGTTGGCGCACGACGCGGGGGTCTGTTGATTCTTTTTTAAGATACAGGTGATGACAGAGCGACAGGACTCACGCCGTCTATGAGGATCCATTCACCGATCTCACCCTCCTTGAGGGGTCTCGAAGAGTCCGAGGTCTCGCCAGATCCGTCTCGGACGCACGTTAGGGTTTAGGACAGAACCGAATCTTCCTGGGTAGTGATCTTACCAGGATCCCTGGGATAGTAGAAACGCCCGCGGACGATGTCTTTGATTTGATAGGCCTTCCCTGTTTCGCCCATAGTGAGAATCCTAATCAAACGGTAACCTCAACACAAGCTAAGTTACGAACCAATCCACGACTTTTGCGAGCTAGGGGATAACGACCCGAACATCCCAACCTAGATAAGATACCAGTGAGTCAGGTCTTTATCTGGTGCTGATACAGAATGGATGGGCGGGAAGGCAAACCAAGTGTCCTAGTAAGGTGTTTATATAGTCCAAAGGTGTACGGCGACTCGTAGCCGGGAGGTCCATCATCATTCTACGCAGTCATTAATGCACGAGAACGCTCTGAGAAGGGAACATCGATCACAGTGAAGCAAGACGGTCAATCGTTTCGCGGCCATCGTGACGATAACGAGCGGGGAAGCACCAGATAGTAACCGGCAGTGCTGACTCGGAGATAGTGCTGGTGCACTCGGGTTTGGTGAGTACTACGTAAACCCTGACCATTTTCAACGTGAATACCGACGACTCAAGTATAAACTGTCCAGACGCCCTAATCCATCTCTCTTTCATATCTTCAAAGCCCTTCTGGCCATCTCCAAAGCACCCTCCTTTGTCTTATTTCCACCAATAAATCCGGACGCGTGCACAAAGACACAGCCCTCAATGCCAGAGAGACGGGAGAGCTCTTCGTCTCTGATCCCGCGCCAGGGTTCTGGCAGTGCCTTACGACTCTCGAAGCTTTCTGGAGAGACAGGGACTGCTTGTACGCGCCAATTCCCGCCCGTCTCGTCAGGATAGACGATATAAAAGGGTTGGGTGGGTGCTGGCACGGATAGCTCTTGCTCGAGTTCAAACAAGTGCTCCTGCTGGATGGTAAGCCTCCCAACCAGAAACAATAGATTGAACATGCCTTCCACGGGGCATACTGATCAAATACGATGACCCTACCGCTGGGGTCTACATTTTCGCGTTTAGAGAGCGCGGCGAGAACAATATCGCGGGCTGGGAGCCACGATCGGCCGTAATAACTCAGGCGGCCGAGGAATTCCTCCCCAGCTAGCTGTGAGGCCTTCAAAAACTGTGCCTGACCAAAGAAAAACGTCTACATCGATGCGAAGGACATAAAAGAAAGTTCATACATCAACTGTTTGAGAGTCAAAAGGCTCGTTCCAAGCCGGGTTAAGCCAGCCCACACGAGTTGAAAGATCCGTGCGACTGCGATACTTGGCTTGAATGTCGTTGGGGTACTGTGAAATACCGTTGTCGATTCCATCAATGGCCTCGATGAATTCCTGGGATGCGATGAGTGTGTGGCTAGAATACAGGGGTGTGAAGAGCACCTTGTACAGTTTCAACCAGAGAGTGTCGACCTTTGGATCGTCTGGAGAGATATTCAAATGACCGGAAATTACCTCCCGACCAAAGTGTCTGACAAACTATCAGCAGCGAGGAAGAGACGAGGACGAATCGCCCAACTTGTAGACGAGGCCCGCAGAAGATAACTTTGTCGTGAATCCGTGGCCAAACAGCTTCCACGAAGCCTCGCTGATGATGATCAAATCGTTGGCGACTCTCGTCGTATACAGCTCCAACGTCGACGACTATGTCGCATGTGTCAAGGACATTCGGATCCCGGGTGCGTTTGACACCTATTGCCTAGCTTTAATGATACAGTACGCGGCGACTTCAGCATCAAAAGAGTAACCTGCGTCACCGTACGCCTCTGTGAGTCGTAGCATATAGACTGCGAGTGCCTCATCGCAGTGAAAAGTGCCATTGTGTGTCCCAATGACCTTGAGAACGGATCCATCACTGAACGATCATGGATACGAGCCGATGACACGCACTTTTGACACCCCACCACCAGTTTTCTGCCTTTTCGTCGCTTGTGAAATGTCAGTCGTCGCCATCCGTACGAGTCTTGACCTTGAGAGACACAAGGCCGTTCTTACCCCTTTCTGCATGACTCTCATTGCACACTGTGCTTTATGTCATCAAAAAAAAAAAAGTACATGCGAGTCAAAGCCATGATCAGTGTCCACACGCGATAATGTCTGCGAGCTGGTCAAGTGTCTATGGGTATTATACTTAGTGACGAATTACTACCATTGTCCATGTCCAGGTGATGTGCGCAGAACTATAGTAAAGAAAGGAGAGATCCAATGACTACTCCAAAGAGGCTGACAACCATCGCATTCCGTTGCAAGCGAGTCACCCCAGACACATAACCATCGGGCGGCCCAAATATGCCCCCTTGTCCAGTCTGGCCCGGACTCGGTGCACCTCCTGAACCATCCCCCCCACCGTAGACGCTTGTAGGCGCAGTTGGTAGAGGTG
Organism: Lactarius pseudohatsudake; assembly: GCA_021525015.1. Taxonomy (NCBI): domain Eukaryota; kingdom Fungi; phylum Basidiomycota; class Agaricomycetes; order Russulales; family Russulaceae; genus Lactarius; species Lactarius pseudohatsudake. Next base: position 117,538 of record JAKELH010000166.1, read on the forward strand.
CGGTTGAAGTGGGAGGTGATGAGGTCGAGTTTGATGCGGTTGTCGAATTTCCGGTCGTGTTGCCACTCGGGGTAGGAGTCGGGGTGATGGTCAGAGTGATGGGGATTGTAGCAGTGACAGTGACAGGCTGGCGATTTGGACCGAAGGAGATCCCAACAGAAAGTGAAGTGGAGACGACTACGGTGAGTGAAGGTGATGAAGCATTGTTACTCTGTCGTGCTGTGAGAAGCAGTGGAACGTGTGTCTAATAGGGCTCACCTGAGCGAGAACGCTCATGAGAGTGAACGGAAGTAGAAAAACAGAGTAAAAAAGAAATGAGAGCATAGCGGTGGTGGTAGCGGTCGTAAGTGACGTTCCGAGTCGGCGCCGCGGCCTAGCCTTCCGCTTTCCGAGTCGCGTAGTCTACTAACTTACTTAAACCCGAATCCCTCCGCACACGGATGACCGCCCGATGGACATCGTTCCCATACCCCTTTACACCATTAATTTAATTCTTCAGTATATATGTCCGCCCTCACAGCTCGTCACTCCCATCCCTTCCGATCTACTTTCCCTTTCCCTCCTGCAGAGGCACCGTCTCCTCGACATAACCCTGACAGACACATCTTCCTATCTCACTTGGCCATCGTCAGGTCGTGACCGCGCTATACAACACTTGGAATCTCTCCCGATGCCTCTCGACGAACTCGCCCCCAACTTTCTCGTTGGCTATGCAGCTGACCCGGAGAATGCGTATGCCCATGTTCACGTCAAGTCCACTGGGGACGATGGCCTACGTCTCGTCTTCGAATGGGATGGCCAAGAAAGCTGGAAATACCACGACGCGAACGTGATGCCGTTCCCTCCTGGGACTCATCAATCCTTGAGCGACGCCGTCGCAGGTGCTGACACAATCACTATACCCGTCCCCGAGTCGAAAGGGCCAAAATCAGGAAACGGTGGTGACGATACCGACGACGACGACGATTATTGGAATTCATACGGTGCGGAAGATGCGCACAGCATGCAACCCTCCCCATCTGTGGGTAGAGATGAAGTGGATGCGAGCGAGGACGCGTATTGGGCTCGGTACGCTTCGGTACAAGGTGTGTTTCTGCTGCACGTTTGAAGCCAATCCACGCAATCTGACTGCGGCTTCTGCAGGTTCGGCGGACTCGACGGTCCCCTCCCCTGTGCATAAGACAGCGCGTAAACTTCAAGCACCGCACGAGGTTTCACATGCAGAAACCCTTCCCATCCTTACTGCGGATATCCGTTCCCGTCTTCGCGACCCCAAGGCACCCCCTTCTCCGAACACTCTATCCCGTCGTCTGACCGCCCTATCTCCACGACCCGTGATCACAAGCCCACTCTCGGTTGGCTTTTCTGAACCAGGTCCCGAAGATGATATTCCCGACGCAACAGATGACGATACCGAATCGCCATCATCATTGGTTGGTGAAGAAACCCCATGGGAAACAGGAACCGTCGAGAAAAATCATGAGCCGGTCCCGGCGTTCAACCAAATCACAAATTTGTCCTCACGCCAAGGAGTGGATCAGGGCGACGATGGTCTAGCCGTCCAGGATGCCGTACGAGGTTTATTCTGGTTATGGAAGACAACGAGACGGGGATCTACTCCTGAGAGGACTGGGGAATCATCATTTGACGAACATGATAGAGCGGATTTTCTGCAGCTAGTGGGCAGGGCAATCGCGGTACCTAGATAGTATATCGATCAACAATCGACAACTGAATGCGTTGTAAAACTTGTATCAGTCAACCGGGTGCAAATGTACAAAGTAGCCAATATAGACGTGCAAATAGTTTATCAAATAGTATTGTCTGTCATCCTACTCTCTAACGAGCTGGACTCGGAGCAGCTGGTGGATTGCATAGCTGAGCGCACGCTGCGACTTAGTACCAATCTTTTCTTTTGACACGATCACTGTGTTCACTCCAAGAAAAGCGAATCGTCCATTCGATCTCTGCCTCCGAGTGGACAGTGCGTTCGGGGTTGGAACACTGCTCAGGGTCAGCGCCGTAAGGTACTGGTAGTAAGGTTGCTAGTAGAGTAGCCGCGGGCCTCTCGCCAACGAGCCTCTGCCATATATCTCCGAAGCCAACATCAGGATACCAGGAAAACACCAACAAGGTGGGTGAGAAGGATTAAGACAATATGGGGGAAAGCGAAGGGGTGCGCAAACCTTAGCTGAATGATTTGCGCCTAGCAGGTCGCAAATCACAAGCTTTTGACCAGGAAAGACGCCATGACTCGCACAGGCCGAGAAAAACGACTGATGGATTGCTAATTGCGGGTCGGCCATGTAGTGTGGGGTCCGGGGACAGATTGAGGTAACGTTACGTGTGTAGGACTGACCAACTGTATTCCACACACTGGTTCGAGTACCCACACTAATCGGCGTTACAGAGATTCTAAGAAAAACGTCGTGGAAACATCAACAAGACCGACGCATGACATCGTTTCAATGCCCAAGACGCGAGTAGCATAACCGCCGTTCCACCAGAACAGGAGACTCTGGCTGGTGAACTCTAAGACAATGACCGCAGGAGGGCCTCCCTGTCGGTCACGAGAATTTTGGGATCGCGATCGAGTGTTTTACTGTATGAAGGGCTCAGCTTGAAGAGAAAAACGGCAAGAATCGTACTGAAGTTACCGAAGGGCGATCAATTCAGCTGAAGACATCGTTTTCACTTCAATATCTTCGATGATCATTGAACATTCTCTTCTCCATGGTTCCGACAGTTCATCATCCTCCAAGGGTGCAGTTGTTTGAATGATGCAGGCACGTCCTGACATGGATGCACTCAAAAAGGCAGGACATGGCCTCTCAAAACCGGAGCGGGAGTCAGTGAGAGCCCATGTTCCGTCTGGTATGGTGTGTCCCTCCATGTCAGTAGCATCGCGCAACTGAGCCCCATCTTGAAAGAGAATGAATTTGTCACCCACTTGAAAAGCGACGGACTTCTTCTCATTTAACAAGCGAAGTAAGAGATAGAAGAAGAAACATAATTTTCCTGGATTAGAATTTGGGTAAGTTAGTGACCGTAGTGGACGAGAGGTGCATACGGATTCCTGGTTGAATACCGACTAGGCTCGTGACCAGCCTGTATATGAGGATCGATATACAGGCTGGTAAAACTGAGTTTGAATTCCTATAGCGTTGGTTTCCCACAGTTTCGGGGGCGATTCTGACCTGCCCTAAAGTAAATTGGTCACGTTACTGTAGTATTACCGCAGTAGATTCGTTTGCGTCGCCCTTATATGTAAGTAGGGCGTGTCGTTCTGTGGGCATATGACACTTCTCACTGTGGATGGACCGGACGAAGCTACATAAATAATGTTCATTGGGGTCCGGGCTGAGTACTGAGTACAGAACAAGCCAACATAGTACTCGCGCCTAGATGACCTCTCGACTAACCCATCCCACCACCCGTGGCCCCTTCTCGTGTTTAATCCTGATCGCGCAGTATTCACCCACTCGTGACGGCAAAGAACATCCCTACGTGCGGTCCGTTGCGAGTGCTGGGATATGGCAGTGCGCGACTAGCGGAGAGATCAGTACAGTAACGCATGGACGAGTGACACCACGCACGATTGCCTACACACACCGAGCTCTTCACATCAGCGTACATACAGCAGGCCACAAACAACACACCGCCCGAGGCGCTGGGAACATAATGAGTGTGTATGTTGATAAGTGGCCTGAGCGCACTTAGCGGCTCAATGGACATGCAGATAACGGACTGCTTTAGATTAGATATACAGGACTTGTAGATTAGATTATTTTGATCTTTACAATCTCGGACTTCTTGTATTCTCTTATCTATGACATCACACATGTACATGACATCATGGACCACTCTGGACTGTCCTTGTACTACGTCTATGTACTTCCCTTTGTTTCCTTATCTTTATTGTGATGTCACTATGATATCATAGTCTGGACTCTTCTTGTTCTTTATCGCCTTGTTCTCCTTTACATCCACTCCTTTGTCCGTGTATAGAACAATGCGCTCCTTGTATTTACTGTGACTCTATGTTACCAGCGTCACCCTCTGTAGCAGTATAAGTAGAGTACTTTGTACGCTCTGGCACATCACCAGTTCTCATCTGTTGTGTGCCAGGTATGTCTTCACCTCTGTAATATCACCAGTTCTCATCTGTTGTGTGCCAGACTACCATCTGCTTCACTTGCTTGACTATCTCTGTTGCTGCTTCAAGCCTACCTCCATATCTCACCACAGTCTTCCCAGTCCACTGTGAGTATGGTCTCTATGTATGCTGTTCATCAGGTTATGGGCCCTGGTGCCCAAGCCACTCCACTTGGCTGGTCACTGTGTTCTTAGGATCACACACCAGGCTGAGGTCTGTCTGGGGCCTCACCAGCCTTGCCCAAGGCAGTAGACACTGGGGCGCCAGTGGTCTCTGCTGAGGAACCTCCTGTACATGTACTGCCCAGTAGTCCTACTTTCACCCCCACTGTTTTCCTAGCCCCTGCGCTATGCGCAAGGAGATTGGATCTGGTAGCCCCTTAATCCATATCCAGGTGTGCATGGCCCACTGGGCCGTGTATTGTGGAGCTTAGCGCCAGCTGTCTCTGGTGCTCCACACTGGGCGCAGGATCTCCTCACCATGGGAGTGTAAAACCTGGTTCAGACTCTGGGGGGTGTTCACCTTATGGTGTTCTGCAACCAGATACCTGCCTTGTAGCGGCAATGGGAAAGGATTCAGTGAAGCCACTTGTGGCGATGAGGCAACCAACAGGCCGAGAAGGCTGAGGTAGACAGCCTTGGGCTCTGAAAGCTTCCCTTCATATCCCCCTGACGCAAACTAGTGAGCTGTGTCCTAGACACATCCTGGCTGGCAGCTAGCTCCTAGTATGGCAAAGGGATTATTCATCCTGGGCCTAGCCCTTGTATCACTGGCATACTTCAGGAGGCAGGACGCACTAGCGTTCTGGCCTTACAGATTCACAGACAGGAGTGGTTACCCCCATATCTTGCAACTGTTATGAAGCACTATCGCTGACTGCTCCTTGGCGATAGATAAACCATCCCCATGTCTTCTGCACACTCTTCTCGCACTGCCTCCCCCACCAGTGCTGCCACATCTGGTGCGGCTGGAGGAGCAACGGCAGGTGCCTCATCCGGCCTGCCCCCAATTACTTCTGGGTCCACACCCTCCATGCGCCTTACCAACGCATATGGCAACTCCTTCGGCATGCCATCTGGCATACACCTTGGTCAGTTTGATGGGACCAATTGGAACGAGTGGTCTGGGACCATTGAGGCCATCCTCACGCTGCACGAAGCTGAGGATGTGTTCACCCTCATGGCTCCTCCCTCTGGAGTCACTCTTGATGAGTGGGAATCTGTCCAGCGTCGGGCAAAGGTGTACCTCTGCCTCTACCTCAAACCTGACGTCTACTCCCTCGTTGCCGACCCATACGCCTACCCACTGTTCAAATCAAAGTGGGACAAGCTGAAGGACGTCTATGCTGGTGCTTCGGGCAGCACCACCATATTTAATTTGTGGATTCAGTTAACTCAAGCCCGCCTCGACGACTCCTCTCCAATGGCCTCTCAGTTGGCCAAGCTCAATGAGCTGAGAGTCGGCCTTTCCAACGCGCAGATGGGTGTCACTGACACCCAGTTCTGTCTCATTCTCCTCCACGCTCTGCCAGCCTCCTATGAGGTTCTGGCATCTACCATCCTCGCCAGTGGCGCCCCCTCCAAGCTCAAGCACGCTGAAATAATTGCGTGCATTGTTTCAGAGGAAGCGCGTCGCTCTGGCCCCTCTGGCTCCTCGCTCCACAAGGCAGCCCCCATTAAACCTACTGGTGGTGCACGTAAGAAGAGAGACCATTCTCAGCTTACCTGCCACTATTGTAACAAAAAGGGGCATATCAAGCCTGACTGCAGGCAGAGGAAGAAGGATGAAGCGGCGGGGAAGTTGAAGGACACCGGCAACAAGGCTGCCAACTCTCATGTATTAGGGTCTTTCAAAGTTCCCTTATATTGGCCCATGATTGGACCAATTATTACGTCCATTAATCCGATTTTTGGTGTAAATATTGTGATAATGTGAAAAATAATAAAATAAAAATGGACCAATAATGTCTAACTTTGAAACCCCCCCCCAAAAAAAACATCGATAATGAGACCCCTAATGATTATTCGTGGTCTCCGGCAAACTTCCGGCAAGGTACACTTTTTCTATCTCCGCCTCGTCACGCCCTCTCACGCCCTCGTTGGCCTCGTGGTGGCCTTGTCTGCACCTACTATGCCGTCTGTTCCCATTCACCGCAAGCTGCTCGATGACCTGGACGATGTCGACCGCTCGTTCAAAAGAGCACGCCTTCAAAAGTATCTTGAAGACTCCGGTGTTGCCATCGCCCCAGGTTCTAGTGCTGACCCCGACTCAGATCCGGAGCTCTCGTCCATCTCCAGCCTCAGTAGCATCTCGTCGATAGCATCAGATGATGACGATCAAGTGTCTCATCTTTCCCTTTCCTTCTCCGATGCGGAGGACACTTTCTATTCAAATATACAAGCCGAGCTCGATCAACTACGACAAGACATCCTCACATCAAGAGTTTTGCGCGACAACCCCAAAGTCAAGAAGGCTCCTCAACTTTCTCTCCTTGAACACTGGCGGGAGGGTAACCTTGACCAGTACCGACGCAAGGTCCGGGTTGATCCTCGCATATTTGACGGAATCGTCGAGAAGATCCGCGAGCACCCGATCTTTCACAACAACTCCAACGTCCCCCAGAAGCCCGTTTCCACACAACTCGCCATCTTCCTCTACCGTGCCGGCCACTACGGCAATGCCGCAAGCCCGGAAGCTATTGGACACTGGGCCGGTGTCAGCCCAGGGACCGTTTTCAACTGTACCAATCGAGTTATGCTCGCGTTGCTCTCGCTGCATGACGAACTCGTTCATCTACCAACTTTGGAGGAGAAGGAGAGCGCCAAGGATTGGGTGGCCGCGCAGGTTTGCCCAGAGTGGAGTAACGGGTTCCTTACGGTGGACGGTACAAAGTTTCCGTTATTTCAGCGCCCTGGACTCCACGGCGACACTTGGTTCGACAAAAGCAAAAACTATTCCCTTGACTGTCAGGTGAGTGCCGCCGTCTTCAAGGACTTTTCTGAGCTAACTTTGTGTAGCTTGTGACGCTGCCGGACTCCCTACGCATTGTCGACTATGCTGTGGGACACACCGGTAGCGTTCACGATTCCTGGGCATTCCGGAGCACTCGCATCTTCAAGGAACACGAACGCGTCCTTGCCCCGGGTGAGTGGATATGGGCGGATTCCGCGTACCCATCCGAGACCTGGTGTGTCTCGCCATTCAAGAAGCCGATCGGAGGAGAATTAACTCCAGATCAACGAACATATAACTATCATGTATCCCGGGTATGTCGTGCTTTTATCTCCTAAACGAGTTCTCATGGGGTCAGATTCGCATTCGCTCCGAACATGCCATCGGGCTCCTCAAGGGCCGCTTTCAAGCTTTACGTGAACTCAGGATTCAAATTTCTTCAACAAAGCATCATAAATGGGCCATCGTCTTCATCCGCTCGTGCATCATCCTCCACAACCTCATCCTCCGCCTCGAAGGAGGCGATTTCGACACCGAATTCCGTGAACATCTTTACGAAGCCGGAAGACAGCATGTGCCGGACTATGACGACGCCTCAGAGGGAAGCGGCGATGAACTGCAGCGGGCACGTCGACGGGCTGAGACGGAGGGTCAACGGTTTCGCCGTCATCTTATGTCACGCTTATTTAACAGTCCTACCAGCGGCGCAGAGCGAAGGCAAAGGTAGATTACTTGTGCTCGGACTTGTACATCTTGTAAACAGTATTTGTACTGTTGAACTGAACTAGTGTAATAAGAACCAACGACTCGTAAATACTGGTACAGTGGTACTAGATCCCCGTGCTTTGGAAGTTCGCAGTCTGGTCAGTAGCCGAAAACGAAAAGTTGTCGAGAGTAGAATTGTCCGGTGTTGGCGTTGGGTACATACCCGCTTGAGTTGTTCGCACGAAATTACCAGATTCTGGATCGAAGGTGGGGTTGCCAAGCGCAGGTTGTGCGGCCTGAGCGCGAAATCGAGCGAGCTCAAGCTGGTACTGCATCATCCGCTCCTCGTGTAGTAACTCCTTCTCCCGGTGTTGTAACTCCTTCTCCTGCATCCTCTCCTTTATCTGGAGGCTCCTCTCTTCGGCAGCAAACCGTTGACCGTCACGCTCTTGCTCGGCCTTGAGCTCCATCTTCTGGCGCTTTGCGGCTAGAGTTGCGGTCTTGAACTCGTACGAACCCCTTGCAAGTTCGAGCAGTTTGGCGTGCTCGTTAACTGATGATTCCAAGGAGTTCTCGACACGTGTGCGCTTGCTGGAAGCCGATTTTGATGGGCCCGCACTCTTCGAGCTTTGGTCGGCGGAGCTAGAAACGGATGGCGCCCGAAAGTGGGTCGGAAGGCGGAGGAGGGCAACGGGAGTGTCAGCAGTGGCAGGTTGTTGCTTGGGCTCGTTTTCTGATATGTCTATAGTGAGATCCTGTAACGCGGCGTTGAGTTAGATCCGATCTGATGGTGAGCGACAAAACTACGTGCCTTCATGTTGTCAACTTCGCAGTCGCCGGGAGTGCCGGTGTGCTCCTCATGGCACTCCTCCTGCAAGCCATCAGGCTCCTTCGCGCCAGTGCCTCCATCGGCATCTTGTCGCCCGTTGACCTGGTTCCCAAATAGTGTTTCCATAGCGTCGCCTTCAAGGTCTTGGCCGGGCTCAGATGACACCGAGTGGGGGTTAAAGCTGGGAAGTGTGCGCCAAAATCCGTGTAAACGCTCCCAAGAGGGAAAACCAGACAAAAGTTTATCTAGAGATATTTTTTAGTCGGTGAATGGATAGAGTAAAATGCGACGCACCTAGGAGGTTGGTGAGATTCTCATCCTCCCGAATCTCTTCGACCGTTAGACCTGCACCAGTTCTTCCGAGCTCCAGGTTGACCTCACGGTACTTGCGCTTCAAACTGGAGGATATCAGCTATCACAGCCCATTCGCGGAAACGAGAACTCACTGCATGATCCGGTTCTCGACCGCCTTGGCATACTTTTTTGTGTCCGCTTTCACCTCTTCACGAACCCGGGCATCAGCATCGACGGAAAAGATGTACTCGGCCATCTTAACGTGGAAAGTGGACTTTGAGCCCTTAGCTACACGACGCATCCGATTTTCTTTCTTCGCATCGTGTGACGAGTCGGAAAATAGCCTCTGGCGGTCTTCGGGATTGTCCTCCAGCCAATCGATGAGCCGCTCAGTGCGTGGGTTATCCCACTGGACTCGAGGCGCTTTTTCATCATGGGGCTCTTGGGTGTCGCTACCGACCTCAGTCGTGGCCGGTTTCTTGCCCTGCTTGGCGGTGCGCTTGGTCTTGGTGCCAGGGTTGGCCACGGTGGTTTTTGCTCGCGCTTTGGAGGACATGAGTGTGGCCAAAAGAAGCGACGACGGAGAGGACGACGGAGAGGCAGGGTAGAGACTAGCCACGTATTCGAAAATTAAACTCCGATTTAGTCATCGCCTTCCTTCATCGGGATCAAAATAATTACATGATGGGATGTAGGAGCCCCGACCCGTCCTGAACAAAAAAAATTGGCATTAACTATCCCCTTTTTGATTTTCTGATCGATTTCATTTCCAATTTAATGGCTCCAAAAATGGTATGATAATTAAACGAAAATGGGAACTTTGAAAGACCCTATTAGTACCAACCACCGCCTCCATTAAAGAGGTCGATAGTGAGCCCGCCATTAACTGGGCGGACAATGCAGTTGGTGTTGCCTTGTATGCTGCCTCGCGTGTGCGTTGGATGATGGACAGTGGTGCCACACACCACATCACACCACATCAGTCCGATTTCAAGGACTACACTCCATGCAAAGGTGCTGTGTGCCTTGGAGATAAGTCCACCATCGACCAAATTGGTGTAGGCTCTGTCGTCTTCATCACGAGCCAAGGCCTTCCCATCACCCTCAGTAATGTGCTACACCTACCACAGGTGAAAACACGCTTCTTATTGACGCGTGCACTAGCACAAAAGGGTGCGGAAGTGGCCTTTGACAGTGGCTCATTCAAAATTTCTGTCAATAAAAGCTGTGTAGCTATTGGCTACTTGGAGGACAACCTATGCTGGTTGGACGCTTCAAGCATAGGCCTAAATGCTCACGTCAAAAGTGCTGCCACCACTCTTGATATCTGGCATCAGCGCATGGGACACATCTCCTCTGCTGCTCTTAAGTCGTACGGTCCCTCTGCCACTACTGGCATGGACATTGACAGCTCTACCACGCATACTGCTGTGTGTCGTGGGTGCGAGTTGGGTAAATCCACTCGCCAACCTTTCTCTGTGTCCTCCACCAAAAGGACAACCCGTATCTTTGAGATTGTACATAGTGACCTAGCCGGTCCAATGCAAACTCAGTCCCTACAAGGCTCCGCGTACACCGCCACCTTCATAGACGACCACTCCAAGCATGCAGTGGTGTACTTCATTAAGTCGAAGGATCAGTTTGTGAAAGCGCTGCAGATGTTTTTGGCCTGGGGTGAAACCCAGACGTCCCATAAACTGCGCGCACTCCACTCTGACCGCGGAGGCGAGTACATGGCGAGCCAAGTACAGGACATTCTCAAGCAGAGAGGGATAGAGCATCACCTTACGATGCCAGGTTCACCACAGTCGAACGGGAAAGCCGAGCGGTTTAACCGCACCATTACGGACAAGGCAATGGCCATGCTACACACAGCTGGCATGTCCAAAGGCTTCTGGGAGCATGCTATGAGCACTGCGGTACACATCTATAACCGCTCTCCCACCCGTACACTTAAGTGGCGCACACCTTATGAGCTCTGGTACTCTGGCAAAGTACCAGATGTCTCACATTTACGCATCTTTGGATGCAAGGGGTACATGCACGTACCCGCTGATAAGCGTCGCAAATTGGATGCGAAGGCCATTGAGGTCACGCTTATTGGGTTTGAGCCCGAATCAAAGGGCTATAAGCTCTGGGACCGCTCAACCCGCTCTGTCCGTTTGTCCAGGGATGTGACATTCAACGAGAGTAGCTTCCCGTCCCTTCAGGGTGTTGAGACACACCCACCACTTTCTCAAGTGGCTTCACCACCACTACCTCCACCAGTGATTGCCGTACCTAGCACGTCGGCGTTACCACCACAGCGAGCACCCTCCCCCACGCACTCTGACAGTAGTGAGGAAGAGGATGTTGAGGATATTTTAGACCCTAAACCAGAGCGCCCACACACGCCACCACCACCACCTGCCCTGCCCACTCTGCCCACCACTCCTAAGCGTGAGCACATCACTCCCACTTCACCACCGCCGCGTCAAAGTGCAGTACGCATTGCGCGCTTTGTCCCTCCTCCCTCACCAGATATGCCTGGTGGCTTTGAGGATCGTGCACAGTGTAGTCAGCTGCTGCGCGAGATGGACAATGCACCGAGACGCTCTACCCGTGCACCCGTACCCAATCCTCGCTACTTCGGTGGGGACAATATGGCACTGCGCGGTAGACGGCTGGGATATGCGGAGCTGTTAGCTGCAGCTTACGTTGGCAGAGACCCTGCAACCTATGCAGAGGCCATGCGGTCTGCAGATGCAGATGAGTGGACACTGGCGTGTCAGTATGAAATGGATGCGCTCGCCAAGAATGGCACATGGGAGTTAGTGGATCTCCCGCCTAATCGCAAGGCAGTAAAATCCAAATGGGTCTTCAAGCTCAAGGTGGATGGCCGCTACAGAGCTCGCTTGGTGGCTAAGGGGTTTACGCAAATCCCTGGCATAGATTTTGATGAAACCTTCTCTCCCGTCGCACGATTTGAGTCGCTGAGATTACTTCTGGCGTTGGCCGCGCTGGAGGACTGGCACATCCATCAGATGGATGTCAAGTCCGCGTTTCTCAATGGCGTGCTTGATGAGGAGATATACATGGAGCAGCCACAAGGTTTCACCACTGCTGGTGCAGAGACGAAGGTGTGTCGCCTTATTAAGGCGATATATGGTCTCAAACAGGCCTCCCGTGCATGGAACTTGCAATTCCATGGAGTGCTCATTGCACTCGGCTTTAAGCGGACGTTTGCCGATGCCGGCGTATATGTGTTGCCTCAACGAGAGGGGGATGGACCACTCTTCGTTATCGTTTACGTTGACGACATCACAATAATGGGTGCTTCTATGGAGAAGATCAAGCGTCTTAAGTCAGACCTTTCTGAGCGCTATGAGATGACAGATCTCGGGGAGATAGACTCCTATCTTGGTATGCGCATTGTGCACGACCGCTCCCGGAGACGCATTGAAATAGACCAGTCTGGCTATATCAAGGATGTCCTTGAACGCTTTGGCATGTCTGATGCCACTCCACACTCCACACCCTTGCCTGCTGGTGCTGACGAGCACCTTCATAAATATATGGGCCAGGCTTCTGCCTCTGACATTACGCACTATCAATCACTTATTGGTAGTCTGCTGTACGTTCAGATTGGCACAAGACCTGACATTTCCTTTGCTGTATCACGATTGGCGCAGTATGCAGCGAATCCTTCCCCCCAACATCTACAGCTTGCGATGTACGTCCTGTCCTACTTAGTAGGCACTATAGACATGCGCATAGTCTACGATGGCGCCAGTGGAGATGGCCTTCATGGCTATAGTGATTCTTCCCTGGGTGACCAGGTTGATGATAGACACTCCACTTCCGGTTATGTGTTCCTTTTAGCCAATGGTGCAATAAGCTGGTCCTCGCGAAAGCAAAAGACTGTGGCCCAAAACACTACAGAGGCGGAATACATGGCTATGACCGACGCGGCCAATCAAGCCACTTGGTATCAGAGCTTCCTTGCGGAACTCGGGTACGAGGTCGACGACCCCATCCCACTGCATGGTGACAATAAGGGTGCCATTGACTTGGCCTTGAACCCTGTCACTGGGAGGCGATCCAAGCACATTGCCATACGGCATCATGTCATTAGGGAGTACATCGAAAAGGGGACCATCACCCTTATTAGAACCCCTACACTGGAAATGGTTGCAGACGGCTTCACTAAGTCACTCGCACGCACCCTGCTCCACCAACATAATATAGACATGGGCTTGTGCTAATCCTAGATTGCTGATCACGGGGAGATGTTGATAAGTGGCCTGAGCGCACTTAGCGGCTCAATGGACATGCAGATAACGGACTGCTTTAGATTAGATATACAGGACTTGTAGATTAGATTATTTTGATCTTTACAATCTCGGACTTCTTGTATTCTCTTATCTATGACATCACACATGTACATGACATCATGGACCACTCTGGACTGTCCTTGTACTACGTCTATGTACTTCCCTTTGTTTCCTTATCTTTATTGTGATGTCACTATGATATCATAGTCTGGACTCTTCTTGTTCTTTATCGCCTTGTTCTCCTTTACATCCACTCCTTTGTCCGTGTATAGAACAATGCGCTCCTTGTATTTACTGTGACTCTATGTTACCAGCGTCACCCTCTGTAGCAGTATAAGTAGAGTACTTTGTACGCTCTGGCACATCACCAGTTCTCATCTGTTGTGTGCCAGGTATGTCTTCACCTCTGTAATATCACCAGTTCTCATCTGTTGTGTGCCAGACTACCATCTGCTTCACTTGCTTGACTATCTCTGTTGCTGCTTCAAGCCTACCTCCATATCTCACCACAGTCTTCCCAGTCCACTGTGAGTATGGTCTCTATGTATGCTGTTCATCAGTGTATACACGAGCCAGAGTGAGGTCTGAATGATCTGAACAACCGAACGTGACTCTGGATCCAGGTGAGAATTGTTTGCGTGTGTTCAATAGGTTATCTTTCAACTTTGTTGCGCAGTCGTAAAAATTATCGGCAGTGGAGATGAGGGATGGTGATGATTCGTGGAGCAGTACAAGGATGTCGCAATGCCATCTAGGATAATCACAGCTCCCCGTGAAGCGGCGTCGCGGACAATGTCGTACAGTACTTTAGGGTAGGTCAGAATCGTGGGAAAACCAACGCTATAGGAATTAAAACTCAGATCTCCCGGTCTGGATATCGCAGGTTTACCTTCATATACAGACGGTCACCGGTCTAAATACCGACAACCACACCACCGCACACAATGTCATTCGCACATGACTTGAAACTTTCGTAAGCAGCTTTGTATTCTTCGTAAACAAGAAGAACTTGAAGGGAGAAGAAGCGTTTCAGTCCTAGATTGTCGATATGTGCCTGTGGTAGATACTGTAAGTTGCCATGGCCGGGTACATCCTGCAATAGGTCGTTGAGATCCTTCCCCCAAGATGCATAGTACATGAGGTGGGCAGCTTCCAAAATTATCCGGCTTGTTGCCACCATCGGGAGAACTGTGGGAGGTGTCAGAAACTCAGCACCATCATCGGCAAGGTCTGTGAATTATGAAGGGACAAAAATATTGAGTTGTTAAATGTTTAATCTTTGTGCAAAGGTCTTCGTCTATCTTTTTTTTTTTTAACACTTGTTGACAGTTGTGCTGACAGGTTGCTCGCGTAGCACAACTCGGTTGACAGATTGCTCGCGTTTCAGTGACAGGTTGCTCTTGATGGATGACAGGTTGCTCGGCAAATTCCACCGGTCCGGGTGACTACTGTTCTGCCGGTCTCTGCTAGTCCTGCTAATTCTCCGCTCCTCTCCAACCGATGGCAAATGCATGCATGCCATGCATGTAGTAGGCACCTCTAGACACATATATAGATGAAGCAACTAATTTACATTGCACAAATAACCATAGTTTGAATTGTTCAACACTGTTACCCATCCCAGGATCCCCACGGTGCCGCTACCTGCTATAAAAAGCAATTCAGTGGGATGTCATGCGTTTAGAACCGCGACATACAGGGGGAAGTTGGCCTGCATCACAGTACAACTTGAACCATTAGTAATTGAGACATTGTATAGGCACTGTGAGCCTCGTACCACCGGGTTCGTCGTATCTTCAGCTCGGTTGGATTGCCGACAACAGACAGTCGGCAATGCGGACTTGACATGTGGGTGGTCACGTGGACGGTAACACATCCTTCGCTGGCATGCTCTTTTGGTTGGCTAGCCATGGACAATGTGCACGAGATGGTGATTGTTGAGCCAGACATGGAACCACACCATTTCAACCACACGGTCCATTGCTATAGTCTATATCATTGGCAAACTTTGCCCCTCACCCTCACCCCCATCCTCTTCATCGTCGTGACACAACCCTGGTGTGAGCACCATCACGGACAAGCAAGCAGCGTCTCGTCGTCTTTCCGTCTCGTCGTCTTTCCGTCTCGTCGTCTTTCCGTCTCGTCGTCTTTCCGTCTCGTCGTCTTTCCGTCTCGTCTCGTAGTCGTCGCCGCCCTCTCTGACCCCGGACACCCGCGGAATGCCACCGGACGACTTGCCTCGGACGCCTTGCCCGAGCCCTCCTTTCATCATTTCGCTTGCCTCTGCGTCGATCGCAGACGTTCTCTTTCAACCTGTCAATTCTCCCTCTATCACTCCACTTACCTCTGCCTTTACCCTTTGTCTCTCGCCAATCCACCCTGTCGGTTGCTCCTAGTCGCTCGCAAGACGGCGTTGGAGATCGCGTGGGCCATTGCGCCGCCGATGGAGTCGGACGAGGAATCATTGTCATGCGTCACCGTGTCTTGATTCCCTTTGTCCGCATATTTTGTATGCCGTGTCTCCCCTTTACTTAGATGATCGGTTTCCGTTTCTCGTGTCTGCGCCCATATCTCTTTGACTCGTTTGTCTGCTCGTTCCTGTGCCACAGCTCGCCCCTGCCTTACCGTACTCGCCATACCCGCGCTCGTACCTTCTCCCCGTTCCCTTCTCTTACTACACTTACGACTTGGTTTCGGAACGCATTGTATACCGGCTCGCATGTATATAAACCGCTCGCTCTGATTCGAAATATCATCGTTGATCTCCTCTCCTCATCGTTTACCTCTAAGTCCAGCCTACGCCGCGCCAGCCCAAGAAGCCTCGCCACCGTCTAAGCCATTGCCATTGCCATTGCCATCACCATCGCCGCCTTTGCCTTCTGAGCCGCCGACCTCAGATTTGCCTGCAAAGAAGAAGCCACGCCGTCGCCATAGTCGTCGCCATCGCCATCGCCACCTTCGTCATTCAAGCTGCTAGCCTAGCCACGCCCTCGCCTTCGCCTTAGTCCCGAGCAGCCGCCTTCAACCCCTTTCCCCAATGTAAGCCGCAGAACCTCGGACGCTGTCCGCACGTCTTAGCCACCACCCTTTAACTCCTACCCATCTCGCATTCGACGTTCTCCCCTCTTCTTCTTACTCATCACGCTTCGCTTCATCCCGTTTCGCCTCGTCCCACCTTTGCTCGCTCTCGGGTCATCCCCTCTTGGCTCGTAAGCTTCTGTAACCCCAGCACGGGATCCTCTCCGCCTCGAACTCACACGGACGTCGCTCCGTACAATGACACACGGCGACTCCATCTCCACGCACGACACCACCCTCCTCTCCCATTACAATGGGCAGGGACGCGGCCCCCGATACCCCTACTGCTGCCTATCACTGACAACCCCGCACCACCATCAGGCGACACTTTCTCAATCTGCGGCGATGCACGTCTTGCCGACCCTATGGCGCGGTACTTGTATTTGCGACTCTCCACACTCGTCTTCCTCCTTCCTCTCTTCCTTCTCCTGACTGAATCTGTGCGCGTATTGATCGTTTTGTATGTGTTCCAGTTTCACCTCGCTCCTGTGGTCTGGGAAAGCCATCAACACTGTGACCGCAAATTAGGATGAAATTCATCCTATAAGTCATCCTATGTAAGGCTTAAACGACATCTTTCATAGGATGAATATCAGTAGGCCGCGCGTGATTATCAGCATCAAGTAGGATGACGAAATTAGGAGTAAGATCATTCTATATTTGTACAAAATCATCCAATCCAAAAAATCCAAAAATGACACACTGTAGGCCAATTTTAGGATGAAAATCAGTAGCAATTATTGCATGAAAATCAGTATTTATTTCGACTGAAAATCAGTCTTGTTCATTGGATGATTTTCAGCACTCCTTTTTAGGTTGACCCGATAAAAGAAAATTCTATTTTCACTAAACTAATACACATTAAATGACTACACGCCGTCGCCATCATCGTCGGCCTCGCCGGCGTCACCGTCGTTCCTGCCTCCGTGCTGTTCCCCGCCGCCGCATCACCATCGTTCCTGCCTCTGTGCTGTTCCCGCCGCCGTGTCACCGTCGTCGTTGGTGTCGTAGCGGTGGGGGTTGCGTGCCGTGTGGCGGTGGCGTTGCGACGGCTCTTGTGCACTGTGAGGGGTGGCGGTGGCGGCGAACTCGTGCGTGGCGATGGGTTGGAAGCGGCGGCCATGGGCTGTGTACTGGAAAGGGGAGGCGGCCACGGGGACTTAGGTTCGTAGCACAAAAACAAAAAACAAAAGAAAACATATCTTTAAGGGGCCGAAGCCCAGCAGCGGCGGGGGGTGTGGCGGTGGCGTTGCGGCGGCTCTTGCGCGCTGTAAGGGGTGGTGGTGGCGGCGAACTTGTGCGTGGCAATGGGTTGGAGGCGGCGGCCACGGGTTGTGTGCTGGAAAGTGGAGGCGGAGGCGGCCATGGGGACTTAGGTCTGTGGCACAAAAACAAAAAAAAACAAAAGAAAATGTATCTTTAAGGGGCCGAAGCCCAGCAGCGGCGGGAGGTGTGGGGGCCAAGGGACAGGGCGTGGTGGTGTGGAGGATTGCGTGCCCGCAATGTTGTCCCTGGAGTAGAGGGGGTGGCCGGTGTGCAAAGGCAATACCTGGAAGAGGACCATTAGAAGATTAGTTAGAAGGAAAAAAAAAACAAAAAAAGAACAAACGCACCAGTTCAGTTGTTCAGTACGTTCAGTTGTTGAACGTTGAACGTTGAAACGTGAAGTGTTGAAGGGTGCCCGGTGTCGACGTGTCAGGCTCACTTTCCCACGCCGCAGATTCAGCCTCCGCCAGACCTTTTTTTTTTCTAAGTCGAGTGTGCGTCTACTACCACGACTGTGACCGCCACCGGCCCCACCGATGTCCACCACCGACGCCACTCCCACACACGGACTCCGACCGCAAGCCACCACCACCACTCCGAGGCGAGCCCCACGCGACGACGCACACGGCATGGTGCAAGCCGCCCGACGACGACTCGCATGATGACCACCGATGGCGCGAAGATGTGTGACAACGGTGCGACGATGGCGCGAACGATGGCGTGACCACGACACGACCACGGCGCGAGTCGGCCGCGCGAAGACTACGCCGACGGCCGTACAATGACGGCGCGACCACGACCGCTACCACGACGACTACCACGACCACGACGAAGCAGCCGGTGACAAAGCGGCGGCAGAGGGGACGGCGGCGGGGACGACGGGAATGGCAACAGCGGGATTGGGACGGCGGTGTGGGGGATGCCAACTCAGACAGATATCGATATCGATGTGTGCATGTTGTGCTAATGTTACTGCAGATATAGGATGATATTCATCTGTGATTTTCAGTCATCCGGTCATAGACGTGCTTTAGGATGACAATTTAACACTGTTTTGTTTTGCATGATTTTCAGTAGGTAATAGAATCATTTTATTTGGATGATTATCAGCACCACAAGTTAGGATGAAATGAAATCATCCACTAAGTCATCTACACTAGGCTGAAATCTGAAAATCATTACCAGATTGGATGATTTTGATCCAAATTGACGTTCACAGTGCAAGACTTGTCTAGTCTCACTCTGTTCTCGCACTTCGTCTTAGTCTCGGACTTGGGCTTCTTCCTAACCCCCTTTCTTCTTCACCACCCTCTCCCATGTTTACTCACACATGCGCTTTCGAGCTCATACAGGGGTGATTCACAAGATGAGAGGGGAATTGAGGTTCAGGGAACAGTGTTTGTGAAGCCGAAGATGTGTATATGAGAAGCTATCGTAGTTGAATACAATAGGTCGAGCTTAGAGCTCTTTGGGGTTACTACCAATCGTCCTTAAGTACTACGAGAATGGAGTCGTATGAGAGTCGAGTCATTGAGCCACTGAGTCAGACAGAACGTTGAGTCAACAGGTTGTGATAAAAGAAATGAGTCGGAACTACGAGTCATGAAGCAGGTGGGGTACAATTGCAACGCGAGCCACACCAGCCTCGTGTGCACTGGAAACTGTAAGATGAACAGTAGAATCAAAAGTTGCTTAGTATTCTCCAGTGAAGGTCTGAACAGAGCATACTGCATCCATAGCTGCATCAAAGATTGTGTGGATGGTCAAATCTTCACACAGTGGTTTGCTCACTCTCGGCACAATATGTTCGTCGATGAGAACATCTAGCTGGTGGAAGCAAGTGTGTGCGAAGACCTCAGCCTAGAGACAAGTGAGTAACGCGGCAAAAGGATTTTGGAGATACTTACCCCATGTTCGTTGATAAACGGGACGAATTTTATCTGTGAGATATGAGCCAGAGATGAATAAATTTGAGTCATTAATAAAGTACGTACTGTCAGGGTACCAAGTGGCGAGAGGGGGAAGTATTCATCCCCACACAGCAGCTTGACAAACTTGCAGGCACGGTCTGTGCCATCACCCCCAAGGATGTAATGTCGGAGATGTGCCATAAAGAGGCCCTCGAGACGAGGGTAGTCAAGCTGTTCATTCCACGCGACTGCCGGTTGTTGTTGGTCTTCAGTTGACCTGGTACTCAACCTTCTGATTACCTGCCATGGCGACGTTACAATCCGACTGGCGTAGATATCTTTAATGACACCATCAATTGTTGCAACTATTTCGTCACTGTCTGGCTCATCACCTTGTTCGATAGTATCGAACAAGGTGACAAATGGAATAGTGTCAGGAATGAGGGTCAGATTGATCCCACTTCGGAGTGCGTTGATTCGGGCTTGCTTTGAAATGGACTCCACGTTGGAACCAAAGACAACACTCAGTCGAAGTTGTTGGTCAACGGCAACAATATCTAGGCTGTCAGTTAAGGTGGCGAGATCCACAATCTAAACTAAATTGTCAGTGACTGTCGCAAGTAGGGAAAGATATGGAAACACACCTGTGTGCCATCAAAGGATGTACAACTGGCGATGAGCGTCCAGGGGTCCCTCCTCACATCTAGTTCTAGTACTGTTCTTCCGCTTCTTGTGATCATCGAAGGTGGCCATGTCTGGAGCCGTGCTTCAAGAGATGGCTGTACAACTTTAAGAAAGTCCCGAGATATGGCCTCGTCTATGTTCCCGTGCGCCAGATACAAGATGAGGGATGGAGAAAGCGGACCCGGGATCAGGCCCCAGATGATTGAGATACGAATACAGAATCCACATCCTCGCAAGTACGCTTGGTCGTCTTCTGTAATCCGTGTTGCAAGTATGTTGGGCCGAAGAGAAATCGTCGTGAAATCAGAGTTGTCATTTGTCCAGAATCTCTCCCCGGGCCCATGGCCTAGGGAGAGAATGTCGCTCCACATGGTGGACCAAATGGCCCGCAACACGCCATCGCCAACTGAGTCGCCTCTAAGATAAGGTCAATGCTGAATAAAGGCAGAAAATATGTGCTACGTACACAGAAACTCGTGGGATTCCATTCATAATGGCGTCCATTGTGAAATGATTGACGTCGCATCCTGCCTCCGGTTCGGGGAGGTCTGTGTTGTTGGCAAGTGCCATAATGGCAGACCATAGACCACGCGCTGCGACTTGAATACTTGATGCATGGACACCAATTCGTTCAGCATTGACGTCGCTTTGTTGGGCACGTAGACAGTCAGTCCAAGCATCAAGGAATGGGGTGTCATGGACTCGGACATCCAAGTCGTCGCCGGTGGCAGAGGATTGAATAGCAAACATTGGGGGTATTTCGGGGAATGGCACCAATGCAGGGGCGGAAGGTGTTTCAGTGGTTGGAGAAGACCGGATACAAGTCATAGGAAAAGGCCGGATGGGTTGAGGCCCATAATGGAGCGTGGGAGTTGGTGGTGAGGGTGAACGTCTAGTAGTGAATGATGGAGGGGATGGCAAGAGAGGACTCAGACTTCCACCCCAGACACGTGGCCCCCATGGTGAAATCGAAGGGGAACAAGATGCCGGACGAGGGGATGGTGTGAGGGTCCTGGAGACAGACAGTGACGTCAGGTGGTTGGTGGTGATACGAGACGAGTGTTACGTTCCTTCCAGGACGTATCAATCCGACTTGGATTAGGGACCGGTTTGCTGAGGGTTGAGGCCAAACAGAGGCAACGGCGATACGGAAGTCGAGAATGATGAAGGAGAAGTCGGCGTACGACTTATAGTGGAAAGCTGATGACGGCGAAGAGGCAAGCACACACACAGGGACTAGGAGCTAAGGCGCAGGAAAAGGGAAGGTATTCCTCAAGATATCAAAGCTAAGGAGTCTGCACGCAGACGTCCTTCTACTTATACACAAGGGATGGAGCTTTGAAGCCCAGCAACCCTAATACACAGCCATGAACCCTAATATGAGTATCCAATGGCATAAGGCTCTCGATCAATCATCGGTCAGCAGTCACATCAGTCACGAGTCACAATCTGCATCACATGCTATCAGCCAGTCCGGGCACAAGCTCATCCGGACCCTTCTGGACAAGTCGAGGCAGGCCACGTGCCAGGGTCACGTGACGGCCGTCTTCCACTCCTCTACTCCGGTGGGGGACTCACATCGCGGTACGTCTGGTCACCATTCTTCACCCAGTCCAACAACTCTTCCTTGGTTGTGACGCTGTACGCGTGGCTGTCTTCCTCGCGGGGGTACTCCAGGGGCTCAAACGCAACACGAGCCAGGCTGAGATGGTGGAGGTTCTGAGTCAGCAAGGGCAATCTGCGGTGGAGGTTAATTTTCAGTGTTCCCTGCGGAAGACAGAGGTGCCTGGGACGTACACATTGGGGCCAACATTCTGTTGGGCCGTCACGCGGTTCAGTCAACATGGGGGTGGTAAACCCTTTATATAGGAATGTGCTACGGCAGAAATGAAGTACACCGTCAACAACCTGTGTGAATACAGACATGTATGGCACTGAAATGGACGTCAACTATTATGTACTACTAGGCATTATACGGAAGACATACCGATAAAGATTAGTATTTGCCTCTCCTCATAGTATTTCTTGGAAATAGCGTCCATTGCCTGGTATGTCAGTGATTCGGTCGAGAGATCCCCTGAGCCAATTTGCAAGATCCCGGAATTCCCACGTCCCAGTTTTCCCTTCTTCAGACATATGAGTATGTTGAACAGGCGTGGTGGTCCTGGTGGAGACTCCAAGTCAGAAGCCCGGGACTGAAGCTTCAAGTGAATCATCTCATCAACATGCTCGTTACGTGGCATGGAAAGCTCGTTTTCATCGAAGAACCGTGTGAGCTCCACACTGAGCGTGGGGTAGACTAGGTCGTCGGGATGGCCTTCTGCCACATAGTCAAATGCAAGACGTTCTTGTTTTGCCCGGTACAAGAACAGGGCGATCTTGGTAAGAGTGGGTGGGTGAATGGGTCGCAACCGCGCCTTTCCCAAGGGCGCCTCAGAGCAGTCCCCACCAAGCTAGGCAATCATAATCGGATTAGTTTTGGAAGCGCAAGTAAAAAGTGAAGGTGTCATGTGCTCACGGCCTGGCAATCAATGACCACAGTTACTTCGTATCTCATACTAGGGCACATACCATCTAAGAACTGTGATACCCGACCTTGGCCCCTCTTCCTCTTCCCTAACACTTTTGTGCTGGCGACAGTGAATGGTTGTGGGGAAGTATACATACCATATGGGAGGGCTACGGCAGCCCTAGCAGTAGACGCGACACCAAGGGGCCGGAATGCGGTGCTGGGGCCTGGGGGGTAGAATGGTGCAGTCGTTCTGAGTCCCACAGCACTCTGGCTAGAGGCATGCAGTTGTGAGGGCCGTGGTGAGAGAGGTGGGGGAGCAGGAGTCGGCTGAATGGCACGGTGTGGGGGTACTATGGGATGTGACAGACACGAAGACGGTGGTGGCCCAGGCACACGAAACATAGCAGCCCGAGAGGAGAGTCTCGGGGCAGGGTCGTGTTGTTCGTATGTCTCCCCACAGTGGGTGCATACGCTGTTCAGACTTGACACAGATGGGTGGTCGTCCTAGAAGGATTAGTTGGCACCAGTCTCCGGGGTTTCTGTAAGAGCATCTCACCGTCTGGAACAATTCGTTTATGGTCACACATTGGCGTGTTGCAAGGTCATGCCTCTGTAGAGCATGCCCACACTGGCAGACACCATGTTGTTCTGACAACTAAAAGATTCGTAAAAATGTTTGCTTGCTTAGAAATATGAAGCTTACTTCTGCGGCTCCTGCACACTGACACGCCTGTGAGCCAACCCCTCCACAACTACCGGTGAACATCTCAAATGAAGTCGCGACAGGTGTGCAGCCCTTTTAAATTCACAGATGCTCTGCTTCACCCTCGCAACTACAGTATGCCTCAGTCCACATATGTCTTGGTCTGGAAGATCCACGGGTGGCGTCCAGTGCTTTGACTGCATTGAGACACTGAGGAACCCGCTGTTGTGATGTATCCCTATTCCATCAAACGCCGCCTTGAACGCCGCTCTTGGATTTGTTCTAACATGACACACCAAAAGCTCTCCCTCCTGAAGGTAAGGATTACAGGTAATCCTGAGTCACTTTGAGGATTGATCATGGGCATGGGTGCTGGTGGGTTTGACGGGTGCTGGCAGTTTTTTGGGGGTCACATGCCGAACGAGGGGGTAACAGAGGCAACACGCGCGTTCCTCAATTCAGAAAAAACAGGAGTTTAATTACATCCGTAGCTACCCTCGGGCCAGTAAGGTAACAGCGGGAACAAGTAGAAAGGTGACATAAGAGGGTGAGAATAAATGGGGTGATGGAAGCAGGACGAGAACAGCTTGAAGACGTGATGGAATGACAAGGTACACCACCAAGCCAGTGAAATACGAGCTGCACGGGGGTGTGTGAACCATATATTAGCAAGGGTCGGACAAATAAAGTAGATCGGCTTTGCCTTTGCTAGAGACAAAGAGCGACGTGGCCGAGTTGGAGGCAATCGACGAATGGAGCAAATTGAAAAGGCACAAAAGGAAGCATTGCGATGGGCGTCAATCAGTGGTGGCACAAGGCCCGAAGATGTACAGCCCATGAACGATTACACTGTGAGCCATTTGGTGAGGCAATTGGTGTCGGCAACTCGGTGTTGGTGTCAATTGTGAGGGTGAGCAAGAGAATAACGAGCAACAGCAGAGAGGGAGAATGTGTGTGTGTGTATATGAGGCTAAGGAGGAGTAAGATGTATCAACTGATTGCCGCGACGGAGGGGTGACACCGTGGGAACCCAAATCTGAAATGGTAAGTTAGCTAGGCCGATAGCAATACTGCAAATGTACAGTTTCAGGTCTAATGCTCGGGCTAGCCTCAGCTCTATTAGAGTTCAAGCATGAGAAAAGGCCCAAGCATCAAGCATGCGCTGAGAACTAACCTGGTAACAGGACCAGGCTGTTCTCCCCGCTCCAGTGAGCTCCAGACTCCTGCCCTGACACTTTGGCATGTGTCGGGCGGTGCTTCTGCAGGCCATCCTCATAAACAACGTTGATGTGGCAGGGGGCTGCGATGTCAGCATGCCAGATGTCCTTGGCAACAGAGCACTCAGAGCTGAGGAGAGTCGGGTGAGAAAATGGGGCGGCCCCGTGATGCAGCCCAACCTCGACTCACTATGCTAATCGTCCTCCATCGATTATTGTTGGTGGTGTGTCTGCAAGCATGAGGGGAGTGCAACAAGAAGGCGCGAGTCGCAACGGCTCACCGCGTGAGATGTGGGACCTCTTCTGAGTTCAGGCAGGGCCAGAGGCAGGCTCCCTGGCCGTGATTTCTTCATGAATTAGCCTGAGGACGGGGCATGGTGTCAACGAGCATGCAGCACGAGGCAGGTGGGAGAAAAGCAGACTTAGAGGTGCGACATTATCGACAAATCTGGAAGGCGTCAGCCGCGTCACCGACGCCAGCCGATTGGACAACAGGTGGAAAAGTGCCGGGTCAATGACATTGCAAAGGACATGGCCTGCCTGCCCTGGTGGATGCGATGCTATGGTGTTGTTGGGGGGCGAGTGAGATGCGACAACGATGTTCGTCACTGCCCACCCCTGTCTGACCTCACGTGCAGATATTCCCATTTTGGTAATTGGGGGCCGATGAGATGCCATACCAAAAGTGACATTGCACTGCGATCAGAATATCCGCCAAGGCACCCGATATCGACCATAACTAACAAAGCAAGGTATCAGGTGGTACGGCCAATTAAACCTGCACGAGAGTGCGTACGTATAGTGCTGCCTTGGTAACCATACTTCTCCCCAACTATGAGGGACTAAAACGCTGTGTGAGAAAGACGATCCGGCGAAAGTATGGTACTGACTTTGCTGCTCGCCCACGTCGCTGCAACTGATTGAGTCACCGCAGCCTGTGTTCAGGAAAACGTAAGAAGCTCAAAGAATTTGGGGACAGTCAGGTATACATACGACAGTGATGATCCAACAGATCCACGACGACCGGTCGTTCAGTGTCCAAATTCAATAACAGAAGTATCCTTGAACAATGAGCAAAATAACTGCGGCAATGACAGGAATATCTATGGGGGTAAAATGGGAATTCCCGAGGCATTCCATGTCACCAAATCCAGCAACAAACCAATAGTAGATATCGGCCCCAGTCAGTGCAGTTTGAACCGTCTCCAGCAGGAAGACGAAATAAGCTGCTCAAAGTTCACCTTGACATCACAGAGCTTCCGAGTAATGTCAAAGACCAACCTAAAAACTTTATGGATTGTCTGTCGTTTGGAAAAATATAGCTGCATACATCTGAACATCTGTGAGTGGAATAAGCTGAGCTTTCAAGGGAAATGCCTCGTACAAATCTGGACGCAGAGAATGCTGTACAGAGCCCAGTTGAATAGAGGGCCGAATAGCTGCATACAGAGTTGGGGATTATCAGTTGCATTGATGATAAAATGAGGCCAAACGCACAAGAGGGGCAGTTCTGCGGAAGATCGTATGACAAGTGGGAAACCGCTAATGTAAATTACTGAACTTACAGTCCGATGATGTCCGGGGAAGCAGTTGGTGACTCAGAGGACTCGGTCATTCGATTCATGTTGTAGTAGACTTCGAGAAGTAGACTGTGAGCAGTGGGGACATGTAACGCCGTCACTGGCGTTTAGTCCGACTTGGACTTCGCAAGGGCGTAGAACGACTTAGCAGGTACGGGGACTCGTATAGTCACGTGATGACAATACACGGTCTTGCTGGACACGTGATTGTGACGGGCACTAGGGCTGGACCCACTAGGCGTAATCGATGTAAGACGACCTCCTCTGCTAGAGGCAGGCGAACGACAAGTCCGAAGAGAAGGAGGCACTGAAGGAGAAGGGGAAACGTTGTGACGATTCAAGAAGACCAAGATGGAGAATCTTGGTCTTCGCGTGCTCCTACTTATACATGAAGGGGATAGCTTTAAAGCCCCCCTATGAACTCCGAGACGAATCGCGTAAGTAGCTCGAACCCTACTACGGCGATACTAGGAATGAGTCATGGTATCCTAACATGTGATACCACAACCGCTGACTGATACTACTGTCCGTGACTGATTACTGCTTACGAGGGGGTCACAACCGTATCGTAAGTGTCCACGACGGAAACCGTTACAGACAGCAAGTTTGTTGACCACAAAGAGGGCTTTATGAAAATTGTGGACGGGAACGAGATCAAGACACCCATGTGGTCGGGAAATGATAAAAACAAAACGCTCCCATCAGGCGCAGAAATTCCTGTCGTTCCAATCACTTTTGTCCATGGCTATGAGTCAGGTACGAAACAGAAGTGTGTAATTCAGGAAGACCCTCCCACTGACAGCGTGTTGAGTGCAAGGTTAAGTGTGTCGAATTTCGTGCGAATTACGAATGGCGCTTGCTCGTATTTGCATTTATTTATACCGGGTGTGATGACTCACTGTCACTCGACAGGGAGGCACGATGGGGTTCGGAAGACCAGGGGTGGTGGAGAACTCGAGGGGGAGCGAAGGAGGCTGACTGGCTCGACGGGACTGAACTTGCAGACTTGCAAGGGATAGTAGCGCTAAGTACAAGATTGTGTCTTATAGCTGAAGGGGTACTGTGCGCGAAGAGGAGGAAGAGACAGGCAGGAGGATGTCACAAAGGTGGACAGTCTGAGGGACTGTCCGATATATTGCTCTAGCTTATATACCCAGAGGGATGGTCTGTGCGTAAGTTTAGGGCAGGCTTAGGGCTGCCCACGGGTGCTGCGGAATACTGCGGAATGGAACATTCCAGAGACATCTAAGAATAGTGTCCAATGAGAAAACAGAGATAATGTCGTACGACTGCTCCGCAGTCGATGACGCCATATGACGTGACTGCTCCGCAGTCCAATCAGATAAATCCAAGGAATGGTACGACTCTCAGTCGTCAGGTGACTTGATAAACGATGGGAGATCACGTGACCAATCACGTGATCGTCGGAGTACAGAATTCAAACTCCGACTTCGGATTTCCCCTTTAGGAAGGTGATTACATAAGACCAGGCCGGCGCGGACCGGTCTTAGACGCCTGAGTCACGACCCAAGTTTCATAGGTTCGTGACAGTATCCCCTTTTTAACGCCGTGCTGCACCAACAGCACTGGTTGACTTTGGATAAGGGGCGCGGGGGTGGTCCTTGTGGAACTTCTGGACCAGGTCTCGGGAGTGCGTCATTTGGGATGAGGGGAGCCAGGAATTCTCGGAATCAGGGTATCCCTTCCACTTGATCAGATAAAGTATCCCTTTCTTGTTGGGTGATATTTTGGATTGCAGAACCGCTTCAACTTCATAGTGTTCATCTTCTCCTTGGACGATCTCGGGAGGTGGTCGGGTGAAGTTCGGTCCGTGGATATCATTCTCATGATATGGAGAGATCAGGGAATTGTGGAAGACTGGATGGATGTGCCATGTCTTTGGGAGTTGGAGTTTACAGTTAACTCCCCAGGTGGTTAAGACTTTGAATGGACCATGGCGTCTTGGGGCAAGCTTGGGCTTGGGATGCGTGGTGTGGATGTTGGTTCCTTCCAACCAGACTAAGTCTCCAGACTTGAATTCTCGGGATGGGACTTGCGATTTGGAATTTCGCATGATTTCCGCCGCTACTTTTAGTGCTGCGGTGACCTCGGATCGGATTTGGTTCAGGGTTTTCAGCCGGTCTTCGGCTGCAGGGATGTTGGTGGTGAAGTGGATGGGGGGAATGAACTCGGGTTTGAACCCATACCACACTTCAAAGGGTGATTTCTTGGTGGCACTATGTTGCCAAACATTGTGTGCAAACTCCATGAATGGGATCAGCTCTGCCCAATTATCTGCTTGGAAGTTGCAGAAAACGCGAAGGTATTGCTCGAGCTCTTGATTGACTTGCTCGGTCTCTCCATCCGTCTGTGGATGGAACGCGGTTGACATGGTGGACTTGACTCCAAGTTTGCTCCAAACTTCTTGCATCACTTTAGATGCGAACTGGGGTCCTCTGTCCGAAATCACTTGTTGGGGTAGTCTGGTTCTTCGCCAGACATTTTCCAGGTATAACTTGGCAGTTTCATCAGCCGTAATAGTCTTGTTGCAGGGAGCGATGACCGTCGCTTTACTGAGGCGATCTACGACCACGAATAAGGTGTCGTAACCGAGGGACACGGGGAGATCGGTGATGAAGTCCATGGTGATGATTCCCCACACATCTGTGGGAATCGGATTGGGTTGCAGGGGTACTTGGGTTCGGGGTTTGATCTTCGTCGATTGACAGATAGCGCATCCGTCGACGTAACTCTTGATGAAGGTGGACATTCCAGGCCACCAGAAGTCTCGGGATACCAGCTCGTAGGTTTTCCATCTTCCTGGATGTCCTATAGCGATGTGGTTGTGGTATTGTTTAACGATATCTCTTTGTAGATGATCGTTCTTGGGAACGTAGACTTGTCCTCGGAATAAGATGACTCCATCTTCTAGGTTCCACTCTTCCAATCCTTTGGTGAGTGAACGGGGGCCGCTCTTCAAGAGGGTTTCCAACGCCATACTGACTTCTCTGTCATATGTCTGCGTGTCTCGGATTCGTTGTCGCAGGGTGGTGTCTCCTAACACCGTGATTGCTGCTCTTTGTACAGCGTTGACTTGAAAATATTTCGTATCCAGGAGCACTCGCTTTTCATCTTCATCCGCTATCCCCTTTTTATGATCTGGACGCCTGGACAGAGCATCAGACTTGTTCTGACTGCCCGGCTTGTGGATGATGATGAACTGGAACTGGGACAGAAACAGCGCCCATTGGGCCTGTCGGCGGGAAAGTTTTTGCTTCTTCATAAAGTAAGCCAGGTTGCCGTGGTCGGACCACACCTCTGTGGTATCACTACGTCCCTCGAGGTAGTGTCGGAAAGCATGGAAAGCATGGATGATTGCAAGGAGTTCCTTGTCGCAAATCTCGTAGTTTCGTTCGGCGGGGAGGAGAGATTTCGACAGAAAGGCAACGGGATGCCATCGTTCCAAGGCATCGGGTTGCTCCAGAATAGCCCCAGTCGCAAAGTCACTGGCATCAGTGATGAGTCGGAATGGCTTGGAATGGTCAGGAAGGGCTAAACAGGGGCCTGTGTGAAGGCTTGGATCAGGGTGCGGAAAGTGCTTTCCGCCGCGGTATCCCAAGAAAAGAGCACATCTTTCTTGGTGAGGTCGAAGAGTGGTCGGGCGACAGTGGAGTAGTCCTTGATGAACCGTCGGTAGAAGTTACAGAAGCCCAAAAATGCTTGGACGTGTTTGACAGTGCGTGGGACCGGCCACTCTGTAATACCAGCCACCTTGGCTGGGTCCATGGAAACTTGGCCATTGGAAATCACGATTCCAAGGTATTCGATGGAGGTCTGAGCAAATACGCATTTCTCAGGTTTGAGGTAGAGGTCGTGTCGCTCCAGGATTTGGAGGACCTCGTGGGTTAACACAGTAAGGGAGGCGAGATCTTCCGTGAAGATGAGGATGTCATCGAGGTAGACCACAACATGTCCACCATCGATCAGGGGTTCGAAAATGAAGTTCATGAACGCTTGGAAAGTTGCTGGTGCGTTGCAGAGACCGAAAGGCATTACAGTCGGCTTGAAAAGGCCATGGGAGGTCTTGAAAGCGGCCTTGTATTTGTCGCCCGGACGAATCCGGATATTGTTGTACCCCCAACGAATATCCAACTTGGTGAAATAACGCGCGCCGTGAAGCTTGTCGATCAATTCGGGAATGAGGGGAAGAGGCACCGCATTTTTGACAGTAATTTCGTTCAGAGCCCGGTAATCTTGAACCAGGCGGAGCTTTCCATCCTTCTTGTCAACGAAGAAGAAGGGGCTGGCCATGGGGGACTTGGAAGGGCGGATGTATCCTTTCCGCAGGGATTCAGAGATGTACTCCTTGAGTGCATCGGCCTCTTTAGGCGTCAGGCGGTAGATGGAGCAGTTCTTCATACTCGCTCCAGGTTTCAGATCGATTGCATGATCCCAGGGTTTGTGCGCAGGCAAGCGGTGGGATGCTTCCTCGCTGAAGACTCGGGTGTAACATTGGAAGTGACTCGGGATGTGGTCCGCGGAAGGTTTAGGGGCGGTCTTCGCTGCTAACCGGGTACTCGTGGTGATTTTTGCTCGGATGGCCAGGTGGTCGTACTTGTGAAAATTATGGGCCCACAGGAATGGTTCGATAACTTCCTGGGCGAATGTCGGCTCGAGGGGAGGGTCTGCTGCATCAGCAGTTGGAGTTAAAGCATTTTTAGCTTGGTCGGGTTTAGGTTCTATCTCTAGAATATTGATCGTGGTGTCTCGGGTTTGGGGTACTCGGGAAGAAAGGACTACGGTCTTCGTAGACAAGGTGCAACTGCTTGGGCACCGCGTGAAGGCGAGCTGGGGTCTTGACCAGTCGATCTTGGGATTGTGTGCTCGGAGCCAATCCGTTCCTAGGATTATATCGTGCTCCCCTAGAGTGGTGACATATAGTTCAACCGTTTCGTCGTGATAAGCATCTTCTGCTGTTCTGATCCTTAACTTCTGGATCGTGGTATGCTTGACAGAGCCCGTCTTGTTGGGCGACCCATCCACGTTTCTAACTGGTAATGGGTTTATCAGAGTTCGAAGGGTCAAGCCGTTTGCACGTGCAAACCCATCATCCACGATGATGCCCTCCGCACCACTGTCCAACAGGGCGCGGGCACTGATTTCTCTGCCAGATTTCTTTCCTACTAGTGTCACCCTGAGGACAATAGAAGGAGCTCTCCTATTTTGTATTGTCTCGACTGGTACAGGCTCGGCTCCGAGCGTCTCTAGTAGTGAAATGCCGCTAACAGCGCAACTGGCTATCAATCTTCCAACCGACAGTGCTATGGTGAAGGATCTAAAAATCCTCTATAGGTGCAGACCGCGGACGCACGTCTGGGGAGTACGGAAGTATCTCTCGATACATGGCTCCAACCAGAGCCGGGTGATCAGTAGGTGCTTCCTCCTGATCCTGGTTTTCATCAACAAAAACGCCTCGCGTTCTAGCATTGTTGGAAGGGCGGCCACCTCTGGCCCGCATGCTTTGCGTCTTTTGCTTGCATTCTCGAAGGATATGGCCGGGCTGGCCACAGTATAGGCAAAGCTTGTTCTGGAAACGTCGGTCCCTTTCTTGTTTGGTAAGCTTTCCTCGGGGTGCCTCGGGACGGGATGAAGAAGCGTTGACAGTAACATTATTGTCTTCGGTCAGGACAGCTCGTCCAAAAGCAGGTCTTCCTGTTGTATTGCGCGAAGGGGAATTCCTTGGGATGGAATCAGCGTATAACTTCCATACGCGGTCGAACTCTCTGGCTTGTCTACCAGACCGTCGAGTGTCGTCGGGAGAGGGGATAAGCCCAGGAGTTTCATGTGTAGGGCTGTCGGGATTGCCTTTCTAAAGGCATGCATCTGGGTTTGTTCGTTTGCGCCGCTTCTTGCAGCGTGGGTGGACCATTCCTGGTACCATTCGTTGAAAGGTTTGGTACCCATTTTTAGGGTGTACATTTGGTTTGTGGCCTCCAAGGCCGTGTGCGCTGGGATGAAATGCTTGTCGAAGTCGGATTTGAACGTAGCCCACGTTCCAAAGGAGACAGCTGCACCTGCAGCTGGGTTCAAGGCCTTGTGTTGCCTATTCCTGGGCCCACTCGCCCGCAGAAGTGCCCGCCTTGAAGTAGACAGGGCCGCAGAGATTTTTCTTTTCGTCGGTATCGTAAGCCGACGCATTGAGATGGAATAACTAGCCAAGTTATTCCAGAACGCTTCCGCTTTGCTGGGCTTCCCATCAAAGGGTTCAGGTGCCGCACCAAGGATTTTTGCCGGGTTTGCAGCCATGGGATTTATCACTGGGGGATTTGGAGGTGAAGGAGGTCTCGGAGGGTGTCTCGGAGGAGAGCGTGAAGGGAGTCTTGGAAGACGGGGTGCTCGAGGCGAAGGTGATCGGGATCGCGGGGGAACCATTGCTCTATGTGTTAGAGGTGGGGACGGTAGTCGTGGAGGGGAAGTTCTCGGAGGGGAATTTATTGAAGTGGCTGCTATGTGGTAAAGTCGACTAGGACCCGGTGCGCTTGGAAGTGGACCAGGGGATACGCGAGGGGAAGATGGTTGGGAAGCCACTCGGGATACGAGACCAGTAGTCGCTTAGTGGTGTCGTCAAGGATTCGTGAAACTTCTTCTTGTTCACTGTCAGAATCCGGGGCGTTTATGGGACTAGGGGGGGTTATTGATGCGTCGCTTTCTGATTGTTCTTCAGATTTCGAAAACCGAACTGCTCGGTTATTTCCGTAAACCCAACACCTTTGGGTAAAGGACCAGGAGATTTGCTTTTTCTTGAAAGACCCGTAAAGGATAACCCAGTCTAGTTTTCGGACTTTTCGGATATTAGGGAAGACCTCTGCCAATCTTTGACCGTGAGATGCTTCTGTGTGATGACGTGTGTCCATGGATATCGTCCGTTAGGACTGGTGATGGGTTGGGAGTTGAAGGTGGCGTAGAAAAGTTTATCAACGAGGGAGAAGAAAGGTTGGGAGAGGTACACAGGGAAGATGCTCTGTTCTTCAGGAGTAAGGAGTCTTTGTTGACTCATCCACTGGGGTTACGATGTACAGGGAAATTTTCCAGTTTTCTTCCCTCCACGGGTAGAAGATTTGATACGCGGGCGGAGGATCGCTCGATCGGGTTGATTCAGCCTTTGCTGGCGACGAATCCAATGGTATTCTTCGTAAATACCAAATGGGTCAGGGTAGTTTTACTTCTCCACAAGAAGTTTTGGAAGTTTAACGGGCTTGAGGTAATGTCCCGTGCTCGGGTAAGGGGTGATGATAGAGGAGGGGTCTCTTGGGGGTACTGATCGTACTGGAGACGACAGTGATGCTTGAAGACGTCAAGCTCTCGGGGGGTCCTCGTGGGTAGCTGCTCGGAAACAAAGATGGCTTCAGGAAGATGACAATGAAGGTCTTGGGGTTGGGTTTCTAGGAAGTGGGCCTCATCGCTACTCGTCGAATGTTGCCTTGCAACTGGATTACTCGGGAGAGTCGGATTGCTTGGTCCGGCTTGGTAGACGCTAGGGTAGACCGTTCGCTTGGTCTAGCTTGATTGATTCTTGGGATGTCCGGATTAGGAACTATT